>JANBXA010000328.1:47385000-47855000 GCA_030556225.1 Cricetiscus sungorus
CAAACCCAAAGACAAAATTTTAATTTTGATAAGTGGTATTAGTCTTGAAAATGTGTCAGAATGAATGTTTTCTTCCAGGGGAAATCATGAATGAGATACATAAGTGCTCAAAATATTGATTCTTTGTTTTCTTGGAAATAGGGATTGCCATATAGCACAGGCTAGCTTCCAAGTACTGGCCCTCTTGCTGTACTCTCTCCCAAGTGCTGGGATTTTGTGCATGTACCACTCTGCCTGGACAGAATTAAGTGTTTCTTTTAGAGATTTATTTTATTTATTTTAAATTACATATATATATATGGGGGAAGGTTTGCATGCATGTGAGTGCAGATGCCCTTAGAGGCCAGAAGAAGGCATCAGACCACTGGAACTGGAGTTATAGGTGGCTGTGAGACAGCCTGTGTGTACAGGGAACTATCTCAGGTCCTCTGCAAGAGCAGTAAGAGCCCTTAGCTGATGAACAATCTCTCTAGCCCCCAAAATTAATTCCTAATGGTATTAGGATTTACTAGTTATTCAATGCCTGTGTTGAAGCAGTAAATTGGGGTCAGGAAGATGGCTCAGAGGGTAAAGGTACTTGCCACCAAGCTGAAGACCTAGGTTCAATCCTCAGGATTCATGTGGCAGGAAAAGAGAATTGACGTCCCAAAGTTGTTCTTTGACTTCCACATGCATGCCAAAACATTTCCGTACGCACATATGTATCATACACACGCACACACATGCTCACATACACACACACACACATGCACACACACACATTCACACACATGTGCTCATGCACATGCACACACACATACACGCCACACACACATATACATGTACATGCACATGCACATGCACACACATACACACACAAAGATAAATAAATGAATAAATAAACAATAAATAAATGTTTAGTAATATTGAAAAAGCAAGAGTTTAGCAGTTCACATTCCTAATCAATTACTAATTTCTCTCATGTAACAAATGTAAATAAAAATCCTTACTATACAAAAATGCTACAGGACTAAACATACCACAGCTTGACATTAAAAAAGGCTTGTTATTATCATCCCCCCTCCTTGGCCTCTTTGGTAGATATTTCGGGCACATTAAACAATTTGCTAAAAACGACTTTCCTGTCTTCGAATGCCCATTGGAATTATGTAGGGAACTTGAGAACATATTAATGCCAGAATCCCTTCCTCAGAAATTCTCAATGACAAGGTCTTGCCTTTACACTTTTAAATGCTCTGTGGGCAATTTTAATGTACCAGCAACACTGGAAATCAATATTCTAAAATAACCCAAATCAGCAATAAGCATTCTTGCATCAAGCGTTACCCTCAATACCAAGCTTTTTCTTTTGGGCCACCAGCCAGCTCCAAATCATGACACGGAGACTTATTTAGTTTTGAATGCTTGGCCTAGCTTAGGCACATTTCTGGCTAGCTCTTTTAACTTAAATTACCTTGTTTCTCTTTATCTACCTCTTGCCCCTGGGCTTACTACTTTTCTTACTTCTGTGTATCTTACTTTCATTGCTTCCTTATGTCTGTTGCCTGGCATTTTGCTCCTATTATTTCCCTCTTTCTCTCCTCCTTCTTCTTTTCATTTTCCCTCTCTCTTCAGAGCCTAGATTTCTCCTCCTATTTATTATGTCTGCATGACAGCCCGGCCTGTCCTTCTCCTGCCAGCTATTATTGGCTGTTCAGCCTCTTACTAGACCAATCAGGTGCCTCAGGTAGGCAAAATGAACCAGATGCAACATATCTTTACATAATTAAACACACATCCTTACATGTTAAACAAATACAGCATAAATAGAAGTGACACACCTTTATACAGTTAAACTAATATTTCACAGCATAAACAAATGTAACACATCTTTTTTCTAGTTAAAATAATATCCCACAACAGCCCACAACATCCTACTGGTGGTGGGATTTGGGATTACAATGATACCAACCAAGCAGCTTCTCATTTTCAATTGAAATGTACATTAGGACATGTAAATATTTTGTTTGTTTATATAGTCTCATATAGCCCGTGCTGGCCTCTAACCCCCACCTCCACCTTCCAAATACTGGAAAAACAAGCATTTGCCACCACATCTGGCTTTAGAATATGTAAAATTATGCAAGCATATTATAAAGGAAAACAGAGGCAATGTTTGACCATATGCCAGAGTGTTCATGAACATCCATGAATAAGGATTTGTGTTCACAATCTGTGGCATTCACACTCTGTCCCCCTGAATAGGAATGACATCTTTTGACCAATGTAGAGATAGAAGAATGCTACTGTTAATCTTTGTTCAATGATGCAAAGCAACACTAGGCTGCAAATGAAGTAGATACAGCGTTCAGACTATGGAAACTATCCCCTCAAATGTTCATCTTCCCTCCCGCATCAGTGGCTGCCATTTTCCATTCATTCAAGGACTATTATATGCCTCTTTTTTATTTATTACTTTTTTATATTTTATTATAAATCATCTTATTTTACATATCAATCCCAGTTCCCTCTCCCTTCCATCCTCTCAAGCCCTCTACTGATCCCCCCATCCCATCTGGCATCCACTCCCTAGGTAGGGTGAGGCCTTCCATGAGGGAGAGACCTTCCATGAGGGATCATCAAGATCCGTCAAGTTATTTGGGGTAGAGCCTAGGCCCTCCTCCATGTATCTAGGCTGAAAGAGTATCGCTTCATAGGGATTGAGCTTCCGAAGTCTGTTCCTGCACTAGGGATACATCCTGCTTCCACTGCCAGAAGCCCCCTAGACTGCCCAGTCCTCCTTGCTGACACCCACGTTCATGGGGTCTGGTTTGGTCCTATGTTGGTTCCCCAGCTGTCAGACTGGGGTCCATGAGTTCCTGTTTCTGTGTGTTTTCCCAGCATGGTCTTGACTCTTTTGTTCGTCACTCCTCCTTCTCTCCTTAAAGAAGGGCACTGCAGTATTCCTTCAGGAGAGTGGTTCCTTAGGTAAATTAAACCTGCCAGTAGAGTGAGAAATGGTGTGTGTTCCAAGTCTGTGCTGTCCAATGCTACGGTCTCTAGTCACATATCCATACTTGATTTAAATTAATTAAAATGAAACTCAATGAGAACTTCTGCTCCTGTCACACTACCCTTACTTGTCACATGTGGTAAGTAGCCTTTCTGGTGGACACTATGGATGATAGATCATTTCAATTTTCAGCACATTGTTGTGACTGTTAGTGCTAATTAACCATCCCATGGAATCTAGAATCCAAGTGTAGTTTTAATTTTTTTTAATGATGGAGAATGGATAGTATTGCCTTCTCCAGGCCAAACATGCATCATTTGGGGTCCTACTGCACTGCTAATCATTAGTACTGCACACAAAGGCCACCGAGGATGCAGTGTAAGTGAAATCTATATCTGATGGTCTTTCTAAAGCAGTTGATTGCCTGGTTGATTGTCATATAGAAGATGACTAGGTAGCGGGCAACGGAAGCTGTTCATATGCTTTGGTGAGAATGTGAACATCTCTTGCTAACTTTTCACATAGTAAACTAAAGTAGGTTGGATGATAGTATGATTCTATATTAAGGTATCACACAAAATTAACTTGCAAGTACTTAGCCAATAATTATTCTAGGAAGAGCATATTTTTAGATAAATCTCCAAGCTTTTGATAAATCAAAAAAATATGTATTATCAAAGTCATCAACTGACATCTTATATTTAAACTAGGAGACAAAAATCTTCACACTATTGCTGCATCTACATAAGTATGGCATCTTAACATGAAGAAAGTACAATAATTGATATGCATTCCTAGTAATACATTCATTTTATTTAGACATAATGTCAACATAGAAATGATGAACTTTCCTTGGAATTTGTGAGATGTTTTAAAATTATTCTGCCAGGTGTAGTACTACATACTTGTCTCAGTTGACCAAGAGACTGAAGTAAGAGGGTCTTGTGGGCCCAAGAATTCAAGCACATCCTGTGTAATATAACAAGACCCAAGTTCACATATAAATATAAATGTTAAGTGTGGGTATGTACATTTGTGAATTCTAGAAGCTTTAACAATTAATCTTGAGTTCGCCAGAATTTTAAAAATAACAAACAAATTTGTTCACTTTTTAAGTCCTAGCATCTAAACCAGTGGCTTGGACATTTTCTGTAAGCATCCCCAACAAAAATCCTCTGATTGCTATTTTATTCTTTTCTTTATTGAATAAAGGAGCAAAATGTTGTTATCTGTGTGCATTTAAGAAACCCAAAGGTATTTCAGTAGTAAAAACAATGATAAACAATTTATTCTAAACTTTGTGTCTAAATTTGAGAAAGACAAAAATCAAGTGTTTCCACTGGAAACAACATATACTTAGGACAAATATACATACATACATACATACATACATACATACATACATACATACAACACTTAGGAAAAATATCTCATTAGTTCTTTGAGAATTTTGTACAATTTGTTTTGTTCATATTTACCCCTCCCCCAACTCCTTCCAGACCCACTCCCTTCCCCTATCTACCCCACTCTATGTCCTTCTTTAAAAATTTTTTCACCCATCATGCCCAGCTTGTGCTGAGTGTGTGTGTGTGTGTGTGTGTGTGTGTGTGTGTGTGTGTGTGTGTGTGTGTGTGTTGTATTGGTGCTCTGACTGCCTACATGTCTGTTACAAGGTGTCAGAGCCCCTGGAACTGCAGTTACAGACAGTGTGAGCTATCCTGTGGGTGCTGAGAATTGAACCTGGGTCCTCTGGAAGAGCAGCAAGTGCTCTTAATTGCTGAGCCATCTCTCTAGCCCCTAAAGGACAATATTTTTTTAAACTGCAATTAATAAAGGTCATATCATGTACTTTAATTTTTCAAAAAGTAATAAACCTTTTAAATTTATTTTAAAGCAAATTCATGACACAGTAATTAGATTGTGTACAAAATAACTTATTTATTAAATTTTTCATTAACATGCAAAAAATAATCTCATTATTACATTGTTGCACAGGTTCATTGTACCTGCCATGTCCCCATTACATTCTCAACTCGTTTGTTTGTTTGTTTGTGTTTTCTGTTGTTTTTTGTTTGCTGTTATGCTTTATTTTGTGACAGGATCACCGTTATTTGTCTACACAGGTCCCCACCCTGCTCAGGAGTTTTTGGTAAAAACCATTGCCAGTTTTTGAACTCCCAAGGACCATGTAGACCTTCCCCTGGGTCGGAATTAGGTCCCCACTCTGTGTTCTCAGCTTGCTCTGAAGCAGCAGTGACATGACAGCATGACAATTTTGATGAGGACTGCATTTAATCTGTAGGCTGTTTAGGATAATACAGCCATTTTACAACATTGAGTCTGCCTAATTCTTAGTATGGGAGGTCTTAATGTCTCCTGGTCTTTCTTTTTCTTTAATAGCTTGCAGTTTCCACTGTACAGATCTTTCCCTCCTTAGTCTTATTCTTTGGTATTTTATTTTTGCTGGAATTATTTTGAATGGGATTTTCTGCACCCTATCCTGGATTTCTTTGTCAGCAAGTTTTGTCATTGGTGTATAGAAAAGTTTGTTTTGTTTTTGTTGTTGTTTTTACATCTATGTATTTATTTAGTGGGGGAGGCACAGAAGTGTCATGACACACTTGTAAAGGTCAAAAGGCAGTTTGTGAGAGACAGTTCTCTCATTAAACCTTGTGAATACCTGGGTACAAACTCAAATTGTCAGGCTTGGAGCATGCTTCTTTACCTGCTGAGCTAGCTCACCACCTATAAAGAAAACTTTGACATCCTGATTTTGTATGATGCTACTGCTCTGAAAGTGTTGATCATATCTAAGGAATTTCTGGTAAGGACTTTAGATGAAGTCTCAGAAGCTTGTCATCTGCACATAGGGGAGTCTTATTTCACATTTTCCTGTTTGTATTATTCTTATCCCCCCTACTTCACTGCACTAAAGGTTTTCATTGCTATATTGAATAAGAGAAGAAATTGTATGCACTTGTATCTCCTGATTTTAGAAGATGTTTTTCATGTCTCCTTCCATTTAGTACATTGTTGGCTAAAAATCTGTTGATAAACTCAGCTTTATTGTGTTTAGGAATGTAATTTCTACTCTTTAGTTTTTAAAGCTTTGATCGTGAGAGAATTTTGAATTCCTCAAAATGTCTTTTCTGTACCTATTGAGATGATTATGTGTTTCTGTACCTGTTTTTATCCATATGCTGTTATATTTATTGATTTCTGCATGTTGAACCTTCCTTGCATCCTTGCATAGAACTCAGTGATTATGCTGTACACGCTTTAATGTGGTGTTGACTTTTGTTTCCAAGGGTTTATTGAGAAGGTTAGTGTGGTCTCTGGAAAATTGGTCTCTGGTTTTCATCTGTTCTTGCTATGGTCTCATCTAACTTCTGTACTAGGTGATGCTGGATTCACAGAATGGTTTCAAAATTTCCTTCTTTTCTGTTTTATGGACGAGCATAATCATCTGTATCAGTTCCTTAGAATTTTGTAGAATTCATCAATGAATCCATCTAGTCCTTCACTTTTCTTTCTAAGTGTTGGCGAGCAGAGATTCCTTATCACTGCTTTATTCCTGTTGCTCATCACAGGTCAGCTTCAATCGTTGATAGCCTAGACTTTCCATCTTTTCTTAAATGTAAGTTTTCAAATGATTACTGAATGATTCAATGGTCTTCTGGAATACCATTGGTGTCTCTTCTCATGGCCGTATGTCATCTATAATTTTACTCATTTAGGACTTCTCTCTTCTCCGTTTGGTTTGGATACAGGGTTGTTGATCTTTCTGCTTTCAAAGACCCAATTAATCCTTTGTATTGTTCTTTTTAGCCTTCACATCATCAGCTTCTGCCCCAATCCTTTTTCTTCTGCCTATAAACTTTGACTCTGGTTTGTTCTTTTTTTTTTTATTTTTTACTGGGCCCTTTCGATGTACTGTTGGAGGTATTTATTTGATATCCCCCTGATGTTGTCAATCAAAGCACTCAGAGACTCAAACTTTCCTCTCTTAGAACTGTCTTTTCCATACTCTAAATGTTCAAAACAGGACTTTTAAATAATTTTGAAAGTTTTTATTTTATTTAGTGGGGGGGGGTGTGTTTTGCCTGCTTATATTACTGTTTACCATGTGTATACCTGGTGCCCATGGAGATCAGAAAATGGTGTTTGAATCCCTGGAACGGGAATTACAGACAGTTGTGAGCCACCATGTTGGTGCAGAGAATGGAACCCAAGTCCTCTGGAAGAGCATCCAGTGTTCTTAACCACTGAACCATTTATTCAGCCCTATCCCAAAGGTTCAGATAAGTTATGATTTTGTTTACACTTGATTCTAGGAAACTAACATTTCCTCTTTGATTTCTTCAGTGATCCACTGGGTCATTCAAAAGTGGATTTGTTGTTGTTGTTGTTGTTATTTAGTATTGCTTATTGTTTGTTTGTTTGAGACAGAGGGTTTTTTTTTTTTTCTTCATAGTTCTGACCACTTTGTAGACCAGTCTGGCCTCAAACTCACAGAGATCTTCTTCTATCTCTACCTCCTGAGCACTGCTGGGATTTAAGGCTTGCACCACAACACCTAGTAAGAGTGTATTATTCAATCTCCATGTATTTATGTAGTTTCTGTGAATTCTCTAGCTATTGATTTCGGGTTTTATTCTACTAGAACCTAGTAAAATACAATAAAATGTTATTCATCATGAAGAAAGGTCTACAGGTGACTAAGAGGAAGGTGTATTTTATAGTCATTAGCTGCGATGTTCTGTAGGTAACTGTTAAATCCATTTGATTTATGATACAGTTTAACTCAGAAGTTTCTTTGTTGATTTCTTTTTTGTTTAAACAACTTATCTATTGTTGAGAGTTAGGAGATGAAGTCACACATTACTCTACCTGGAGCTATCTATCTTTTTATGTCCAGTAGTGGCTTTTGGTTTATGGAATTAAGTGCACCAAAGATTACTGCATACATATTTATAATCATTGTGTTATCTTGATGGCTTATTCCCTTTAGTAACACATAATGATGTTCTCATGCCTTATATCTGTGTGTGTCACCACATAGCATTTTCCTGTAGGAAATCCTGTAGGATTGCATTTGCTTGACCTTCTCATTCTCAATCTCTACATCTGTGACATGTTTTCTGTAGTCAACATATTGTTGGATTTAGTCTTTTTAATTAATTTATTTGCATTTTATATATGAGTGCTCTGCATGTGTACCTGAATGTCAGAAGAGGGCATCAGATCCTATTATAGATGGTTGTGAGCTACCATGTGGTTGCTAGGAATTGAACTCAGGACTTCTGGAAGAGCAACCAGTGTTCTTAACCTCTGAGCCATCTCTACAGTCCCTGGATAGTGTTTTTTTTTTTTTTAATCTACTCAGCTAGTCAACATTTTTAAATTGCAAAGTTAAGACTATTTACATTTTTTATTTGGCTAAAGTTTGCTGATTTCTGTAATTTTGTGAGTTGTTTTTCAGTTGGTTGAAGTGTTGTTTGTTCTTTTTGTTCTTACCTATTTGTATTGGTGGTTTTGTGGCTTACTGAGCTATACACAATTGCTTCTCTCCTAGCTGTCCTTTGTCACTCTATTCTCATGAAATATGGTCCTCTCTGTGTTCACTTGAGAGTGGCTGCCTGCTCTTCTGTGTTTCGAATCCCATTCATGTCATCTGTAGTTCTGTCATGGTAGTCATGAATTAAGTTTATGCTTGGCTTAAGATGTCTTTATGTCTCCATTGATTTTTTTAAAAAAATAAAATCTATGATGGACCTAATAACCTTGGTTGGCAGTTATTAATTTTAACTTAACATATCATTGCATCTTTTCCTAGATTTTAAAATTTCTGGTGGGAGAACTGATGTTATTTTAATAGGTTTGCCCTTATATGAGAGTTGTCATTTTTGTCTTGCATACTTAATTTTAGGTCTTTGACTATCATGAGTCTTTGATCATGTATTTTGGGTTATATACTTTTCTTACTCAAGTATCCATTTATTTCCCTAGATTAAGGAAATTTTCTGCTTTTATTTTATTACATAGAATTTGAACATCTTTTAATTTTTAACTTCAGCTCCCTCTTTTGTCTCCTGGATTCTTGGGTTTCATTTCTTTCCTTTTTTCCAACATAATATTTTTATTGATTATTTGGGAATTTCATGCACCCCCAAAACACTCACTTCCTAGTTGTTCCATGTCTAACCCCAGTCTTGTGACACCCCCCCAAAAAAAGAAAAATGAGTCAATTTGTGCTGCTCATATACTCATTGGAGCATGGTCAAACTTCCAGTAGCCAGCCCCCCTCCTAAAGAAAATTGAGTCCTTCTCCACGGGCACTCCTGCCAGAAGCCTTGTGGGGAGCTACACTTCAGCATACTTATTGTCTCTGATGGCTGCCTTTTTAAACTGTTACTTTGGGGAGATAGGTGTTGTCACAAAATTCTGTGTCCCTCTTTCTCAACTGTATGCCACCAGCCCTCTATACCATTGTAAACATAGCTTCCCTGTCCTTTACAGTCAGTGGGAGATTGGAAGCTGGACTTCTACATGGTTTCGGGCAACAGCACAGACCATGAACATCCATGTGATCTCCAGCATCAGCACATGCCAAAGACTTCCACTGTGGTCTCCAGTGACAGCACAGACCACAGACGTCAACATAGGCCTCAGAAGCATTACAGCCCATAGACATCCACATGGCTTCAGACAGTGGCATAAACCACAGACTACCCTTGGTGACAGAATGGGGCTCAGATGTCAACACAGCCTCAGATGGGCAACATAAAGTGGACCCAAACATGGCCCTTGGCAGCAGCACATAGATATGGCTTCAGACAGTGGCATAGACCACAGACAGACAGACAGGGGCAGACAGACAGACAGACAGACAGACAGACAGACAGACCACACACACACACACACACACACACACACACACACAAGACCCTCAGGCTCCATCAAGGCCTGGGGCAGTGGTACCCATCACTGATATCAGCATGGCCTTGGGGTCTTTCCAGGAGGTCCAATCCAGGAAAAGAACCATTCTTCAATTCCTATTCCAAAACACAAGTCTTTGCTCAGAGTCGGGGAGATCTTGTGGCTGGACAGTTAGTTCAGAGGCTGAGTCAGCCTAACTCTAGGCTGCTGCACACCACCCTCTAACCCTACTAATGACATGTCGCTCCGTCACCCATACCCTTCTCTCACACACCTGCCACAGCTCTAGTTCTGCCTCTCTCCACTGCGCATGCACTGCTCCATTCCTCCATCTTTCCCATCATACATCTGTTCATCACAGTGGCTTAGGAAGCTGCACCCACCCTGCAACAGCTTTGCGTGCATGGCAACAAGTCGTTGGTCTGGTTCAAGGTTTCTGGTTTCTGACACATGGTCAATGCTGGACCATTGTCGAAGACTCCTCTCGGAAATCCTGCTGTGATACTGTGGCTCTGGTTTTGCAGGACCAGCTCTGGCAGCTCGTAGATGTAGTAGATGTGGGGAAGAACTAACTCAGAGGTCTGGATCTGGGCCTGCATGGTAGCTGAGTTGGTCAGCCCGGGCCTCTGCCAGGCTGGCGGGGCCTGGGGTTTCATTTCTAGGTCCCTGAGTTATTAGACACTGAGTGTGTTCCCTTTTGCTTTTGTTGACTTTTTTGTTTTTTCTGCTATCAGTCTGTAATATTTTTCAAACTCGTCTGTCAAACCTGATGCTCTTTTTGCTTTTTTTTAATTATTATTATTAAACATTTATTTATTTTTATGCCGGACATAATTATACATGGCTTTTTTTAATGAAAACAAACATTTATAAACAATATTTGGGAATTTGGGTATTGTTCTTTCCAAACTGCCTCCTGCTGGTAGGGGGCACTGTCATGGGGGAATCCTAAGAAGACGCAGAAATCCTGGCTATAGTGGTCTGCAAGGCTGCATTTTCCCATTGACGTTGCTTCAGGAGTCTTGCTCAATCAAACCACATTAGTCTGGAAGGAATCCACAGCTTTTCATTTTCTGTGGAAAAAAATTAGAAATCCTTTTCCCCAGTAACTTGTTCTTAGGCTTAAATTTTGAAGTCAACGCATTATATATATATATATATATATATATATATATATATATATATAATTAATCCAGCAGCATTTTCTTCTTCTTTTCTTTATTAATAATATAATTTAAAAAGTTTACATGTGGATCCCAGTTTCCTCTCCTTTCCTCCCTCCAGTCCTCCCTCCCTCCCTCCTTCTTACCCTCTTTCCCCTGTGACATGCACCCTGGCCACCCTCCCCTCCCATCCCTCCATCCCCATTCCACTTGTAGGGCTATGCTATCCAGGTTGGGTCATATAAATCTGTCAAGTCATTTGAGGTAGGGACTAGGACTTCTCTCCTGTCTCTAGATTAAGGGGGTTTCCCTCCATGGGAGATGTGTCTGCAAGGTCCTTTTGTGCACCAGGAAAAGATCCTCTTTCTACTGTCTGAGGTCCCGCAGACTGCTCAGTCCTTCTAGCTGAGACTCATATTCAGGACATCTGAGTCAGTCCCTTGCTGGGTTCCTAGCCATCAGTCTGGGGGGGGGCCAAGCTCCTCCTTGTTCATGTCAGCTGTCTTTGTGAGTTTCTGCAACCTGGTCTTGTCCCCTCTCTCTGCATCTGGATTCTAGTTTGACTCAGTGTTTGGTTATGGGTGTTTGCTTCTGTTTCCAACAGGTACTAGATGAGGACTCCATGATGGTGGATAATTTAGTTGATGATCTCACTATCAGGGAAGGGCATTTATGGTAGCCTTTCCATGGTTGCTCGAATTATTAGTTGGAGTTGGTCTTGTAGGTCTCTAGACCTTTCTTTAGGTTCAGTTTTTTCTTCAAACCAATAATGGCTCCCTCTTTGATGTCCCTCCTCCCTCTCTCACCCTGACTCAATCTATCTAGTCACACGTGATTTCCTCTCCTCCCTTTCTCTTTCTCCCAGTTCTCTCTCCATTCACTGCCCCCCCATTCCCCATGTGCTCTGGGGGACTTGTCCCTTCTCTCTTTTGTGAGGGACCATATATGAATCTCTTAGAATACACCTTGTATCCCAGTTCGTCTGGTGGTGTATATTATAGGCTGGTGATCCTTTGCTCTATGCCTAAAATCCATATATGAGCGAGTACATACCCTGTTCCTCTTTTTGTGACTGGGTTACCTCAATCAGGATGGTTTCTTCCATCCACTTGCCTGCGAATTTCAAGATTCCGCTATTTTTTTCTGCAGAGTAGTATTCCATTGTGTAAATGTGCCACATCTTCTTTATCCATTCTTCAGTTGAGGGGCATCTAGGTTGCTTCCAGGTTCTTGCTATTACAAATAATGCTGCTATGAACATAGTTGAGCACATGTCTTTTTGCATGGATGTGGGTCATTTGGGTATATACCTAAGAGTGGAATTGCTGGGTCCTATGGTAAGCTAATTCCCATTTTCCTGAGGAACCGCCATACTGATCTCCAAAATGGTTATACGAGTTTACACTTCCACCAGCAGTGGAGGAGTGTTCCCCTCTCTCCACATCCTCTCCAGCATAAGTTGTCATCGATGTTTCTAATTTTAGCCATTCTGGCAGGAGTAAGATGGTATCTCAAAGTTGTTTTCATTTGCATTTCTCTGATAGCTAAGGATGTTGAACATTTTCTTAAGTATCTTTCAGCCTTTATAATTTCCTCTATTGAGAATTCTTTCTTCAATTCTGTACCCCATTTTTTTAATAGGGCTATTTGGTGTTTTATTGACTAGTTTCTTGAGTTCTTTGTATATTTTGGAGATCAGCCCTTTGTCAGATGTAGGATTGGTAAACATTTTTTCTCAGTCTGTGGGCTGCCGTTTGGTCTTGTCAACTGTGTCCTTTGCCTTACAGAAGCTTCTAAGTTTGAGGAAGTCCCACTTATTAATTGTTGATCTCAGTGTCTGTGCTACTGGAGTTATGTTCAGGAAGTGGTCTCCTATACCAATTTGTTCAAGGGTACCTCCTACTTTCTCTTCTAAGAGGTTCAGTGTGGCTGGATTTATGTTGAGGTCTTTGATCCATTTGGACTTGAGTTTTGTGCATGGCGATAGACATGGGTCTATCTGCAGTCTTCTACACACCATCATCCAATTGTGCTAGCACCATTTATTGAAGATGCTTTCCTCCCCCCCATTGTATTTTTTTAGCTGTTTTGTCAAAAATCAGGTGTTCATAGGTGTGTGGATTAATATCGACATTTTCGATTTGATTCCATTGGTCTACCTGTCTATTTTTGTGCCAATACCAGGCTGTTTTCAGAACTATAACTCTGTAGTAGAGCTTAAAGTCAGGGAAGTTCTTTTATTGTACAGGGTTGTTTTGGCTATCCTGGACCTTATGTTTTTCCATACAAAGTTGATTATTATCCTTTCAAGGTCAGTGAAGAATTGTATTGGGATTTTAATGGGGATTGCATTGAATCTGTAGATTGCTTTTGGCAAGATTACCATTTTTACTATATTTATCCTTCCAATCCAAAAGCATGGGAGATCTTTCCATTTTCTGGTTTCTTCCTGATGCTCTTTTTTCTGTCTAATCTAGTCTGTTTGCTGTCCTGCTTTCTGTTGCTTTTATTTGAGTTTTGCATCCCTAACATTTATATTTTTCCAAAATTTTAATTTTCTTAAAGTTTTTATCATGTTATGACTTTCTCATCAATGGGATGACTTCCCATCTGAGCTCTGAAGTCCTATGTTGTGTGTTGAGGGGTGGGGGTGTATTTGTTGTTGTTATTGAGAATACTTCACTGTATAGCCTTGTCTGTATAGCTATAGTCTGGTATTTGCTATGTAGGCCAGGCTGGTCTCGAACTCACAGAGATCTAACTGCCTCTGCTTCTGGGATGCTGGGATTAAAGATGTGTGTCATCACATCTGCTCTACGTTGATTTTTTTTTATTATATATATTATTTTTTCTTATTTTACATATTGATCCCAGTTCCCTCTCACTCTCTCTCTCCCATACCACCTAACCCCCTTCCCATTCCACCCCCCTCCACAGGGCTGGTTATGGCTCCCAGGAGGGATCATCAAAATCTGTCAAGTCATTTGAAGTAGGGTCTAGGCCCTCCCTCCTGCCTCTAGGTTAAGGGAATATCCCTCCATGGGGAATGTGCTCCCAAGTCCTTTTGTGCACCAGGAATACATCCTGGTTCCAATGTCAGAGGTCCCTTAGACTGTCCAGGCCTTCTAACTGACACCCATGTTCAGGGGGTGTCAGTCCAATGTTGGTTTCCAAGCTATCAGTCTGGGGACCCATGAGCTCCCCCTTGTTCAGGTCAGCTATCTCTGTGGGTTTCTGTAGCCTGGTCTTGACCCCTTTTCTTATCACTCCTCCCTCTCTGGAACTGGATTCCAGGAGTTCGGCTCAGTGTTTAACTGTGGGTGTCTGCTTCTGTTTCCATCAGCTACTGGATGAGGGCTCTATGATGGTGGATAAGTTAGTCAGCAATCTCATTATCAGGGAAGGGCATTTATGGTAGCCTTTCTACTGTTACTCAGATTGTTAGTTGGGGTCATCCTTGCAGGTCTCTGGACATTTCTCTAGAGTCAGTTTTCTCTTCAAACCTATAATTATGGTATCTCTGTTCTTGCTCTCTTCTATCTGTCACCTGACTCAATCTTCCTGGTCCCACATGTTTTTCTCTCTTCCCCTTCTCTTTCTCCTACCTCCCTCTCCACTCACTGACTCCCCACTTCCAGTATGCTCAAGAGATCTTGTTCCTTTCCCCTTCTGTGAGGGACCTTGTATGAATCTCTTAGGTTCCTCCTTGTATCCTAGTTTTTCTGACGGTGTGAATTATAGGCTGGTGATCCTTTGCTCTATGTCTAAAATCCATATATGAGTGAGTACATATCATGTTCCTCTTTTTGTGACTGTGTTGCCTAACACAGGATGGTTTCTTCAAGTTTCATCCAGTTGCCTTGAGTTTCAAGATTTCATTGTTTTTTTTTTTTTTTCTGCAGAATAGTATTCCATTGTGTAGATGTACCACATCTTCTTTATCCATTCTTCAGTTGAGGGGCATCTAGGTTGCTTACAGGTTCTTGCTATTACAAATAAAGCTGTTATGAACATAGTTGAACAGATGTCTTTGTTTCATGGATGTGGATCATTGAGTATATGCCTAAGAGTAGAATTGCTGGGTCCTGTGGTAGACCGATTCCCGTTTTCATGATCTCCAACCTGCCATACTGATCTCCAAAATGGTTGTACAAGTTTGCACTCCCACCAGCAGTGGAGGAGTGTTCCCTTTTCTTCACATCCTCTCCAGCATAAGCTGTCATTGGTGTTTTTGATTTAAGCCATTCTGGCAGAAGTAAGATGGTATCTCAGAGTTGTTTTGATTTACATTTCCCTAATGGCTAAGGATGTTGAGCACTTTCTTAAGTGTCTTTCGGCCATTTTGGATTCCTCTATTGAGAATTCTCTATTCAGTTTTTACCCCACTTTTTAATAGGGTTATTTGGTGTTTTGGTGACTAGTTTCTTGAGTTCTTTGTGTGTTTTGGAGATCAGCCCTCTGTCAGATGTGGGGTTGGTGAAGATCTTTTCCCAGTCTGTGGGCTGCCATTTGGTCTTGTTGACTGTGTCCTTTGCCTTACAGAAGCTCCTCGGTTGATTTCTTTACTTCATTCATTCGATTGTTTGTTTTCTCTTTAAAGTCACTGGTTATTTTTTAATTAAATTTTTTAATCTTTTGGCATTTCAATGCCGTCATTGTCTTTGGATTTGGAAATTGAGTGACTATGATATCTTGGAGCCACCGTGTCTTGCCTTTTCATGTTTGTTGTTTTTTGTGTTATAATTCGCACATCTGTTGGTTTGGATATCTCTTTTGAATTTATTTAGGGATGCTATTAGTCGACAACCTACCCCTGAGATCTCAGTTCCTAACACTGGTCAGAGAAAAAAACAAAACAAAAAACTCTTGTAACAGCAGCAACACCAAATCAAACAAGATACAGAACTACAATTATAATTGAAATCTAGTAAACCCAACAAATATACCACCAGTTGCCATAAGGCAAAAATAAGCAAAAAGAGTAAGGCAGATAAAAATGAAAACCAGAAACACATTTTCAATAAATAATAAACTGAATTTTAAATACTACTAAAGTTGCAGTGCAGAGATAAAAGGAGAAACACAGCAGGTGACAAATTTTGGAGGACCAAGGAGTTTTCAGTAAAGCACTTACCTTACAAACAGGTAACCCTGAATTCAACCTCCAGAATTTGTGTTTTAAAAAGCTGAATGTGCTGGTGCAAGCATTCAATCCCAAGAAGGGAGGCAGAGATGAGCACATCTCTGGGTTCAACTAGGCTAAGCTGCTTGATGTGTTCCAGAAGGTGAATGGGACCTCTCTCTCTTTCTCTCTCTCTCTCTCTCTCTCTCTCTCTCTCTCTCTCTCTCTCTCTCTCTCTCTCTCTCTCTCTCTCACACACACACACACACACACACACACACACACACACACACACACGATTTTGGAGCAACTTTGCCACATCCCCTGTGACAGGTAGACAGGGGTGTCCGTTAAACTAGGAGGCTCTAAGTGTTTTCCTACCACATAGGAGAGTGCTGAGGTCCGGACTGGACAAGTCAGATGTGCACACAGCAATTTTTCACTTTCCTTTCTCTTCTCTGCCTACCAGAAAGCTTTGTTGACCACAGTTAGTTTTGAAGTCTGTAGGTCAGGTCAACTCTCGCATGAATTCTCCTGAATGTGCTCAGTTTGTAGCACCTCAGGTGGCTAATCTCTAACCATTTGGGTGTCTCCCATGTATGTTGGAAATGGAGATACAATCTCAGCAATGAGGTCCCTGTGCTTTGCAAACTCACTGAGCATTAAGCACTTTGCTAGAGGGATGAAACTGCAAGAGTGAACTCTGTGGCAGGTAGGTCATTCCAGAGGTTGATCTGCCTGCTGGCCTGAGGCTCTGTGCTCCTGGACACTACGCTTTTTCATTGTCCTCATGAAACAGGTTCAGCTTATACCACCAAGTGTAGGCCACTACTCATGTTCCTGTCACTACCCAACCCATGCCTCCTGCCATCTGGACTTCGTTCCTGATTACATTCCACAGCCTCTGGGGCAGGTTGATTCCAGGTTTCCTGACTTATGAGTGTTCTTTGTTATGGGTATCCAAAGTAGCCCCACCCCACTCCCTCTCTCTGTGATTTTTTTTTTATTACTTTCTTAACTAGGGGACAGGGTGGTGTGTGGGCACCACAGTGTGCACTTGGAGGCCAGAGGATACTTTGTAAGTGTCTATTCTTCCCTTTCACTATGTAGAGCTCAGGATCAAACTAAATTCATCAGACATGGCAGCCAAATGCCTTTACCTACTGAGCCATTTTGTTAGCCAAAAGTTGCTTAGTTTTAAATGACAGTTTCCCCTCAAAATGGCACCTGGCCACATCCCTTTGAGCCAGGGGAACTCCTCTGCACTGCCGACCTATCCTGCCAAAGAAATCACATCTTAGCAAAACCTACAGCTACATAAGAATCTCACTAGAGCTGTGGGCATGAGCTGTGTGCATGACTGCCAACCTCTGTCACTGGGACCTCTTAAGTTCCATTTTGGATGAGGCTTCTGCTTCCCGTCCTGCATCACAGAGTTGCTGCTGGAGCCCAGTGCCACTGGATCCTTCCGGCTGTTTCTCTGCACTTGCCCAATTCTATCACACCCTTTGTGGTTTTCCAAGTTTATTCACTCTTCCTGTTCCTGGAATAAGCTCATGCTTCATTGTCTGGACTCTCCACATTCACTGTGTCTCACAGAAACATCTTCTAACCCCTTGTTTTCTAGGCTGCACCCAAACCCAACTTGCACATTTCAGCAGAAATGAAAATTCATCCTCAGGATCTCTTTTTAAACAGACGTTAAGAGTCTATAGATTTTCTTCTGTTAGGTGGAGGGGGTAAACCCATCAACTGTAGATATTTTGTCAAGCAAATATGTTATCTTGCAGGATGGTTTTCCATACACAAAAGATGTGCTAAACTTCATCTTATCATTGGACATTAAGACTAAACTACTTTTTAAAAATACTAAGCCTATACGTGTGTGTGTGTGTGTGTGTGTGTGTGTGTGTGTGTGTGTGTGTGTGTGTGTTTAATGATAAGCCTACATACAAACACAAATAGAATGAAAACTACTTTATCATATCAGATGACAGTGCTGATCACAAGAATGTATGTTCATGTACTCAAAGATTACTTATCAACTACATTAAACTTTCAAACCAAGAAATCTTTGGTTTTTAGTATTATATAAAGGTTTATTGCAAGAAGGGCTTGTTCCATGAAATCTAACTTTTTATGTTTTCACTCTTAGTTAGGTATATCAGTCTGAGCTAGATGTTATTAGAATAAACTAATGTCAACTTTTATCAATGATTAATTTCAAAAGCTTCCAAAGATATGGAAAAGAAATAAGAGGAAGGTAGCTACAGGCAAATATGAAAGAAATTAAAGATTAGGTAAGTCATCCTAGTTACCTAAATAATTTTATTCTTCTAATGTTCAAATGCAGGCACACGGTTGCAAGTGCAGTGCCTGGCCTGTTGGAAAATTTGTAGTTATTTCTCCTTACTGATAAGAGGCCTTGGAACTGGGTGTCAGTCTACCTGAAGCCCCTGTATGTGTCTGCCTTCTCTCTCTCTCTCTCTCTCTCTCTCTCTCTCTCTCTCTCTCTCTCTCTCTCTCTCTCTCTCTCTCTCTCTCTCCTACCTTCCCCCACTCTCAAAATTGAGGTCCACCATAAGTCAAAATTTTACATTTTTCTTTAAAAATTTTAGTTACTGATAAATTTTGGGAGGAGGTAAATTTAGAATTCAAGCTACATAAGGAAGTCTTCTGATATCAATGTAAAACTAAAAATCAATGGCTAAAATCTGTTTCTTTTTTTTCTGTTGTCAAAAGTTCTTCAAATGGCCATTATACTCTCAAATGGTTCTTGATTGGGTTATATTATTTTTTAGAGCTATGCATGACCTAAAATACAAAAAATATTATGAAATCAGATGTTTGTTCCAGGGAGATAGAAGATTTGTATGGAAATTGCTCCAGGGCCTTTGCAAAGTCTGTCAAAATGGTGTTTCTGTAGCTGGGTTTCAAGAAGATGAACAATGGGCAGACACCACCAACCAGGGGGTCAGATAGACCCACAGCCAGGTGCAGAAAACTGTGCAAAATAGCCCTCAAGAGCAGAAAGATAAGAATTGAGTAAGTCCTTCTAGCACTTTAGAACGTGACTCACAATGATATTTGTCAATAAACAAATAAATACATACATACATAAATCGATGCTGACTTCTGAGCTCCTCAAATCTTAGAGCTGTTTGGGGGATTCACTGGTCCTCTATCTATAGTGGTGGCTGACCGGCTGTTAGAAGAAAGTCATTCTGGGAAAAGAAAAGACCAAAGATAAATTTTCCACCCAGATGTTTTAATGTTGAAAATCTGTTGCTTGGGTTTATGTTGTAAACCTGTATTTGATTCAGTGTGACACAAAGGAGAATCTAATTAGAGTGAAGAATCATGTCCTCAAAGGCAGATGAAACAGTGATCTCTGAGTTTTTCTCTAGTGTAAACAGCAGTTACTGTGTCCTCTTGACTTCAGTTTGAAACTTAAGTCTTGTGAAAGAGTCATCGGGCTTGACATTGGAAGGGAAAATAAGAGCTGGGATGAATCTTAGTCTTTCTCACCCTGAATATCTGTGAAGGAATTGCTTCTAGAATCTGAGTACTTTTGAAATGGAGTGTTGGAATGGCTGTTTCCCTGCCTGTGGTCCACCTGGGTACTGAACCACACTGATTGCCCTTTGGCTCATGGGTTGGATTCTTGTCTTACCTGCTATAGATGCTCACTAGCCATCCCTCTCTCTACACTGCTGTGCTAAAGACCTTGTTGAAGCATTACAAATGTCTCTCAATTCTTCTTCATACTCTCTTATCTTAAAGTTACAAAGGGCAAAGATAACAATCATCTCTCCTTATCAAGCTTTCCAACCTTGAGTCAGTGGTTCTCAGATTCCCAGAATATAAACAAATCATACACTTCATATTTGGGGATGTTCATTTAGAATGCATGGTACCATCTTGAAGAAGAGCTAAGGTTTTTTTTTTTTTTTGTAAAAGTATGTGATACAGACAATTAATTAGAAATTGATTCTGAAGTCCTGAAAAACAAAGAAATCAAAGAAATAGAAGTGTCAAAGAAACAAACAAACAAAAACTAAGCCCCCCCCCAGAGGCCCAAGTACAGACAGTGTGGAGACCTGGGCTGGAAGTTACCCATGGCTTCTCTTGTCCACACAGTGTGTATTGCGGTTTAATAAGGGTCAGGATAAACAAATAGGCCGAATACATGTTTATTAAGGGAGAAACAACTCACAACACAGACAGATGAATGCAGCAGTTGGAACAGGATGCTCCTCTCTCCGTGTCCCACCAGAAAGAGAGCATTCCCTGCCTCCACTCAGACCTAGTTCCACAGGTCACTTCCGCCCCTGGCTCCACCCCTCAATGAGTGTGGTCAGTGGCACAGAAGCAGACAAAGTGAATATCCCACTACAAGTGTGAGAGTTATTATAGTCTTGTCGTGATGGGCTCTAGACTTGAGAACTTATTTCCTCCTCTGGATGTTTGAATGAAGTGTTTGTTCTTAAAGTATCTATTTGTCTATCCTTAAAATGGTTAATAAAACATTAGCAAACTCACATTCTTATTTTGAAAGCTTAATAAAGATATTCCTAGTTCTGTCCATAATGTATATAGAGCATGGTCAAGTCCCAGTTGTTACCATCTATAAAATCTGACACCCCTAAGACTATCCTCCTCATTTTGACATTAGCTGTGGGTTTTGGCATCTCCCACCTGAAGGTTCTGTAATTCACTAGGACTCATAAGAGCGCACACTTATAGTTTCTTACAAGCAAACATACAGATTCCAAGAAGAAGTACACACAGAACAGGATGCAGGCAAGTTATCTGGAAACCTTCCCTTCCTCACAGGGATGGCTCATGCACCTTCTTTAGTCTTATAACAACTATGTGTGGTAATAGCATCAGGCAGGGAAGCTTTGTCTGGTGTTTTTATTAGGACCCAGACACATCCACATTATTGTCCAGATGAACAGACCTCAGCCTCCAACCCCTCTACAGATCAAGCTGATAATTCTTCGCTGAAGGTCAGGTGCTCCCCACTGTCAATCACATTATTAGAAAAAATTCGGCATGGCCCAAGGTCCAAGGTCAACAAAAAGCACCCTTGTCAGGAAAGACATTCCAAGAGCTTAAAGGTTGCCTCTGAGAAGCCAAGGATAAAAGCCAAACTCTTAGGGGAAAGTTAACCCTTTACTACACACTAGCAATAAGCAACCTCTTTTTTGTTCTTTCTATAAACCACAAAAATAAATTTCAGGACACTAATCAGTTACTAATTAACTCCTCTGTTACAAGTGTTTTGAGAACTTACTGTGATCCATCCATACAATCTGCCAAGGAGTGAAAATGCAAATCTCAGTAAGACAGTGCCTCTCAGACTAAGTAAGAGACAAAATGTTTAGATAAATAATTAAAGCAGCATACATTAAAATATTCTTGGAGCACACTGGGGGAAATGTTCAAATTTGCTTACCATCATGAGGATATGATAACTTCTTTGACTCAGAAGAGTTGTTGTTTTATTATTCTAAAAGCTAGACACTTTAATCTTAAAGCAGTGGCTTAGGTGAGAATTACATTATTGATAAATGAATGGGGACTGATAGTAATGCCCTGATGATCAATGAAGGTAGCCTCAATTTTTCAAAGCTCACCTTGTTATCCTTCCAGTCAATACTCCCTTCCTAGCTATTTCTCAAGAGTAAATCTCATCAATTTCATCAAACCATTCAAGACTTTATGCACCTTTGCTTCCAGAAGTCTCAGACATAATGTGAAAAAAAAATGTTTAAGAGTCATCTTTGCATAGTATTAATACTCGATCACAAATCTACAAGTAAGAATTTTGGGTCTTACAGGATAGTCTTACTCAACTCTGTCTTTAATGTGTTAAAGCAGTCAGCAATACATAAATCAACTGATACAACTTCAGTTTTTTTGTTGTTGTTCTGTGGGTTTTTTGGTTTGGTTTTGTTTGGTTTTGGTTTTTTAGTTTTTTTGAGACAGAGTTTCTCTGTATTGCTTTGGAACCTGTCCTGGAACTACCTCTGTAGATCAGGCTGGCCCCTAATTCACAATGATCTGCCTGCCTCTGCCTCCTGAGTGATAGGATTAAAGGCTTGAGCAACCAATGCCCCACTACAACTTTGTTTTAAGTGAATAAAAACTTACTTGCAAAACTGCAGCTGACCATAGTTGAGTATGGACTCTAGTTCATTGGTCATTAGTCTAGCTAGATCATGCATTTTTGTATTAATTGCTGTTGACTTACCTGATGCAGAAACGCATCAGGTAAGGGATGAGGCATTTTCTAATTTAATACAAACATTTCATTAGCATAGTCTCATAGTTCGAATCTGTAATGGGTTAACCTCTATGGATTAAAGACTTAGCCCCCAAATTGTCCCTTTAGAAGGTGTGATAGTTACTGTATCTTAGTAACTTGATTAGATTAGGAAGCACCTAGGAGATGTGTCTCTGAGACTTTTCAAAAAATAAACAAACAAACAAACAAAAAAACCAGTTTTGGTATGTTACACGCTCCACATGACACATTAGCATTGCCTCCATGTAGCAGGCCTAAACATGCAGGTGGTAGCCATGGACTGACTAATCCAAAACTATGAGTCAAAATAAATGTTCTCTCATTTTAAGTTGATTTTTTTTCTCAGGTGATTGATACAGTAATTGAAAGCTGACTAAGATAGAACCTTGGAGTAGAGGGGTCCTCGTCAACAAAATCATTGGACTTATATCAAATGACAGAAAAGTCATAACTAAATTAATCATATCCAAATCACTGTTGTAACCCATTCTTCCATCACTCTGTCATACTAAGAATATTTGGAAATCTCTAAAACTCTGAAAAGACCTTTGGGAAAGAAGGTAAGGTTTAATACAGTGTGTGTGTGTGTGTGTGTGTGTGTGTGTGTGTATTAAAAACTATTTAGGTCTCCTGTCCTAAGAAAACACAACTAAGGACACCTGTATACATACCTTAATGTTAAATAGAATGGAGACTGTTTACTGGACCACCAAACCCTGCCAGCTGTGGAAACCACTCTTACCTCTTGTCCCTTGCTTCCCTTCTCAATGGAAATCTGATTTTACTGAGTTAAGCAAAATGCCTAAACAAAAAGAATTCAATTTCTCAGAATATTCTTCCAAGTAAAGGTAGACCACATGAGCTAATTCTGGTTAATGAGATATAGAAGTCTACTAGCTATTAAAAACAAAGAAGCCATGTGGTGGTGGCTCACATCTTTAATTGTAGTATTCTGGAGGCAGAGGCAGATGGCTCTCTATGAGCACAAGGCCAAAATTGTCTACACTGAGTTCCAGTTTGGCCAGAATAGCATGGTAAGACCCTGACTCAAAAGTAAATAAATAAATATGAATAAAGACAAATAGACTGATTTTCCTCTGATAAAAGGCACTCAGCAGTCGCGTTCATGACTGATGCACTTCTTCATTTTTCCAGCTGAAAAATCCAGATCTTGGATTTAAAGGTAGAGCAAAGGATAAAATCCAACATGGTGTAATACTGAACAGAAAGAACTGGAGGAAGCTCAATCCATGGTGATTATCTCAATAACTACAATGCTCCCTCCTGTCTGAACTTCTTTATTTGAAAAACACAAGACTTCATTACTTAAGCCACTGTTGGTGGCTTTCTATTAAATGAAGCTAAAGCAACCCCAATTGAATCAAAAGCCATCAAAATTGGCCCATTGTCAGTACTAAAATGCTGTTAGGGATAAATTACAAAATCATGACTTTGCTTTGTGTATGTGGATAGTAGAGTTAAAAGCAAAGCAGTGCCAGAGTGGCCAGAGCTGTGGTTCTGGTCTTGTTACTCCATAGTCTCATTAGCTGAAGTTCCCGGATGCTGAATGGTTACAGAGAAAGGCATTTAATGATGACAGAGTGTGGGCCCATTAATGATTCTGGGTGGCTGACTACAGTTCCCCTTCAGGCTCTATACATTTACCATACAAGTTTGACCAAAACTCAACAAGTAAGCAAGCTGTCAACATACCAAAACAAACTGACAACCAAAACAAAACCCCTCAAAAATGAAAACTCTCCCAACTTTTGTTAATTAGCTCATAACTCTCCAAGAATGCTCACATATTTTTTTTCTGTTATCTATGAAGTTCAAGTTAATGATTTTACAGAAGAGGAAAAAAATGTTCTTGTCTTTTAAGTTTTAATTATCCATTCCTGGTTCCCTATGCAGCTTTATAAATAAATTTTATTGAAACCATGTTTGTGATGAGTAATTCTTTAAAAATGTTTCTCTTAAGAGCTTTTTGTCATTAATATTTCAGTTAATTAAAAGTGTATTATGCCTTAATCCTTTGTTAAACGCACACCAGAATAAAATAGTTTATAATACTGGAGTCGGAAGTGTCTTTGGAATTGGATGGCTAGGCTACATATTGTGGCTTATTAATATAAACCTGGTGGGGGGTAAGGCAGAGGACATTTTATGTTTGAATGTTTGCAAAAGAGATCACATTTACAAGGGCATTATTTTTTCCTACTGAATTCCTAAATGTTACTATTAAAAGACAGAATATGTGCAACACAAACATGTGTGTCCCAAGGGACAGTTCAAAAAGATTTCTAAACGTGGAAAGTTTATGGAGGAATCCTAAGTCAAATTAATATCCCAGAGCCTGGGTACAAACTCGGATTTGGAAATGTTTTCCCAGATTAAAAAGGAGTTTTGGTGTGGGGCTCCATATGGAAAACATGCATAATTTATTTAAAAGACCAAAGTAAAAGTGAATTCACAGTTCAAAATCTGGATAATTATGCTATAATTAAAGGACTAGTTTGTTTTGTTTTAAAATTATTGTCTTCAAAGTTTCCATCCAGCACCCATTACTATTCAGAGATTCCAAAGCTTGCTTTATTTTTAAATACACTTTTCATAGCACTCCAAGTTTTGTGTCTCGCTCTCAAATGCAGTCAGACACAATATTTTGTATCCTCTTTTCTCTACAACCCAACAGTGGAAATCTTCCTATCCTTTCTCTTATGATGACTCTCCACTTTAAAGTTTTAACAAATAAGGTGAAAGGGAAAAAAGAAGCAAAGAAGTTGACAAAAGTAGACAGAGTTGATTGGCTACATAAAAAATGAGTCAGAGTTAAGGCACTATACATAATTATTTATTCAATACATATTTACTGGACCACTTTCATATGTTGAATGCAATAGTTATATGCTGAAGATACAGTCCCTAAATCCCAAAGATTTACAATCACAGTACTGTACAGCTTCCAAAATATTTCACCAATGATCCTATCATAAGATACATACAAGGTCTTCAACAGAGTAAATCTTCTATGCATTTTCTACCCACATTTTATTGAATCATAATAAAACAAAAAACTTGAAGCTGTCATACAAAGGAGAAATGCAAATTTTTTCACAGCAGCTAAAATTTCTATATAGAAGATTCCAATGAATAAATACATATCAACTTCTTCTAAGACCATAAAGAAATGGTACTAATTATATATTCAAATGAAAAAACTAATTTTGATGTTAAAATACCCAAGATGCAAGAGAGTAAAGAATGCTTAAATTGTGGTAGCAACTAAACCTTTGTTTCTACATCCCCATCTCTCTTCTATCTGTATATATATATTATTTGATCACAAGTATTTGAGTTACATAATATTTCTTATATGTGATAAAACACTATTAGATGGCCACTCAAGTGAACTATATCTTGAAGGAATAATGTATACATTAATGCTTGTGACATAAATCCAACCAAAGTTTCATCTCAGAGAAACAAGCCAAAACCATATCTATTATTCTGTGATTGCCTTTGTGAAATCTTATTTGATTTTATTTATTTGATAAAATACTAGATACTATTGCCTCTTCCAACTGTTAAAACTTGAGTACACAAATATAAATACTTAAGCAAAAACTTTGGTGAGCATACTGGAAAGGTGTGATCAGCTACAAGTTACTAATAATGTTAGTCTGATATGTGTTCTATTATATGCATAATCATTCTGATAATGAACCGTAGACAGCAATCCACATATGTCTTGGAGCATGGCAATAATTAGTATTGACCAAGACAAGATCTAGCCTCAGGGTAGGTCATCAGAGAGTAGGAGAAAGAAGGGGAAGCAGGTGATGTCCAAGCCTACCCTGGCCTTCCTCTCTCAGAAGACCTCAAGAATCAATCCTTACACAAAGTCAGTACTCAGTCTTCTCTCGAAGACAGATAGTACTCAGAGAGATGGGATACAGTATTCATACCTGTGCTAATTGAAGAGCTCCAGTCTTGTCTAACAATCAAATCATACAGACCTTGGGAAGAGATTGCCACCACATGCCTTTTTAATTAAACAGAAAAAGCATTGTGTTCAAAGGACCACAATGTTATCCTCTGTTGTGCCATCCTCTAGTGTACCATCCTCTAGTGCGCCATCCTCCAGTGTGTCATTCTCTAGTGTGTCATCCTCTAGTGGTGTGCAATCCACTAGAGTACCATCCCCTCGTGTGTCATTCTCTAGTGTGCCATCCTTTATTATCCCCAGTGGCTTGTGATCAAGCTACACTGAGTGAAGATAAGAATGAATAAGGGAAGAAAATGAGAAGAGGCAAAGGTAGCAAGGAGAAAGCGCTGCAGGCCATAACCAAGTGCCCCTGAAGCATGAAGGAAGGAAAAATGTTCATGAAAAGATAAGACTGCCTCTGCAAAAGAACAAAAGTCTGAAACCATCCCTTGATGTCCCGCTGGGTGTAGTATCTTTTTCGTGTCTACATGTTTTTTCTTCCCATTACCATAAAAAGCAGTAGGTGTGACTTGAACATCAAGTGACATCGATGTTCCTTTAATAAAAATACTCATTATTAAGAGAAGAAGAAGAAGGAGAAGAAGGAGAAGAAGAAGGAGAAGGAGAAGGAGGAGAAGGAGGAGGAGGAGGAGGAGGAGGAGGAGGAGGAGGAGGAGGAGGAGGAGGAGGAGGAGGAGGAGGAGGAGAAGAAGAAGAAGAAGAAGAAGAAGAAGAAGAAGAAGAAGAAGAAGAAGAAGAAGAAGAAGAAGAAGAAGAAGATGAGAGAAGGGAAGGCAAGGTAGGGAAAGCACAATAAGAAAAACCAGGCAGAACATAGATGATTTTGAAGAAAGAAGATAAACTGAGAGTGAAAAGAAAATAATTAAAAATTGTTAAGTACCCAAGTCCCAGAAAGAGAAGGCCCTTTCAGAGAAAATCAGTACTGTATATATCTGCTTAAATGAAACTATTGCCATGTAGCTAAAATTACTTCTGTGTGACTTTATGCCTTTTATATAACAAGTCTACTTGTACTATATTCCTTTAATGTAAAAATAATCAAACCTAAATCACTTCTAAAGTCAGCTGCAGATTGGGCTTTTAAAAATGCTAAAAGTTGTCTTGTAAGACTTACCAATCTTTTTTTAATTATTACATTTATTGTGTGTGTGTGTGTGTGTACATATTTGTACATGTGCTCTAGTTCACATGCAGAGGCTATGGACAACTGGAAGGAGTTGGTTCTCTCTTCCTCCCATGTGCTGGGAAATCAAACTCTGGCAGCTCAACCTTCACCCACTGAGCTATCTCACTGGCCTTCTGCCAAATATTTTTAATTTAACTTAAATATTCAATCTCAGCCTTTCACACTTTATTCTGAGAGACTGAACTGCATTTCTGAGATCAGAAATATAAGTATTTAATAAACACATATAAGTAGACTACAACCTTTGACATCCATAAAGTGTTGCCTACTTAAATGTATCACTAATGATATAAAGTATTTGAAAGGAATATAAGTTGAAGATAGTAGGGACCATTGGAGGTTAATTTGGAAAATAATGTGGTCACTTGAGGAGGATCATTCTAGAAAAGAGTTTAAAGAAGAGTCTGGAGACAATTTTGATGGCCATTGCAGTTGTGCACAGGAGGAAAATCAAGTGTGAACCAGGAGAATCGGAGGGGTGATGGAGAGAAAAGGCCCATGTGTGGCCTTTTCAATGTATGGCAATTCCCATCTGCATTGCTGTGTAATTCCCTCTAGCAGAAAAGGAGAGGGAGGAGAGAGATGATCTACAATGTAGAGAACACAGTAGTTTGCTGATGTGCTTATGGGAAGTTGACCCATAAGCTCACAGAATGATGCTAAGACTTGAAACTATTGAAGCAAAGATGGCACAGGTATGAAATCCAGTCTGGACTTATAAGGAAGAAGCCCAGAAACTGATTTAAAGGAAAAAAAGAGTGAAAAAAGGATAGTCACCCAAAAGGTTAAATTTAAAGAGACTGGCAATTCCTCATGCTGAAGAGGATGTTGCAGCTGAGGTTTCCCTCTGCTGCCAGAGAAGGTGGTGAGCAGCATGTCTTCAAGTTGGTACAGCTTTGGTTAGATGTACAATGACTAGCCAAAGTGCAAGAAAAGCATACATTCTCCTGAGAGACACAGACAAGAATGCTCACAGGAGCCTTATCCCTGACAAAATAAAGCAAATCAACTCAGTGGCCCATCAGGAGTAAAATGTGGGAGGCTGGTGATGGTTTAGTTGATGCTCAAAGGGTTGTAGAGTTCAAAATGTTGTATTTCCCAGTCTGGGAAGTGGTTACATGAACTTCATTGTATGAAGTCATTGGTCTTTACATATATAATTTATGATTGTAAAATATGTTATAATTTAGTTTTTTAGATGCTCTTTTTAAAAAAAATTATTTAAAAATAAATGAGTGAGTGAGCAAGAGAGAGAGAGTTTACTGTCTTGGAATAAATTCTAACACAAGGTTGTTAGCATCATGGAAAACACCTGAGGCCTTCAAGTGGAACATGTCAGACACACACTTCAGATCTCAACAGTCATGTTTGATCCCTCCATTCTGTTCATTATTTTCTCGGGTTGCCATCCTGGTGCATTGAACATCCTTTCACACCACTGTCCATTTGTCTATGTAGACAAATGTATATTCTTTGATAAACGGTGATGTATTATGGATTTGTGTTTACTATCTACTGCTCCCTCTATTAAAATATTAACAATATATGCAAAATCTCATTTTTCTCATATAGCATACTTACATCATGTGACTTATTCATGTTCTATGAAAATAAAATTGATTTATCATTGCTGCATAGCATTTTACTGAATGCATGTATCCTATATATTATCTCAGCACATATTCAGTATGACTCTCACTTGTTGTGACTCCTACTCATTCCTACCACAAGTTGTACAGATTTCCTTATAGGTCAGTGTAGTGTAGTATAGTGTGCTTGTGTGTGTATGCAAGTGTGTGTGCATGTGTGTGTGTGTGTGTGTGTTTGTGTGTGTGCATGTGTCTGTATATGAGTGTGTGTGTGTGCATGCACATGTTTTGCTGGGAATGGAGTCCAGATTTCCATTGCTGACAAGCTCTCTTAACACTGAGCTCCAAACTTAGCTCTAGTAGCTAATTTCAAAGTCTTCATTTTATTATAAGTTTTATTTCCAGGAAGTTTCAATGTCCTTTCCATCAGTTTTATAATTTTAATTTTTCCCAGTCTGTTATTTAAAATGCCCAACATAGTTTTCATTTAGACTTTCAAGTAACTACAAAATTAAATACTTTTTCATCATTTGGTTTTCTACTAAATTTTTAAAGATTTATTTATATTATTGTGTGTGTCTCAGCGCTTTCCCCACATGTCTAGATGTGCTGAACATGTGTGTCTGGGAGTCAGAAAATGGTATCAGATCCCCTGGATCTGAAGTTATAGATTGTAATGAGCCACCATGTGAGTGCTGAGAACTGAACCCGAGTAATCTGCAAGAGCAGCCGCTCTTAACCACTGAGCCATCTCCCCAACTGCTGGTTTCTTTATTTGACTGCTTGTTCATACACTTTCATTCTGGATTTTTAAATTGACCCCTAAGACACAGATTAACAATATTCGTTCTATATTGAAACTCCTTCTCATTTTATCATCCATTAATCTTAAAGTGAAACATCGAAACAGTGTTCCAGAGTCACAAAGAACTTTCCAAATGAATAATATGAAGTCAAAGGAAGGTGGGGTTCAGGTGAACATTAATCCTATCAAGACTGACCAAAGAAGAGAATGAGCAAGTGTACCCAAAGGAACTATATTAATATGTTGGTTTTATTAATGTTTTTAAGAAACACGTGTTCACTTTATTGCTCTGTGTGTGTGTGTGTGTGTGTGTGTGTGTGTGTGTGTGTGTTGCAGAAAGTGTGTGTATGCCATAGCAAGCATGTGGCAGACATAGAACAATTTTGTGGAGTTGTCTTCTTCACTTTTCCATGGATTTCAGGTTTCAAACTTAGGTCACAAGTCTTGAGCAACAAGTACTTCTACTGACTGTGTCATCATACTAGACCAAATTCAATGTTTGATGTTAGAGTTTTCCTAAGAACAATTCCAAGAATGTGTAGTCATTTAGCTAATTTCTAATTCACAATTTGTCCTTCTAAAGTTTAAGAATTGTACCTTTGCTTGTTTTAGGCAACATTTAATTTTGCAGATTTGAAAGGTTATTGTGGAATAATAAAGATCGGGGAAAACAGATAAGGCTGAATAGATGTTTATTCAGGGAGAAATAACTTACAACAGAGACAGATGAATGCCAGCAGGTTCCAGTCCCAAGAATGTCTCCGGATGCACTCTGTCTCTGTCCAGGAAGCGTCCAGTAATCGAGATAGCGCTCTGGGGTCCCCTACCCCCAGGTCACATCAACACCTGTCCCAACACCCATGGGCGTGGTCAGTGCAACAGGTACAGACAAAGTGAATATCTCACTACAAAAGGTGATTTCCATCATTGGAGTGAATGAGTCATTATATTTTCTTCAGTAATTAATGAACAAACAAAAAAGAAACAGACTTGAAACTCTTCTTGCTTCCTCTTGAGCAACATAATAATCATGTAACTCTAGCAAAATGTAAAATGGATAAAATATTGTTGACAACTAAGTTTGAAATTCAAGAATGCAAAGCTGGTTTAGCAACTCTGGAAAAGACAACTCTGTGATTGGGAGCACAGGTTCGATTCCCAGCACCCACAGTGAGCATGACACATATATGGTATAGTACACACACAAACATTCAAGCAACAAGTCATACACATAAAATAAAAATAAATAAAATCTCAAAAGAAATGGAAATACCAATGCAGATTTCACTACATCTGCAGAATTAAAGGGAATGGTCATATGATTCAACAGATAACAAAATCTTATTTGACAAAAGTTAATGCTATTATTGTGTGATAAAGTCTCAGCAAACTAAGATGAGAAAAAAATTACTGTTTCTATCAATGTCATGCTTGTAATGAAAATGTGGACCCAGTGATCAAAATACAAATTTACAATTCAAAAACTTGTGGTACCAACACAACAGTTCACCTATGTGTGATAGAAGTGAGATAGTCACTATTCTAACACTAGTGTAAATAAGCCATTTCCCTCAATCATTTGTTTCAAAGACTAACATTTTCAATTATTTAATCCTCTGTAATCTGGGTAATAGTGGACCTTTCTTTCACAGTAAGGTCTGTTTTACAAAACATCAACTACTAACATAGCCCAAACCCAACAACTCTTCATTCTTCCAAAAGCACTGATGAGCACACTGGAGTTTAAGGGATACTAACAAAGACACTGGGCATCTCCATGTGCAGTGAAAACAGGTCAATTCTTTCTAGGCCTTTTTTCCCTCTTCTCAGAGCTTTCTTTATATGAACATCTCCAACTCAGGCCCCAAACTACAGGTCATCCCATGCCTTTGTAGCCATCCTCGCACTGCCTCTTCCAACGAGGTGCTGCTGAAGGATGGCACTGCTCAGTGACAGCTGTCTAATGGATCAGCTTCCTGGAATCCAGGCATAGGTCTGACATCAGATCCTTTACCTGTCCTGCACTATTTATCCACCACTTCTATTGCCTCGGTTCTTGTGTGATTTACTTACTATTAATAAATAAGTGAGTAAATGATTCATTATTTTAGGGACTCACATAACCCAGGCTGGCCTTGAAATCACAATGTAACCAAAGATGAACTTGATCTTTAGCTCCTCCTGCTTTTGCCTCCCAAGCACTAAGATTACAGATCCCGGCATGCCCAGTTTTACATGGTTCTGAGGATTAAAGTCCCCTCCTCTCATAGTCTTTTACTATCAGGAGGCCATAAGTCTTCTATTTTTCTTTGAAGTGTTTCCTTGGTCATCTTTATTTCAGATGAATTAGGGGGTCACTGTTTTTCAGCTTCTATCTTATGTGCTGTTTTCAATTAATACTGTAAATTTACTGGTTATTTGAAACAACTTTTTAGACAAAATTGCCTTCCTGTCTAGAAACAAGATATATGTTGCTATGCAAGTCTTATTTTATGTACCTTTGCAAAATTTTACCTTTTTTCATAGAAGCCATTGTGTGCTGTCTTAAGTTTATTCTTTCTTTATATTTGTCCTAATTGTAACTATTTTCATCTTAAATTGGTTGTTACTGGCATATGAGAAAGCTACAGGAATTGGAGAGAGAGTTCAGTGGTTAAGAGAATTTACTGAACTTGTAGAGGACCCAGGTTCAGTTTTCAGCATCCATGTGAAGGCTTGCTGTCACTCCATTTCCAGGAGAGCTGATGCCCTCTTCTGGCCCCCAAAGACATCTGCATGCACTTGCTACACATAGACTCATGTACATAGACATTAACACATAAATTAAAAAGAAATAAACAAATGAACCTTTAAAGAAACCTATAGACTTTAATTTTATAATCAGATAAATAGATTAAAAGTAATAGATAAGTTATCATTTCTCAGTTGGTGTTTTGTGATTCTCAGTTGGACACTCTTGTCCATAAATAGTAACTCATCTTTACATTTTCATTTTCTTATTTTGGCCAGAATTTGTATAATAATGCTAATAAATAGAAGTGATTGTGGGTATTTACATAAAGTCATATAAAGTCAAGTACTTGACTTTGAAAGAATTTTATATTTTTTTGCATTAATGTGATGTTTTAGTCAGGTGGTGAATTCTGCCAAAATTTCTGACAAATGGTAATTTCTTGATAATCGCTGGTGAATTGTAGGGATGACACATATAATAAGAGCCACAGGGACACCCTGTATCAAAGTGCTTTGAAGATGATTGAGTTTTGAGCATCAAGATGGTTAGTTTTGCTCACCAGATCTAGGGAGCTAGAGATGACAATTTAAAGTCACAAGACCAACACTTTAGAGTGTCTTGTAGACAAGATCAAAGTGGAAGTAGTTTAGGAGGCTGGAGGACTGCAACTCAGCTAATACCACTTCTAGTATCCCAAGAGGTTTTGATGGTTGGCTAAGTTACAGAATACATTTCCATAAATTGTCAACATGAGCTATGCCAAAAGATTGGTGATATAAAACTGAACTTGACTTTGAAGATCAGTCTAGACTACTGACTTTTCCAAAGAATAGTAACTCAGGATCCTGGGTTGCATGTGCTATAGGGTCAGCTCAAACATCAATGAAGTCTATTGTATGCACACATAAATAGACTCAATTGGTTCCAACTAGTTGAAAACTTAGAGACAGTGTTGTGATTTAAAAAGCAGCACTAAAGACAAAGATGCCATGTGACAGAGCTCACGTGAGGTTTTTGTTTTTTTTTTTTTTTTTTAATTAGGGGGAAGAGAAGAGCTTTTACTAGGGGAAAGAGAATAGGAGAAAGGGGAGGGGAAAGGGGAAGAGAAGGGGGAGATTGGCCTCTGGGAACAGGAGCAGCAGAAGACAAAGAGAGGGGACAGAGAGACAGGCAGAGAGAGAGAGAGAGAGAGAGAGAGAGAGAGAGAGAGAGAGAGAGAGAGAGAGAGAGAGAGAGAGAGAGATGGGAGGAGGAGGGCAGGGCCCTTTTATTTTATTTATTTTATTTTGTTTGTGGGTTTTTTGTTGTTTTATTATTATTATTATTTCTTATTTTACATATCCATCCCAATTCCCTCTCCCTCCCTTTCATGACCACCCTCCCATCCCACCCACTCCCCACTCCACAGGGAGGGTGATGCCTTCCAGAAGGGATCAACAAAATCTGTCAAGTCATTTGGAGTAGGGACTAGGGGCAGAGCTCTTTTAAAAGGGAACATAATGAATGTGCATAGGTGGTGCTCTTAGTGGCTAAGCTGAGGACAGATCCTGTCTGAACCCCAAGGACAGGCCAGTACAGGTGCCTGAATACTAATAGGCAGGTTGATAGGGAGAGCCTGTATCAAACAGATTGTGTTATCTTTAATACATGGCTTCTAAGCCCTCCATAGGTTTTTACTTACACAGCATAAGACATCATAACAGATGTCCAGGGGCACACACCTGTAATTCTAACACTTGAGAGGCAATGATAGGCCAGCCTAGATTATATAATGATCTCTAGGCTTGTCTGGGTTATGTGGTGAGGTATTGTCACAAGAAAAGAGAAAAGGAAAGAAAAGAAAAGAGAAGGAAAGAAAAGAAAAGAAAGGAAGAAAGGAAGGGAGGGAGGGAGGAAGGAAGGTAAAGAAAAGAAAAGAAAAAGGAAGGAAAAAGGAGGTGAAAGACAGAGACAGAAAGGCTGATTTTGAGATTTTATGGGCCAGTCTCAGAAGTAGAGTGTATTATTTTTATTAATGTGTCATTGGCTAGAACACAGTTGTGTGGTTGTTTCCTGCTACATGGGAAAGAGGTAAATAAAATCTATAATATGCCCAGGAAAGGAAAGCATTTTAGTAACAAGATAGCCCTTGTCACTGGTCATACTGATTTTTCCGATTGACTCAAGGACCTTTAATATGGGTTCCTCCTCAAAATAGCCTGAAGTGTTCCTAATTTTGACTCATATACTCATTCCAGCAATCAGTTCTTACTTGTGGGGATTGCAGATGCCCTTGTTCCTGGGGGTACGATTACATTCATCTCAGGGAGGTTGAAGCACTTTATAGACATGCATCTTGTCTACAAAGCCCTCATCAGCTTCCATCAAGCTAGGCACTGAATTCCCCCTCTGCCAAAGATTCTCTGCATATTATTGGCATGAAGCATGAAGCATAAAGTTCACAGCATAGGGTTAAAAGCACAGACAACTGAGTCAAACATAGCTTGATTCAGATTCTGGGTCCACTGATCCATGAACCCATGCTCTAGGAACCATTCCCAAGGCACAGCTCATCCCATTGTATGAAAGTTAAATGAAGCACATATTTACCATGGCCAGACATGTCCACCTGCACACCAGAAGAGGGCACCAGATCTCATTATGGATGATTCTGAGCCATTATGTAGGTGCTGGGAATTGAACTCAGGACCTCTGGAAGAGCAGCCAGTGCTCTTAACCTCTGAGTCATCTCTCCAGCCCTGACCAAACATCTCTTAAGTGTCTAAGTGTTACCAAGCCAAAGGTTAGATGATAATGGTACAAATAAAGCATTGAACTGATAATAGGAGCTATAAAAGTTGACATTTCTGGATAATTAATTAACAAATTATTCTCATTAAAATCTGCTGGGGATGTTTAAGATCAGCAAAAACACATGCAAGCTATTTTTCTCTATCTTCTACTCATCTATCCTCATAGATCTGTTAGGATTTGAAGCTAAGGTAGGTTCCAGCCACTGTGATTTAGGTCACTAGGACTCACTCATGCATCCATTCTGGAGAAAATGAGATAGTTCATCAGCTATGTGGACAACCCAGCAGTGGTGACCATCCTAAATCACAGGCTTCTGAAATGTGTTCCATGGTGACATAAGCAACAGCTCTGGTCAACATTCTTCTCTAATCAACTTACCGCTGAAGAAGGATAGGAACATAGTTTAGGGGAAGAGCACTTGCCTAGCACATGCAAGGCCCTAAGTTCAATCCCCAGCATGGAAAAAAGCAAAATGATGGAGCAACATGCATACACACACATAAGCACACATACCCACCAGGGAACTTTAAAAAGTTTAACCATACTTTACTCTGGAAGCAGATTTAGATTTACATGTAAGCAAAAATATAGCACAAGATATGGAGTAAACAAAGAAATCACAGAAAATGGAAAGTTAGAGTGAAATAAGTAATATAAAGCAAGGAGATAACATTATTACCAAGTTGTATATTTAAAATCTACTACAAGTTTTTTTAAATATAGGCTAGAATTTGAGCTTCCTGCTATCAAGAGTGAAAAGTTAAAAAAAAAAAAAAAAGAAAAAAGAAAAGAAAAGAAAGAAAACTAGGTGATACACATCTTTAATCCCAGGACTCCAAGACAGAAGCAGGCGGATCTCTGTGAGTTCAGGGCCAGCCCTGGACTACATTATGAGTTCTAGGACAGCCAGGATAAAAAGAAAAGAAGAAAAGAGAAGAGAAGAAGAGAAGAGAAGAGAAGAGAAGAGAAGAGAAGAGAAGAGAAGAGAAGAGAAGAGAAGAGAAGAGAAGAGAAGAGGAAACCATCTATAATGGCTACTTGTGAAAGTGGCAGTCACTTCCTGTTCTACACAAAAGAGAACTTTCTATTGAGAGGATAATATGTCATACACCATGTAGCTGGCAAGGCTGTCTGCGTCACACTCAATGACAGCCAAGAGGAGAAGTTCATATTATTGCATCCATTTTTTAATATAAAAAAGATTGAAAATATGATTACTAAACTCTACTAGTTAAAGGAAGGAGGAAATTGTGAATGTCTGGACATTGTAGTTCAAAATCCATATGGCAGTTTTGGCTCTATTGAATTCCTGTGCTCAAATAGCCATGTGTTTGTCCCTTCCTTTCTCTCTCTCTCTCTCCCTCCCTCCCTCTCTCCTTCCCTCCCTCCTTCTCTTCCTCCCTTCCTCCCTCTCTCCCTTTCTTTCTTTTTTCTTTTTTCCTTCCTTCCTTCTTTCCTTCCTTCCTTGCTTCGTTCTTCCCTGCCTGCCTGCCTGCCTACCTGTCTTCTTTCTCTCTCAATTTTGTTTTTTATATTCACTGTACAATTACTGCATCGCTAAAGGCCTTTTGACACAAGTATATCTTGTACATTAAATATATTCAAATACTCATTATTTTAGTGAACACAAGAATTTTGTGCCAAAGGAAAAACTTGATTTTCACACTTGAAAGTTTGTGTGGTGGTTTGAAAGAAAATGGCCCTTGGAGGGAGTAGCGCTAAGGGGAGGAGTGACCTTGTTGAAGTAGGTGTGGTCTTGTTGGCGGAAGTCACTGTGGAGGTGGGCTTTGTGGTTTCATATACTCTCAAACTACACCAGTGAGACAGACCATGTCTTGTTGCCTGAAAGTCAAGATGCAGAACTCTCAGCTCCTTCCCCAGCACCACGTCTGCCTGCATGCCACCATGTCACATAATGATGATAATGGGCTAAACCTCTGAAACTGTAAGCCACCCTCAATTAAATGTTTTTCCTTTATAAGAGTTGCCATGGTCATGATGTTTCATCACAGCAATAGAAACCCTAAGACTTGTTATTCCTACTCAAGACAAACTATCCTTTTTGTAGCTATGCAGGATACTTAATGAGTGTTTTATTGGAATGATATTTGAATTGCACAGTTGACTTACCACACACATGACTGTTAAGACTGGTCTTGTTCTGTTTTTTAGTTTCAAAATTAAATACTAAAATTTAGAATTACAATAATTACGATTACATCATTTCTTCCCTCCTTCTCCTCCCTCCAAACTTTCCTATGTCCCTGTTACCTCCCCCTTTTGAATTCATGACCTCTTTTTTCTTTAGTTGTTATTTTACATATGTAAACATATAGAAATACTATCAGCTGAGTCCTTCTGGTATTGTCATATGTGCATGTTTTTAGGGCTGACAGCTTGGTATTAGATAACTAGCTAAGGGGTTCATCCCTAAGAAAATTTATTTCTCTCTCAGCAGTCATTAAATGTGTGTAGCTCTTGCCTAGGAGTGGGGCCCTGTGAGATTTCTGCCTTCCATGTGAGCATGTCTATTAGTGTTGTCCTCATTCAGGTCTTATTTAGACAACTATTGTCAACATTTTATGGGTGTGGCTTCCTTGTCTGTCTTACAGCAGATTTCCTCATCCTTTAGTTTTTACAATCTTTCTGCCTCCTCTTCCCCAGCCATGGATGTTGGATATGGCATGGGCAGGGTAAAAGTAGGCAGACATAAAAAGGCTGGGCTGATACACAGGCTGTGTATGCTGGCCCAAGCCTAGACGTTAGAATCACAGAGACAGGAGGACTGTGGGACAGACCTAGATCTGAGGGTTGGGGAGGATGTGGACAGAGTAGAATCCATAGACTTACCAATCTGGGAATATGGGTGGGCCAGGCCATGCTTAGAAATGGCATAGGCGGAGATGAAGTCAGTCATGGTTGTCAGGGTGGCTTTTGTTCCACTTTTTAAACTTGGATGTTTGACAGCCAGTTAAGTGGAAACTATTGTTACAATTTAAAATTTTCATTTATAGTTTGCATCTTATAGTATTGTCAAAGGTTTTGTCAACTTGATATAAACCTAGATATACCTGGAAAGAGGGAATATCAATTGAGTGATTACCTCCATCAAGTTATACCATAGATAAATCTGTGGCATATTTTCTTGATTATTGATGGGTATAAGGAGTGTTTTTGTGTTTTGTTGAAAGAGAGAGGACGAAAAGAACATAAAAGTGGATGAGTAGAGAGATAGGAAGTATGTAGGAGGAGCTGCAGGAGGGGAAATACTCAACATCTATTGTATGAAAAAATATTTTAATAAATTACAACCAAAAAATGAGCAAACCAGGGAAAGAAAGCCAGTATGCAGATGTCTTAGCTAGAGTTACTATTGCTGTGATGAAACACCATGACCAAAGCAACTTGGAGGGGGAACAAAGAGTTAATTTCATAGTTTATCTTCAAAAGCAGTGAGAGCAGAAACTCAAGCAGGACAGGTACCTGGAGTTGGGAGCTGATGCAGATGGCATGGAGGGGTGCTGCTCACTGGCTTGCTCCTTATGGCTTGCTCAGCCTGCTTTCTTATAGAACCCAGGACCACCAGCCCAGGGATAGCACCACCACAATGGGTAGGGCCTTCCCACATTGATCCCTAATTAAGAAAATGCCTTACACATGAATCTTATAGAGGCAATTTCTTAATTGAGGGCCCTCCTCTCTGATGACTCCAGCTTGTGACAAGTTGACATAAAGCTAACCAGGACAACAGGGTCCCTCTTGATGGTTTCTGCTCCAGTTCCAGCCTTGGCTTCACTAGATGATAAACTGTAAATCCTTTCCTTTCCTCCTGAAGAGACTTTAGGTCAGTCTTTTATCACAGTAACAGAGATGAGACAGAGAACAACTATGTTTTCCTATTTTAAAATATTACTTACATTTTTGTCTTTTTTTTAAGCTTTACTTATTTTTATTTTTATGTATGACTGTTGGTCTACATGTATGTATGTGTACCAAACATGTGCCTGGTGCCTGCAGAGGCCAAGGGAGGTGTTGGATCTCCAGAACTGGAGTTACAGATAGTTGTGAGCCACCATGTGGGTGCTGGGAACTAAACCCAAGTCCTCTTTAAGAGCAGTCGGTGCTTTTAACCCTTGAGCCACCTCCGCAGCCCTTGTAGAATGTCTCTTAATATCACTTTTCTGTTGGATGATTGGCTGTCTTCTACCCATTTCATAAGAGTTATAAATATGAGGGACATTGCTTTTTCCTCTAGATAAATGAGAACAGGTTCTGTGTGTGTGCTTGGGAAGTAGACTGGGATATGAGATGCCTCAGAAGGAAGGCGTTAACAGGAACAGGAGGGGAAAGCACCACATGTCCCTCTCTTCTCTTACTTTTGGCCTCATGCTCAGAGACACAGAGGCGGAACAGTTCCACACACCGTTGAGCTCATTCAGCCCTGTGAGAACTGCTCTGTATTTGAAATTCATTTTGGAAGAAGAGCAGTAGTGTGCTTTTCATCTTGCCACAAGGATTCTCACATTCGAGAACATAATGACCAAATTCAGCCCTCTAACCACTGCAGCAACATCTCCCAGGTGCTCCCTCCTCCCGGGCACCCATGCGCCACCCATCAAGGGCCCTGCTCACGGAAGGGTGGCTTAAAAATCTTTTAAAACGCAATTGTAACATGGCTCTTATCCACAAAGCAAGTATTCCCATCCTCTAGTCATAGAATTCTTCTTACACTGAACAGGAGATGTGGAGTGTCAATAGCAATAGACGGGTCTCTTGTGTGCACATTGCTCTTCAACGCCAGCTCTCAGCCATACCCGACCACATCTGTCAGGCCTCAAGTAAAGTGCTCTGGACTTGAAGTTTAGCAGGGTAATTAAATATGAAGTTCTTCTGATTCTTTTTAAGTTGAGAGTGAGTGATAAGTCACTTATGATGTTTCTTCACCCAAGAGCCAGCTACGTCAATGAGGACTTCCAAGAGGGCTGGAAGTTCTCCACTTCCTGCCCTCAGGCTGAGAGTGCTAACTCAAAGACTTCTGAAGTATCTCCAGCATGGGCAGGGGCAGTTGCTAACTAAATTGAATTCTATCAGCTAAATGGCTCCATGAATGCAACTTACCTTTTAGGAGATAAGGATGACACTGGGCCTCAGTATGTTCAGGCTGTCCTGGAATTTGCTATGTATCTCAAGCTGGTTGGTGACTCAATTCTCCTGCTTCTATCTCCCGAATATTGAGGTAATAATCAGCTAGTAAAACGTAGGAAAGTGCCAGGCGGTGGTGGCAACACACCTTTAATCCCAACACTCAATAGGTAGAGGCAGACAGAACTCTGTAAATTCAATGTCAGCCTGGTTTACAAAGTGAGTTCTAGGACATCCAGAACTACACAGAGAGAAACCCTATCTGTAATGTGGATGGGGGTGGGGGAATCATGCAAGTGTGTGTGTGTGTGTGTGTGTGTGTGTGTGTGTGTGTGTGTGTGTGTCTGTGTCTGTGTCTGTGTCTGTGCATGTACAGCTTGCTAGCCTTCCAATCAAAGGCTCTTCTGAACTCCCTCCACACCTACAAACATTCTCATTACTCATTTCTTGGACAGTATTAAAAACACAAGAATGGGGCCTGAAAAGTTGGTTCAATAGTGAAGAACACTGGCAAATTTTCCAGAGGATCCAGATTCAGATTAATTTCCCAGCACTTACACCATGGCTTACAATCTGTAACTCCTGTTCTAGGAGATCCATTGCCTTTTTCTGGCCTCTATGGATACCAGTCACGCTTGTGGTACATAGACATAGATGCAGACAAAACTGCTTTGTGGTGATTTAAATGAGATTGGTCTCTATTGATGGGTGGATTAAGATACATGGGACTAGATTTAGTAATATAGGTTATTATATTTTATTTGGGGAGAAGTCACTTACACGAGAAACCAATGACCGGAACGTTCCTGCTCCAAGGATCCACACCCAGTGACTGACCGGAATCAAGAGAGCATGTGGGAGTCCAGGACCCCACAACTAACCTCACCCTCTGACATGTCTGTACCTGTGACCAAATGGGCATGGTCGGTGGTACTGGTGCAGCCGGGTGGATATCCCACTACAGGTCCCTATAGGCTCATAAGTTTGAATGCTGGTCCTCAGTTAATGGAACTATTTAGGGCAGATTAGGAGGAGTGACCTTGTTGGAAGAAGTGTGTCACTAGGGGTGGGCTGTATGTGTGACACCATATCTCTCTGCCCTAATGGTAATGGATTAACCCTCTGGAACTGTAAGAAAGACCCCAATTAAATGCTTCCTTTTATAAGTTGCCTTGGTCATAATGTTTCTTCACAGCAATAGAAAAATAATGAATACAGCAATACACATAAAAATGCTTAAAAATAAATAAACACTGGGGTACTGTAAAGAACTACCAAGAACTACCAAAGCAGGGCAATGACTTTTCTTCTAGTTTCTGTACAAATAAAACCACAAATACATGTGTGCACACATATACAACAGGACGCTTAACACTGGCACACCCCTACCACAGTGGCACACCCCTACCAGAAGGGGTGGATGTTAGCACCAGACTTCCCATCTAAGACTCTGTGTGAAGCCAGGCACATCTTTAATCCCTGCACTGAGTGGGCAGAGATCACCTCCATGAGTTTGAGGCTAGCCTGGTTAATATAGCGAGTTCCCAGTCATTCAGGGCTACAAAGTAAGATCCTGTCTCAAAAACAAACACACCCACAAGTAGAAAGACTCTCTGTGAAGGGATGAACACTTACAAAAATGACATGAAGACAAGGTGTTAGCAGCCACATTGACATGAAAGTCAAGAAATTCTACAGATCTCAACAAATATCACTTAACCAACAGCTATGCGTTAAGCACCACATGAAGAGGGTGTAGTCATAGTTTCTCCTCAGGACCGCCAGTCTGCAAGTGATGACATTAATTACGAAAGCTCAGGCTATAGCTAAGGCTTGCGCCCAACTAGCTCTTGTAACTTAAATTAAACCATTTATTTTCATCTCTGTTCTGTTGAATGTCTGTCTCATTACCTTATCTCTCTACACTGCTGCTTCCTCCATGCTGGCTGGCAACTCTGCCTTTCTTCTTCCCAGAGTCTTCTCTGTCCCCTCACAAGTCCTTCCTAACTTCTTTCTAGCTATTGGCCATTCCGCTTTTTATTACACCAATCACAGCAATACGTTTTCACAGAGTGTACAAATACAATACAACAACAAGGTCCTGGCTTCAATTCCCATCATCACATAAACCGAGTATGAAGACTAGGGCTTGGAATTCCAACACTCAGAGGGGCCCTGAAACAAAACCCTTCCATGGGGGCTCTGCATCTGTCTCAAAAACAGTTTCCTAGTAGTCCATCCTATTAGACATCCCAGACTTATCATATCCCAAAGAAAAGTTAAGACTTTCACTCCTCCACTCGCATCTGGACCTACCCCGATGGCATGTGTCATATGCTCAAACTTTGGCATGATTTGTGTGTAATAAAAAAAAAAGAAAGAAACCAGCTGGGTGGTGGTAGCATATGCCTTTGATCCCAACACAGACAGCAGAGGCAGGCAGATCTTTGTGAGTTTGAGGCCAGCCTGGTTTCAGAGAAAGTTCCAGGACAGCCGGAGCTGTTACACAGAGAAACTCAATAATAATAATAATAATAATAATAATAATAATAATAATAATAATAATAATAATAATATGCTTCTTTTCAATTCTTTATTCTGTGTAATTACCCATATGTATATGTTCATAGAATATATATGATATATGTATGACATTTTCGAATAAAATAATATGTAGCCTTTATGTGATTGATCTGGGCTCATGCTATTTTTAAGCTAATGAGCATTCCACAAATTTTCTTCAAAGGTTTTCTTTATTTTTAAAGATTTATTTATTTATCATATACACAGTATTCTGTCTGCATATATCCCTGTAAGCCAGAAGAGGGCACCAGATCTCATTACATATGGTTGTGAGCCAACATATGGTTGCTGGGAATTGAACTCAGGACCTCTGGAAGACCAGCTAGTGTTCTTAACCACTGAGCCATCTCTCCAGCCCTTCAGTAAATACAAATCTTTCTTTTATAGTGGTTGAATGATAGTGGCATAGATATATCCTCTGTTAAATTATCTGCTGCCCTCTGATGGGTACTCAGATGTTTCTGAGATTTAGGGCCATGAATGGCTGTATGATGGACATCTTTGTTTATCTTTTCTGTATATGTTATGACTGTGTGTCTCCTCAGTACCCTAGGAAAGGCAATGAGTGGGCAGATCTTCATGCATTCCCCTTTCAATCTTGCTATGGGCTGTCAGTTTCCTCTTCTATTTCATTAGATGCTTTTAAATGCTAGTCCTCAACTCCAAGATTTCTGAAACTGTAAAGAAAGTTATTTCTTAGCAGGATTCATACTCTAGTGAATATCAATCCAGCAATATGTGTAACAAACCCTCTGCTGATTGTACTGGATCCTAGGAAGGAAAGTATATGTGACTTGGCCACAAGGGAAATTCTTCAGGCTTTGAAAACTATTCAGGAGTCTGCCCAAAAGTTTGAGATATGCCAAAGCCACTATTTATTATTTATTTTTGAATTTTTATTTATGTGAATGTGTCTCTACGTTAAGTGTATGCTACAAGTATGTGAGTCCCCCTGGCGATGGAATTACAGGCCACTGTGGGTTACCCAACATTAGTGCTGGAACAAAAACTTGGGTCCTCTGCAGACTCAGTACATGCTCCCAACTGCTGAGCACCTTTCCAGCCCTGGATGCATTTATCAATTCCTGGGACATAGCATTAAGCTGCCATTGCTGATAACGTTAGGTTTCCTTATCATGAATGTTTCTTTTCTCTTTTTTTTTTTTTCTTTTTTGTATCTTTTTGTTTTGTTTTGTTTGCTTATTTTACATATTGATCCCAGTTCCCTCTCTCTTTCTCCCTCCCTCTCTCCCTCCCTCCCTCTCACGCCCCCAACCACCCTTCCATGCCCCCAACCACCCTCCCATCCCATCCCCCCAACTTCACAGAGAGGGTGATGCCTTCCAGGGGGGGATCAACAAAATCTGTCAAGTCATTTGGAGTAGGGACTAGGCCCTCCCTCCTGCCTCTAGGTTAAGGGAGTACCCCTCCATGGGGAATGTGTTCCCAAAATTCTTTTGTGCACCAGGAGTCCATCCTGGTTCCACTGTCAGAGGTCCCTTAGACTGCCCAGGCCTTCTAACTGAGACACATGTTCAGGGGGTCTGAGTTGGTCCAATGCTGACTTCCCAGCTATCAGTCTGGGGGTCCATTAGCTGCTCCTTGTTCAGGTCAGATGTCTCTGAGGGTTTCTGTAGCCTGGTCTTGTCCCACTTTTCTTATCACTCCTCCCTCTCTGCATCTGGATTCCAGTTTGGCTCAGTGTTTAGCTGTGGGTGTCTGCTTCTGTTTCTATCAGCTACTAGATGAGGGCTCTATGATAGTAAATAAGTTGGTCATCAATCTCATTATCAGGGAAGGGCATTTAAGGTAATCTTTCCACTGTTGCTCAGATTGATAGTTGTGGTCAGTCTTGTAGGTCTCTGAACATTTCTCTAGAGTCAGTTTTCTCTTCAAACTTATAATGACTCCCTCTTTTATGGTCTCTCTCTCTCTCTCTCTCTCTCTCTCTCTCTCTCTCTCTCTCTCTCTCTCTCTCTCTCCTTTCATCTATTCCTCTCCTGACTCAATCTTCCTAGTCCCACATGCTTTCCTCTCCTCCCCTTCTCTTTCCTAGCTCCCTCTCCACTCACTATCCCCCTCCCCCCCCAATATGCTCAGGAGATCTTGTTCCTTTCCCCTTCTGTGAGGGACCGTGTATGAATCTCGTAGGTTTCTCCTTGGAGCCTAGTTTCTCTGGCGGTGTGAATTATAGGCTGGTGATCCTTTGTTCTATGTCTAAAATCCATATATGAATGAGTATATACCATGTTGCTCTGAATGTTTCATTTTTAAGGAGTCCCAGATTCTCCTCAAGTCTTTGATTGAGGCACTCTACTCTCCCAGTTTAGAAACCAATTCTAACTTCTTGGTTTCTCGTTCCCACAATCAGGGGAGACGCTGACCCAGAAAATAATTTAGAGGCTTCCCCCCTAATTTTCTAGCTGGGTATGGAAGAGTTGTATCTGCTCTTGTGGGGAGGAGGCGGGTTTCACTGGAACCCAAGTGGAGGACTTGGCTCTTTTGCCCAGTAGGGTGCAGTATTGAGAGGTGAATTACACTTGGCCAGTAGAGAACAGGAGAGAGAAACCTGGCAATTTCCTGGGGTTGTGGGAAGGCAGGACCAGGTGGAAATGGGCAGACTGTGGGTGGATAGGGAGGAGAAGGCAGGATGGAGGGCTCCTGCCTTTGCTGAGTACCAGGCTCTAGTTCTGAATTCTTGTTTTCCTCTGGGTGTGCATTGACTGCAGAGAGGTAGCAGTTTGGTATTTTTTATGCTAGTACCATATTTCAGCCGTGCCTTGGGTTGAGCCATAATTGCTGAATAGACCAGGAGCCTAATCAACATGTGTTCACTCTAAAAGATCTTCATTGCATGTTCCTTGAACATTTTTGCCAGGCTACCCAAACAGTTTTTTATGTATTACATTGTACACTGAACATGTTCCTCCTCGTTCCCCACTCGCTTCCTCTTTCTTACTTCCCCTGAGTTCCCTTTGTTCCCCAGACAGCTTCACTTCTATGTAATGTCAAGTATCCATACATGGTTTCATGGAGATGTATAAAATCTAGAGCCATATATGAGGAGAAACATGATATTTATCTTTCTGAGACTGGCTTTATTTGCTCTATATGAGTCTTTCCAGTTATATTTATTTTGCTGAAAGCTGCATGACTTCCTTCTTCTTTATGGTGGAATCCTCCCATTGTGTATACTGGCCATGTTTTAAAATCCGTTTTTCTGTTGTTGGACACCTGACTTGGTTCCATAGCTTAGCTGCTGTGAACAGTGCTACAGTAAATGTTCATGCGCAAGTAACTCCGTGATGCGTTGGATTCAACACGACAACATAATTCTGGTTTTTGTGGTTGTTTCCCCCCAAATAGACTGTAGCTCTCTGGAGAATGTTTCAGAACCCAGGCCTGGTTGCTGTGTCCCAGGTCTCTCTGTAATGAGAACTGTGTGGGAGGCTTTATGGGTTGATCTGGCTAAAGTACGAGTGTGTGTGTGTGTGTGTGTGTGTGTGTGTGTGTGTGTGTGTGTGTGTGTGTGTTTTGTAGTTTACAAAGTGACCTATGGCATTTGGAAGCTTGTGTGGGCTAGAAGCCTGAGTGCATTTCCAAGAATGCAATTGTGCCCTTGACCATTTGGTCCACAAAACCTTGCAGCCTCCCCTGTGTGAGTATTGTTGGTGGTCTTCTTTTTGTTTATCTTGGAGCTCTGTCTGAATCATTTATTTGACCACTTCCCACCCTTATCCCATGACAATCACACAACTTTTATCAACATTTATCAACTTTTATCAACTTTTTCATATATATATATATACATATATATATATATATATATATATATATATATATATATATATATACACACACACACACACATATATTCTGTATGCAAGATCTGAAGACCTCAGTTTTCTCTTTGGCCAGACAATAGAGGTTGAATTGTGGTTGTCACCCTAGAGAGGTCTATCACCTAGCAAGAGGTCTATATACCTAGCAAGTCATCACAGTCAGGTCTAACAAGGATGTAGTATGAGCACTTACCACATACCCTTCTAGACCTAAAAATCCTGAAGCTAGGAACATCTTCCTCACCTCGTACAGCCAATGTCACAACTGACAAGTTTACAGGATCTCAGCCAAAAAACAAAGAACATTTGAGATTTTCTTCTTTCCAGGCAATCTAATTTCAGATAAGTAAACATGTGGCAGTTGGGTTGTTTCAGACACTGAAATCTGACTGTGGGTCTCTCTCTCTCTCTCTCTCTCTCTCTCTCTCTCTCTCTCTCTCTCTCTCTCTCTCTCTCTCTCTCTCTTGGGTTGTGGTCTGAGCATTCTGCATGGCAGACTCTGAGCCTCCAGGAGCAGAAGGCCGTGGTGGTTATTTACCATCATTGTATGAGTGTGTGAGAATAAATATGTTATTCTTTATTCAGGCAATCATGTACTCCCTTTATCCCACCTTCACCTGCATGTGGAGTAAGGATTGTTTTCCCTTGTGGTTGCACAGCTGGCTATTAGCTGAAGCTCATTATGGCTGGCCAGCTTCAGAACAGTATAGCATACCGCTGGCCCGGGGAAAGCTTGCAGTTCACTGTGTGAGGTATGGTTTCTACGGAATGCATGTCATCCTTGCACCATTATCATGTAAACAAATCATAAGTTAAGGCATAATAAGGTGGAGGCTATCTGTACATCAGTTACTAAAAGAAAGCAGGGGAAGCATTGTATGTGCCAAGTGTGCAAGAATGAGTGTGCACTGACTAATACAGGGGAAGAAGAGAGAGAGGGGCTCCTCGTCTCTCATTACCACTGAAGACAGCCAGTTTCTATCAGGTCTTGCCATTGGTGCTTTCAAAGCCTGGGGAAGTTGGCGTTGAGGATAGAGGAAGCCAAACTACACTGGGCAAAGGCTGGAGAACAGCAGTGACTCATTTTTGTGCCACGCTGTCAATTCTAGCAGCCACTAGCCACATGAGCTCTCCAACCCTGGAATTTGGCTAGTCCAGATTCAAATGTGCTGAAAATGCATGGCATTTTTCAAAGAGTTTGTGTAGGGGGGATAAAAAGAAAGGAAGTAAATGTTGTTAGCAACCTTCATATTGGTTACTTGTAGAATAAATAAAATACATTATAAAAGTTTGTTTACCTCTCTATCTTTCTTTTTTCACTTTTGAGACACTTTTCAGGACAGGACATTCTGAAACTCATCATGTGTTCAAGAATGACCTTGAGTTTCTGATTCTCGTGTTTCCAATACCTGGTTTTCTGGAATTACAGCTGTGTGCTACCACATCTGGTTTATGAGATAGCAAGGATCAAACCCAGGGCTTTGTGCATAATAGACAAGCACCCTACCAACTGAGCAACATCTCCAGCCCTTACCTGATTTTAAAAGGTGAAATTACTTTTATGGCATATTTATATTGAACAGAGCTGATAAGACTCAGAAGACAGACCCCACCCTAGAGGGCGCTGAAGTCCAATGAATGGACAGAGGTGCCAACAGAATACAATCAAATTGGAGAAAAAGGTGACCTTATCACACTGCCAGTACCAGGACCTTCTGTCTGAGCTTACAGGGGCTCTCTTGGACTCTGTCGATAGGTTTCTTCTCTTACTTCTGTCCCTATAGGCCTGGAGTGGGGTGGCGGTTACCTTTGGCTTGGGTTTCACTAGTGAGTGATTCCTGCTCTTTCTGATCCCATGTGTGGAATCCACTTTGTGCATTTGTAGGATGTTTGGTGTGAATTTGATGTTCCAGTAATCTGGGAAGGGCTATTACTTCTATGATTCTGTTGACACAGAGATATCAGACTCAGCATGGTGATGAATGGATGCCTGCAGTCCTAGCTTTTGGGGAAGACAAATAGGTGGATCAGGAGTTCAAAGCCAGCCTGGGTTACACATAGAGCTTAAGACCAGACTGGGCTACTTGAGATCTTCACACACACACACACACACACACACACACACACACACACACACACACACACAATTTTTTTCAGGCAATACATCTTATGCTCAAGAATTTGTTTTTTATTTTCCTAAACTGACTGTAGATCGACACACAGATACTGGTGTCGTGCAGGAATGACTGGATTTTGCATAATAGTTTACAGTTTTCAATGTCCTTTTCAGCAAATTATCACTTTTAATTGTCACAACATCTTGTGAGGCAGGCAAGGCATGTATAGATTTTTTTCATCCATATGTTATAGCTAAGAAACCGAAAGAAAAAAAAAAAAAGGTAGGGGGGTGCCTTGACCAGCATTTGAAAGCTGTTAAGTGACAGAACTGGACGTGAATGGTGGAGAATCTGATGGGTTGGCTTCTTGTCTTTGGTGTCTTTTCTGTGTATACAGAGGGGCACAGAGGCGGGGCTGGTGGTAAATGGTTCACAGCTCTCTGAATTCAAGCAACACCAACCCCTTAAAGACTAGGAAAGTAAGGGTCACACACTTCCATATTTGGCAAGATGCCATTTGGGAATTTGGGGGAAGGACCTAGTTGGAGCAATGCTTTCCATTCTGTAGAAATGCCTCTGAAGTCCTTGTCTCTGTTGAATTCCTTCAGAGACCTTCCTGGGAGCCTGTGTAAGGCAGGCTGGTTCTTTCACCAGTAGAAAGAGGTTCTGAACTGGGTATGGTGATGCAGTCTTTAATCCCAGTACTCCTGGGAGGCAGAGGCTGGCAGATCTCTGAGTTCTACAGAGCAAGTGCCAGGACAGGCTCCAAAGCTATACAGAGAACCCCTGTTTGAAAACACACATGCATGCATGCATTCATGCGCGCGCACACACACACACACACACACACACACACACACACACACACACACACACACACACAAACGAGGTTTGGAGTGGCAGACTCCAGCAGAGGGTCCTAGGTGTCAACTTTACCTTGAGACAGAGCAAATGCTGTCAGCTTTTCAAAGATGGACCTTTGTAGAAATCTGGGGACAGTGCCCATGCCTGTTTTCCCAGCAGTCTGGGAAGCTGAGGCAGGAGGACGCTGCAAGTTTCAGAGCAATTTGAACTACAAAATGAGTTCAAAGACTGTCCCAGCTGCACAGAAGGATGCTGTTTGATCCTGTTTGATGCTGTTTGATGCTGTTTGAAGGATTCTGTCATGACTGACGACCATGGTGATGAAGATGGCGCTAGAGTGATGTGATCTGAAAGTGTCGGAGAATCTGAAGCAAGTCTCTACCAATTGTTTTCTTTTTTTTTTTTTTTATTAAGGCTGTTAGTCTTCAAGTGTCAGCCTAGAATAAGAAACACAAAGCAGGACCTGGCCCTGGCCATCTGCATGGAGATTGTCATGTCCACTGGCACACAGATGTTGGGAAAGTAGTTTTGGCTACTTGTCATCTAGATCACAGCAGACCATTGCACAACCAAATCTAAATCTAGCTCTCCAACACAGTGACAGAATTACAGGTGACTCAGAGGACAGCCCTATAAGCAAAATAAGATTCAGAAATGGTGGCTATTTGCTAAAGGTCAAATCTGTGGAACTGACTTAAGAACTAAGAGGCAGCCCTCACATGATGGTCAAGAATACTAGCTCATCTGAGCCTAGTAGTCTAGGTCTATAATCTCAGGAGGCTGAAGCAGGAAAATCAAAATTCAAAGCTTACCTGAGCAAGGGAATAAATTCAAGGTCAGCCTGGGCAACTTAGCAAGACCCGGTCTCAAAGAGGGAGCAGAAAGTGTATGAGCCCAGAGATGGAAGGCGACTATAAAGAAATTGATTCTTCTGGGTGCTGTAAGACAGCTGCATGTGTGAACTCTCAGAAATCATGGCAGCATGCACCAGACCTGTGTAATCTCAAGATAGGACCAATCACAACATGGAGGAGTCGGACATGAAGTCCCACCCTATCAGGGCAGATATTGGCAATGGGTAGCTGCTGGAAGAGGGAAAGTCAGTTTTCTTTAAGAATATAGCCCCTGTTAAGTTAGCCACACTCCAGTGGAAGACCGTATATCCAAGAATATATGGACAGCACAAATCTGCCTGGAGTGTGAAAAAGAAAAGGGAAAGGACACAAATTTAGTAGGTAGGGGAGGAGGGGCGGATCATGGAGCAGAAGAGGGGAATGAAAATGATCAAAACCTGCTCTACAAAATTCCCAAAGAACATATTTGTGTTCTTTATTATATATAATATATGTTGCTTATATTTATAAACTTGGGGGAAAGTAAACAAAAGGCCTGGAGACATAATGTACTTAATGAGTGTGTATACATGAGGCTCTGGGTTTGATCCCCAGTATCATAAAAGAGAAAATAAAACCAAAAACTTGGTTATAGAACTTATCTGGTTCAAATGAGGGCTCAGACAAATATCTATTCTATGATATTTGGTAAGTTATTTATCTTTCTCTTTTTTAAAAAAAAAATATTTCCTTGGCTATAATATAGGAATAAAATAGTAGTGAAGCATTTGTAAATAATTTGATTATAACAAACATAATCCAATAAGTAACATTAGAACTCAGGTGTGTGTGTGTGTGTGTGTGTGTGTGTGTGTGTGTGTGTGATCTCGTGTATGGAGATCAGAAAATAACTTTTGGGAATGAGATCTCTACCCCCACCGTAGGTTCCAGGATCAAACTCAGGTCACCAAGCTTGTGAGACAACAGCCACACTCACTGATCCCATTACAAGCGGCTTAACAAGAGATAGAGTTCAGTGGAACAAGATAAGTCTTCCTAAGTCTCAGCCACCTTCCAGATCAAGGCAATCTATAATCTTGGGTCACTTCAATTCTCCAGCTTCTCTGTCACTTCCGTGATATTTTGCTCACTCCTTTGTCTTATTCCTTTGGAAATACGCTGTTGCCAACTGTTTACCCGAGTCCATTTTGTCTGCTAAGTGAATTCCCAGTTCTTCAAGGGCAAACACAGAATCCTGAAAACCCTCTGGCAGAGCCCTAACGCGTATTAGGTAGTGTGTTAGTCTTATTTTGCGAGCTTCATTCACACCATAGCTAGATGAGTTAGTATGTGTCAGACCACATGTGTCATCCTTCCTACAGACATTTACAGAAGGCTTCCTTGGGGGTGGAAGTCATGACCACCAAGGACGACAAATGCCTGAGATGACCACAGCAAGCAAGCTGTGTGGCCTTGGAAAACTTCAATTTGCCTTATTTTGCCAAGCAGCAGCTCTCTCGTGAACCTGTTGGCTGTTACAGACTGGCTCTGCTGGGATGAGCATATACACTTAGGAGGCTGTGTGTATCCCTGTCTGCACCGCATCCCCTCCACCATGGTTGTGAATATCCTGTTCATCGGCCTCATTTTCACCAGTGCTAGAGGTGTACTCCTGTCTCCAAGGAGCAGCCCACACCTACTGTAAAGCCTCTTTGGTAACTGACATTACAAAATATGAACTGTGCCCGTGTGCACTGGATTTTAAATATCTATCCATTCATGTTCTTTGGGGGGGGGGCGGTTGGTCTATGGTCTTTGTGGTCAAGCAGGATAGGGTCCCAGTGATACAGCTCTTACTATAAGCTTGAGAGGGATGATTTATTTATTTATTTATTTATTTATTTATTTATTTATTTATTTATTTATTTGCAACGGTTTGGGGCATTCCCTGGCTCACTCACAACAGCTTGTCACCATAACTAAGTGGTGCCTTATCATCTATTATCTGTCACTACTGGACTAATGACAGAACTGGACAGAAAGAGCAAGTAGATTTCACACTGGTTAAGTTCCATTCCCTTTTAACTCTGTGTGACTTGACTTTCTGGTAATAACTGACTTCTCTGAAAACACTCTTGAAAGTGACATGTAGCAGATAAAACTTTTCTTACAGTGTCCTTGTGAGAACTCCATGAGATGAAAAAATCAAGATACGCAGTACCATTTGTGGCTGTTGTTTGTTACAGCCCTTTCACAATTCCTTAAGGCAGAAAGTAGCTGAGCAATAAAATAAGTGGCCCAGTGTTTGCTGTCTAGGACCAGATCTATGACACCACATCCCAGGCTCCTGATGTCACCAGCAACTGGATCTCTTCTGTGAACTCAGTGTGAAGACGGTCAGCCAGAGCTATCTACATCCTTTTTCCTTGTTTCACTTTTTTAATTTTTACTTTATGTGCATTGGTGTTTTGCCATGGGTGTTGGGTTCCCTGGAAATAGAATTATAAACAATTGTGAGCTGCCATGTAGGTGCTGGGAACTGAACCAGGATCCTCTGGGAGAGCAGTGCTCCTAATCATCTCTTCAGTCTCTACCTATCTCTTTTTTATTCTCTTTCCCCAGGCTGGAAAATATCTATAGTTTTTGTTTGTTTGTTTTCAACAAAACAAAACAACAACAACAACAAAAAAAAAACATCACCAACAACAGAAACCACTAGGAGATGGAGAGAGCAAGAGAGAATTGCTGCTTCAGACTCTAAGTGAGTTCATAGCAGCTTAATCACCCAAAGAGCCTGGGCCTCAGCCTGGAGGCTTCTCTGATGCTGCCAAAGAATATTGGTTGGGAGAAAGCAATTGATTTGTGTGAGGTTTGTTGGAGTGAACACAATGCAAGGCCATTGAAGTTTTATTGCCTGAGTATTTTAAACTGGTGTAAATATCTAGGCAGAGCTCACAGAGGACACAGGGTGAACCAAAATAAAAATCAGACTGAGGGGTGAGTTGGGGCCTCCCATGGGTGTTCCACTAAATAAGCTGCCTTTCCATCAAAGACAGTGGTCAGCCCGGTGTATCAAGACCCAACTCCAAAGATAGGCTCAGAAATCTTCAGAAAAGTAGGATACAAAAAAAAAGAAACAAATGGGCCTCTCACTGTCACTATGGTCACTTCTGCTGTGGCTGACATCTGGAGGGACCGGCTCTGAGGCAGCCCTGGAGGCTGAGTGTCTGTGGAAACCCTGGTTTTTGCATTTGGTCTTGCTGTGAGGAAGAGCACCTTCCTCCTGCTGCTCCTGACCAGCTAGGCCTGCCCCTGTGCAGCACTGACAGTGCACACAGACAGAGCAAGAGAGCAGCAAAGGAACTCAGGCTGAATTAGATCTCACCACAATAAGAGCAGAGTGGGGATTTATGAACCAGATGGGGAATATGACCCAGACTGTGAGGTCTAACTACTTTCTTTTGTATAACCAGATCGCTATAAAAAAAGGGAAATGGCATTATTTTATTTCTCCTTCAACACCAAACAATATTGGGCACCATGAATGTTTAGTACAGGCCAGTCAGAGAGCTATTTCTCAGGGACACTTCAGAGGACTCTGGCCCAGGTGATAGGACACACAGACCCTCAGCAGGAGCAGGTACCGGGGCAGCCTAAGCCTCTTATTCTCTATTCCATGACAATAGACTATCCTACCTTAGGAACTCTATGCTAACAAGGTTCATATATTAAGCACAGATTTCTGTAGATAACTTTGGCATAGCCTAGCTCCATGATATTCTGCTAGCTGTGGTAGAGCTAATGTTTAATTCCTCATTTAAATATGAGAGGAGGAGAATTGGATTAATGATTACTATCTCTTTCTCTCATACAATACACACACACACACACACACACACACACACACATACACACACACACACACACACACACACACACACACACAAACACACACACACGGATAGATAAAGTGAAATCATTTTCAGTTTTTGCTATGTTCCAGGAGAGTGTTCCAAACAGAGATCCTTTTGGCATCTCTCAGTACTTTTTCATGTGTATGCGTGTGTATCAGTGTGAGTGTACACCACGTGTTGGTGGGTGCCCAGAGAGGGTGTCAGATCTCCAGGAGCTGGAGCTGTTTCTTTGCTGCCATGCCTGGACCCATGACAGGTTTAGACCACAGAAAACTCTTCCATCCCCAAGTGAGAAGTCCCAGCAGCCTTTGAACCAGAGGAAGCTCTTTGGAAATCAGCCTCAAATGTCAGGGATAGCCTGCAGCTTCTGGAATCCCCAGCAACATTTATGGGCTTGCATGTCAGGAAGCAATGGAAATGCATCCTGTCCTCTGCTCCCTCCTCCATGAGCCTCCTCTTCCCTTTCTGCTGCTAACCTTGCTGTCTTAATGGGCTTTGACTTCTAAAAGGTTGAAATTTGATGAACATGTGAAATGACTGGGCTGGAAAAGGCAGGTGGGTGAGCTAAATGATTTCAACGTCTTCCCTTTATGAAGTTGAGCAAACAATACTTCTGAGTTGTTGACTGTACCAGCCAAAAGTCATTTGTGTGTGTGTGTGTGTGTGTGTGTGTGTGTGTGTGTGTGTGTGTGAGATACAGTGAATATTGCACATCTCAGCCAACCTGCACTTTTTCCTTCTTCGCCTCAATTCTCTAAGGGCTTTGAAGAAGGGAAGTCAATAAATCAATTGGTACGTTGTCCGATATCCATTTCAATGACATCACAGCCCCATTTGCTAAAGATCAGACATTGGTTACGGAAAAAGATGCAGACATTTCCATTTCTAATGTGTCTCTCCCTTCATGAACAAGAATACAGATAAGAGTAGTGAAGTGAACTCATAAATAGTAGTATTTGTGTTGTCATTAAAAAAATAATAAAAAGAAGATAACTGTAGATGGTGACTGTCACTTATCTTTTATTTATAGGATTTATTACAACAATGATAAAAATGTCAAATATAAATACAAATTATGGCATTCAGTAGTAGTGTGTCCTACTAAACGATGTGGAACCTAAATTATCTCTCAGGGATAAGGCACCCTGTCATCACAGCTGTGTTAGACCCAGGGCTATGGAGAAGAGCTCCAGTCTGGGCTCTTCCCTGGAGAGTAGCTCTTTGCCTTCTCTCAGTTCCTCTCATCTCTGAACTGCTGTGGGTAGACCAGATGATCTTTAGACTTACTGCCAAGTGTGAGAACTTCTGCCTTTACAACCCCTGTAAAGGGGTTTCAGTGCTGTGGCATTGGGAGGGCGGCTGCTCCCATGTGTTCCCATGGAAGGACAGATTGGTGTTTATAGAGAGGCTACTTTTGTGTATGACACAGTAGTGACCAGCGAGGGAGTCAGTGCAGGTACACAGGGGATTTACAGTTTAGTTTATTGCTTTCTGCTTGACCCTGGGCTTGTGCTGCTTTTCTTCCTTTATTAAAATATTTAGTTAGCATGCACAATAGTGGATTTCATCACTACATTTTTGTACACGCCTGTCCCTCTACTCCTTGCCATTGCTCCTCTTCAATGCTGTCTTAAGGCAGCAGTCACACCCTGAAAGCTCCCAAATCTTCCTTGAAGCCCTCGGGGTCAGGAGAGGGGCTCTGATGCTGATATTCTTGAGGCAAAGCCTGAAGATCTTGGTGCTGCAATTTGTGCTGAGGTTACATAAAGCTCCTGGAAACAAACGGCTTGAGAAATAAAATGGGAAGGGCATAAAATATTTAAAACAAGGCTTAAAAATCTGTGGGGCCGAGACTACTTTCCACCTTATGTACGAATGCATGTATGAGTGTGCAGGAAAAAAAAATTACAAATATGTGCTGCATCTGAACACAGGCAATCTCCTCCTCGCCCACTAACACACTCAGACATGCCTGTTCTTTTGTGTCATCGCGCTGCAACAACCGGAAATGAACAACCATTTGGGCATTCCGTTTCCTCCTCTGCTCCTGGCTCAGGTACACGGAGGCTAAACGAGGAAGCTACCAGCGGGAAAGGTGCCCTAGGACCTATGACCCTAGGCCTGGACCTAGTAGACACAACTGCAGGGATCCAGTAGACACAGCTAGCACCTTGCCTTCAAGGGAGGGCTTAGAAACTGTGTGGTCCGCCTCTGTCCCTCAGAAGCCTGGCGAATAACCAGCGTTTCCCAGCACAAGCAATTAGCTGTGAATAACATCAGAGGCACCGGCTCTGTAAAAGGTGGCTAAGCTGTGTCTGGTGTCCATTGCTCGCCCTCTAACGTTAAGGGCAGCTGGAGCCAGAACTATTGGGACAGTGATGAGGCCTAAGGAAGATCCTGAGTGCTGACTGAGGTGGGAATGGCTGGTAGGGAGGTGTTATAACTCTCCCTGCCCTGTGCATGAGCTGGAGGCTTTTCTTAAGTTGCCATAAAGTCTGGGTCAAGCTAGAAAGAGCTGATTGCCCAGTATGCAGAGTCCCTCTTCCTGCCTGGGATCCTTGGATAGTAAGCACATGTCATCTCAACTCCGGTTGCCCTGTTTCCGGTTTCTGCACCCCTTAAATTGAGACCCTAGAAGTAAAAGTCTCAGGTGAGTCAGGGAGGCCCTGTCCCTCATTTTGGGCACTTCCCTCCCTTCTCTTAGATGGGAGGAATGCTCCAAAACGAAATCATGTAGGGAGAAAGACTATTATTAATTTCATATGAAGTTCTTATTAATTTCAAAGCAGAACGATGTTAGTAAGAGTAGGGACACCAGCTCATTCAGGGGAGCAGCAGTGCCTAAGCTCCGATAAAGGTTAGCTCTAGTCAGGATAGTACAGGGCGCGCTCTGCTGGGTCAAAGCAGTCATCAGCTCTGCCAAAGGGCGAGCAACCCAGGGGACTCAGGGTGAACTTGGGAACAGGCTGCTGAGTGGGTCAAATAAGCACAGTCTAGCTCAGCCCATGAGGCATTTTCTGGGGAATGAGCTGATAAACTATAGCTGTCACACACCTTACAAAATGAGGGAGTGGTGCTGGAAAGAGAAAGGTTTCTTCACCGCTGCCCACGGTCTCGTACTCTCTTCCTGCATAGGCCAGGCCAGTTACGCACCCCGCACACGGCGGGCGCTGCGAGTCCCACCTGTTCTTTCCCGACCCTGCTGAGGTCACTGCATGCGGGCCCAACACCCTCACGATGCTCTCTGCAGAGGCAGGGCCTAGCCGGTGGTTGCCGGGGCTCAAATTAGGGATCAGGCTCCAAAGAAGGAAAGGAGGAGGCAGGCACGCTGGGTGTCGCTAGCTGCTTTCCGGGAATCCTAGAACGGAGCTGCGACCTGTGAGTTAAGTAGCCACTTCGCCTTTCCTGTATAGGTTACTCGTGGGTCAAGGGCGCCACCGAAAACTGCAAAGACCATTTCGAGTCGCCCATACTTTATGATGGTAAGAGGCTGAGCCCAAACGTGAACGTGGAGGCTCTGTGCCCTTCCAGCCTCACTTCATGCTTCCCCGGGGCGGCAGGAAGGATGCAGGCCAGGTTTAAAGGTTTCTCTAGGGAAGAGGAGGGCGTACTCTTCAGTCAACCTCCTTTGACTTTTCACAAAACACTCGCGTTTTGGTAGTTGGGAGCTACAGAGACAGACTTTCTAAACTTCCCGCTTCTCCTTTTCCCTGTCAGTGTTGCATGCCACCCGCCTCCCAAGCCTAATACACCTTTCCCTAAGCTAACCCCTCCCCAAAATTTATGGGAATAGGGTAATAGGTGCCAGAGGGAACTAACTTGGTTGTGTAGCGGAGCTGAAATACCAGCGTGGGGAAGGGTTTTTGTAAAGTGTTTCTCAAGTAGCTGATGTGCGGGACGCTGAGGAACTAGGCTTGTTGGCGAGAAAGATGCCCAGACTGGAGCGCCCAGCTATGTATGCATGTGGGTCGCTGGAGTCGGTCTGGTCTCCGCGTCCCGGGGCTCAAGGCCTTGGGATTCTGGCTGGTTTCAGAACCAAGTTTCTGAGAAAGCTGGAGTGTCAGATTAGCTACCCAGATTCTTTAGGCCTGCGCGGCGCGACCGCACCACTTTCTATCTCCTCTCTCTCTTCTCCCTCTTCTCTCCCGTCCTGACCTTCTCCCACCTCCCTTCTCCCTCCCTGTTTTGAACAGGTAGTCCTGAAAGTGAAATGTAGGAGTGGTGAGTGGTGAGCGATCTAGGGGCTATCACTTCTGGATTTAGGACCCCCGAGGATCCGGAGACAGGATGAAGGTCAAAGGAGCATCGACTCTTTGAATCTAGGGCGTGGTTTCATTCCCTCTGGACGGCGGGGTCAGAGGGAGAACACCAAGCTCGGGGCTCTCTATAAGGCTCTTTGAGCATGTAAATTCAGCCGCGGGATCCACAACTGGTGAGTGACACTTTTGGTGATGACTACCAGGCTTGGCGGTGCCCTTTTCGGGTCTCAAAATGTCTTAACAGTGGAGGTTGTCCCAAGAGGCAGGATCGCCCTGGTCACTGCAGACTCCTTCTTTCTGGAGATTAAGGTGTTCTTTCAAAAATAGAGTCCAGGTTTCTGGCCTGGGCACTTTCTGGCCTTGGATAGGCCTTTATTTGTGGTGATGCTGAGGGAATCATGGCAGCCACACAGACCTGTTGGTTCCCAACGACTACTTCTACAGAACCCGGTTCATGGGCTGGGTCCTCTTGGTTTCTAAGGTCACCCCTTCCCCACAACCACTTGTCTGAAATTTACCAGATTCCAACCTTAAGGCAAGAAAAAAAGTGTTTCATATACAAACCGATCAGGGTATTTGCAGATAATTGCAAATGTCAAATACTCGGGCGTGATGACAAAGTGCAGAGATTGCCAGGGCCAGAGTTGGGCCTGAAAGGCGGGGGTTGCTGGGCTGCCCCACCACCTCAATCCTGCCCAGAGGCGGGCCTTGGGGGCGGGGCGGGAGATGGGGAAGGCACACAGTCCAATTAACTAAGATTTGCTTTTTAGAGCTAACACCACGGAGCTCATTCATAGGTTCATTCACAGAGTCTTCTCCCTATCTGGCTCAGCTAAGAGGTAGGTGGCCAGGGTGAATACTGCACCTCTAAAACCTGGCCCAGTCCCTCCCAGCCCCTGAGTATGAAGTACACAGGCAGCAGGTATCCGAACCTCAAAATAAAGGCCCTGTCACCTGGCTCTCCCCACCGCTTCCTATTCCTAAGTAAGAATGACACAGGAAGGGTAGCAGCAACTTTCTAGTGCCAAGGTTGGTTTTAAAAGTCAGGGGTTGGGGTGGAGATTAAAAAAAAACAAAACACAACAAAACTCCAGGCTCCCTCCCTCACAACCCCCCCCCCACCAGTAACTACCATTGTTGAAAGAGGCCTTAGGGTAGCAACCACAAAGAGAGCTGACTATTTCCTACTTTTGGTCAAGACTTCCCCATTCTCTCTTCCAGGAACTGCAGAGAAACAATCCCAATGTTTCAGGCTCCTGTAGTCCTCCTGCAGAGGGGCTTGGAGTGGAGGTGGGAAGTAGTCTTGCTAGATTTTAAAAGTACTGGCAATCAGGTGTCTCCTGCTGATGAACCATGAAGCTGGCGGCAGAGTTGGCTTTGGGAGGGAAGGGTCTGGAATCTTAAGGGTGTGGAGGACTAGGCTGTTTGGTTTGGAGGCTGAAGGTAGAGGAGAGAGAACAGTAGAGGAGGACTCAGGGCTTACTGTTTACAGCAACAACCTACTTCACACTCAGGCTCCAAATGTGTGGGGGAGGAGAGTTATCACAGCTCTTCACCCCACTGTCCCCTTTAGGAGACCAATGACTTCTGGTGGAAAAGGAAGGAAGGAGAATTCTGCGTGCTGTGTGTGTGTGTGTGTGTGTGTGTGTGTGTGTTTGTGTGTGCGTGTGCACGCGCTCCTAAAAGTTTTGCATTCCAGTTTCTGGAGGTTTCAATGACAATCTAGAAAACCACCAGGGCTGGAACAACGGAGCACCTAAGCATTGAGGGGACCAAAGGCATATCTTGGGGGAAAGCACCCCGCTTCTCAGTGAGGAGGACGAAAACTGCGGGTGGAAGGCCTTGGGATGCAGAACTATCCAGCATTTGTAAAGTCCAATCTGCTTCCAGGAAGCCCAGTGCCAACTCCTTAGCCACCAGCTAGCTACTAGGAGTGCTCTGAGCATCCAGCCCTTCAGCTCCTAACCCGGAAGGCTTCTATATGGCCTGAAATCCTGACTTGAGGTCCTTTGGAACTGAAAGAGCAGCTTATCCTACCCGGAATTTGCCCAAGTCCAGTGAAGTGGGTATAGGACGATAGCCAATGTTTTCAAGAGCCTGGACAGCCAGCGGCGCTGCAAGTGCAGGATGTGATTCTATTTGACTTTCCAAATCAAAGTGCATTGATTGGCGCCTAAAGAGTTCACGGCACATAACTATCTTAATTAAACCTGCTGTAAACAGACAAATCACTTCTTGCTCTTGCACAGAGAACTTGGGGAGATTGCAGAGGGCCTGGCAGAGAAGGGGCTTGAGGGATGCGCTTAACAAAAAAAAAAAAAAAAAAAGTGCAAATGAGGCAAAACCAAAAAAAGAACAAAATTGGGTTTTCTGCTTCCCCAGAAGACAGATGAACTGAAACCTGAAACGAAAACTCAGGATAGCAGGGTGTTGTGGAGGACAGCCAGGGTACCCACTGCAGAGCAGTCTGGACCTAAGTCCAGAGGCGGGAACCAGCAGCAGGGAGGCAGGAAGGCACAGGGGTTGAGGAGACAGAGGTGCCCAACACTGAGGCGCTAGGTTAGTCCGAGCGGGCCCTGAACTTTTCTTCTTAACTTGCCAGTTCTTCAGATCCACACAACAGTGAGAGGATGCCTCCTTCCTCAACATGGCCAATGTGGAAAACAAAGATAACTCACACTCACATAGATTTCCCTGGACATACCCACCGTAGTGGGTACTGGAGAAGATGAGATTATTGGAGGTGATGGGTGTTTGCAGGAGCCTGGTGGAGAGCCAATGGAAGGGCGAGCTGTTTTCGAGTAACCCCCTTTGAAAGCCAGAAGAAATGCCCGTTCACCAGAGCTTCAGGACACGCTGGAGTTGACTGTAGCTGAGCAGCAGTGGCTGGGGAAATCTTCAAAAGGGCGAGAAGGCCGGGCACCCCTGTGTTGCCGACCTCAGGAAAAAGAGGGCAGAGTCTGCAAAGGTCAGCGGGACGCCTCTTTCCTCCAGGAATGTGAAAAGGGGTGGGTCTATCTGTGAATAACCCTGCTTCTCCGGAAGTTACCTGGCAGAGGCAACCCTCCACAGACTTCAGGTCTCCCTGCTTAAAACCATTGAAACAAGGAGAGCCTGTCAATTTCATAGCTAACAGTGGAAAGGAAAAATTTCCCCAAGTACAGTGAAAACACAGGAGATACAACTGGTAAATTCAGGAGCCTGCACTTTGCCTCCTGTAAAAATTTTTAAAATTAAGTTTCTCTGTCTACTTAGCATCCGATCTTATTAATAATTCGATGCCCCAAATGCTTTTCATTTCGTTAGGCTGCCATCTGTAGACAGCAACTATGCTGCCTATGAGGAAGACTTTTACTTCAGGTAAATTTTAGCACAACACATTTCTAAGTTGTTGTTGTTTTTAAACCCCGTCTTTAATTTCTATGTGAAAAAGAAGAAAAACAAAACAGTCAAGACCCACTTGTTTAGTGAAAACCGCTCTGAGATAATTTTTATTTTCCGAGATTTTTGTAGAGGTGGATACAACCCCAAAGACACTAGTTAATCACTAGTTAATTGGCTATAAGCAATTAACTTGATTTAAAAATCAAGGCTTAATTCACAGACGGGAAAAGCATACTCGAAAATGGTTAGAAGTAAAACGTTTAAATTGTGCAATGGCATAGAATTTTTGCTAAAACCAAGTTATCACTAAAATCTACGAATTCGAATGCAGTGAAAATTAGTTAAAAGGTGAAGCGGTGCGGGTCTTCCCTGTCACATAAAATGGACCATTCCTCCTCTTCTATCTTTCTTGTGCGATTTTTCCCTTCCGAAATAACCACAGTTCACCTTTCAAAATTCTCCGCTCCCCAGCGCAATCATGTTTGTTCTGTACGCAATGGGCTTTGAAAATAAACAACTTTCTCACATTCACACTAGCACACACCAAACGTAGTCGCCCGTTTTTTTGAAAACGGGGAGGAGAGAGAGAGAGAGAGAGAGAGAGAGAGAGAGAGAGAGAGAGAGAGAGAGAGAGAGAGAGAGAGAGAGAGAGAGAGAGAGAGAGAGAGGCTTAGGTAACCAACAAACCCAATTACTAAGCTTTATTGATACTAAAAGGAAAAGTTCCCCTCGTAAAATTTCTCCGAGCTTATTAGTTATTTAAATCAGCCCGGGGCTGGACCTGCGTCGCCTAGGGCACCTTTCTTGGCCTCTGGAGGTGAGCATGAGCAGCCAACGTTGGCGCAGCGTTGATCTACCACTTCTCACTAGGGACTGGGCAAGAGGGGCGAAGGCAAGAGCAGATTGCTGAGGTGAGCCACTTGACCAGGGGTGTCAGGCTCGGTTTGGTCAGACGGTCACGGGTGCCAGGCATCGGAATTGAACCAGTCACCGCTGCTGCTGAGGCTGAGGGAAAGCAGGCCAAGTGGTCACGGAATGCCGCAATTCAGCTCTCCGGACTGCAGAGACACATCCTGGGTGTCGTTGGTCACTGGTCCCAAAGAGCTGGATCTGGACCGGCGTGGAACTCGCCGTCCAGGGCACGCTCCTGTTAGAATTGGGGTGGGCACTAGGTGGATTTACACCTTTCTGGGTCAGCTATTGCTTTCAATAGCCAGTTCCACTGTGTATGTGTTTGTGTATGTGTGTGACTGAGGGGGTGGGCAGAGAATTGAATTTATTAAAACCACAGCAGCAGCAGCAGCAACAACAACAAAATCCCTTCCTAGCCAAGTTCTCTAAGCTATTATTCATGGGGGCTCTCACATCTTGATGTAACTTAAGAAAGGAGCTCTGCTGGGCTTGTCCTTCTCACGACACCGAGGGAAGGCACCACGGGTGAACAGGACTGAGTCCTGGGATGATGGCGTCTCAGTCACCTGGACTTTAGTTAGAATGTCAAGCCTTATTGGGCTAAGCTGGTGTCTGGGGGCCTTCCTGAAACCTCGCAGAAAGTGAAAGCTCTAGCCATGGAAGTTTGCTATGTTCCCTAAGCGGATACACTGACTTTGCGTCTCATCCGTGGTCCCAGCGTGTGCCCGGGGCTTTGCATGCTAGCTGTTATCAGCTTCTCTGGGCGTTTCAAGCTTACTTAGTACTGCCCGGAGTTCTCCGTCGCCTGCTCTGGCTAGGACCGCCTGGCATCCAAAGGCCTGAGATCTCCAGCCCTGGGCTAGGGATAGTGCGGGTCGATCTGCCAGGAGTTAGTGTCGAAGATGTAATGACATGCCTGACGCTTTTTAGTAGTAATTTTCATTACAAGAGATAGAGGACAACTTTAGGCAAGGATGTTTTGCGTGCGCGGTCGCATCTTGGCGTTTGGTGGTCTGATGATGGTTCGCTAGGCCAGGGACCGCACCGGCTCCGCGCCTCATTAACCTGAGGATTCTCGGCGCTGCGGAAGGGCTAGCTCCAGCCGGCTCAGCCGGTTTTAGTCGCAGCCCACGCGGTGGCGCTGTAGGGAGATAGCGCCTCTGCTCTGGGCGGGGACCCCGGGCAGTGACCTGGTCTTGGAGGTGGAGGGACCTTGACAACTGGCCTTGGCCTCTAGCTCTTCCCTTTGGGTCGGAATTCCTCGGTCTGGATTGGTGTTTCTGACAGGAAAATAGCGCAGCCTGCGCAGCCCCAAGATGGGAACGAGTGGCTGAGGCGGTTTCTTTGGCCTTTTCTCCCTCCTCCTGCCTCGTTAATTTTCATCATTTATAGTAGATTTCTACACTTGGACCATATTAGCGGGCGGTCGTTTTCTCGTTGCATTGCTGTGGCAGGAGAACTACCTTTTAAGACACCGAAAAAGAATGTCGGGTCCCGGGAGCCAGCCCTGGCGTGGAGAGAAATTGTCCTGTGTCGCCAGCGGTGCCCGCTGCCTTTCCTGGCCTTCCCACCCGAACCTGACATCAAACCTTCATCCAAGGACTCGCCTGGCTCTGAAACCTGTCTCTTCTCTACCCTCCTTCTAGGAAGCAGGGCCCATACCACATGCTCATCTCTGTCACCCAGGACCTCATTCAGAAACCAAAGGGCTTCCCTGCCACAGTTCACTGAGTAATTCTCTGTCCCTTGGGCTTTGGCATAGTATAGCCCTAAATTCATTCCAACTCCTTGGCAGCTCCGCTCCCACGGACTAGTTGCCCACCACCCTTCCCCAATAAGTTGCTTCCTGGGGGTTCATCTCTGACCAGGCCTCGGCGGCATGTTCCCCACGTCCTTTAGGGAATCCCACCACCTCCTAGACTGGCTCCCCTGCACCGCCCACACCCCTAGAGCAGCGGCTAGGGAAACTTAGAGTCCTTTTATTTTTGCTCAGCAAGGACTGATCTCTTGGGCTCTAGAGCAAGCTGGGTGATAACGAAGTAAGCGTCCTGCGCACTGGTCAGTCCCCAGAGTAGTCTGAAAAAGGGCCTGCCCTTCTTTCCAGGGTCGTCCTGGTTCCTTTGCACGCTGGCTTCCGGCCCCTCGTCCACTTGACTCACTGGATTGGCAATATAAACGCAGCCGCATATGATTTTAAAGTGTTGGTCGCTTAACTTTCCATGGACAGTCCGAAATGGAAATTGGCTTCAGACATGACACCGGAATCCTTAAAAAGAAATGACTACCCCCACCTCCCTGTCCCTAGTGGGGCCAGCCACTGGAGAAGCATTTGGCCAGTTTTTTGGTTCCTAGAAGCCAATAACCGCCATCAAACGCTTTGAAGGTGGCAGTTCCCAGGAAGTTTTAAAAGAGTGTCCTGGGATGTAAGGAAAAAAAAAATCAGCGTAAACTTTCAGGGTTCCATAAGAGGCAGTGCACCTCTGGAAAGGCTCCTTTGCCTGGGTGATCGGATTTGAGAGCCACAGAGGCTAGAGTTGAATATCGGGCCTTGAGACCTTCAGGGCCGGCAGCCAGAAAGCTCAAGTGCGGTGAGTTTGGCACTCTTAAGTCCTAGCAGGGCAGTAGGGCCTAGGTGGCCCACAGCCAGCACGCTATGGAGGCTTTACCTGGTCGGAGGACCCACAGGGCCAAAACCTCAGAGGAGGAATCAAACACCATTGTCATTAAAAGTGCAGGCCATAAGAGGATTTAGGCCTGGGAAGAAAGAAAAACAGTCTGGAAAGAAAATAACTAGGGGCATAAAACCCCAGCCTAGAAGTCCCTCTGCTTTTGTTGTTGCTTAAAATAAATAAATAAATAAAAATAACAGTGTGGTTGTGAAAGATAGGCGACCTGTGGCTACATAACATACGGGGGAGGGGGGCGAATTAGGGCCAGGAGAATCCTAGAAAAGTCCTTGTAGAGCCCCCCTCAAAAAATGTAGGAAAATGTAGGTCAGAAGCAAACTAAGGAAACATACCCCACCCCCAACTTCGCGTTCTGGGCAAGGGGAAACCGTTTTCTTAATCGGTGTGTGTGTGTGTGTGTGTGTGTGTGTGTGTGTGTGTGTGTGTGTGTGTTGAACTATTTATTTTAAAAGACAAATGTACTTAAAGCATTTTAAAAAGAGCGTTATTTGTTTCAAAAAAAAATGTTTGGAACTAAACCATTTTAGGGAATACAAAATGAAACCAACCAATTTTTTGGAATCATCATCAAATATATTTATTTACTGTGTTTAAAATGACAAAAGTTTTACAAGTATTATTTAAAATATATCTTGCTGTAGAAATTAGAAGCATTTGAAAGAATTGCTTTAGTTGGAATGAGGTCAATGACAAAACTGGGTTGGGAAAAGCATATGTAACTTGAAACAGAAAAGGCCTGTATTAGGGACAAAACTAAAGGGAAAAATTCACACTTGGCAAAACTTTCTAGAATTCTCCTTTTGCGAAATGAGAGAAATTTAAAAAATGCTCTACTAAAAATAAATGTGCCAACATTCAAAGTACAATGACATCGAATTTGACATTTTATGCATATGAAATGTAATTTGTTTATTTTTAAATGTAATTTTAAATAACTTAGGACATTTTTTTTGTCCCAAATGGTAGGTCTTCTTTTCATTATAAAAAAAATGGACAAGAAAAATAATGCATTTGAAAGGGTGTAGAATCTACCTACAATGCACATTTAATTGTACTTAATTGTATACTTTATTTAAATAGACTTTCTGGGGGTTTTAATAATTTAGAATCAATAGTTCCCTTCAAACCACAATGAAATATTTACGCTTTATAAAATATTAACTGATTAACAATACTGGCGTGTTGTTTATAAGAGTGTAGCTGAAGTCCATGATCATCCTGTTGACACAAGCCTGTGAGGTTAGCGATGTGATCCTTAGGAAAATGCAAAGAAAGATTTTTTCCGACTGTGATTTTTATAAAATAGCTCACTAATGACTTAGGATAGAATCGTTCCAGCCATTCGCATCATCAGATATAATAATACTGACGAATCAGACCAAAAAGATCGCCACTAAACGATTTGCATTTTTTTCCCCCAGAAGTGTTGAAGTTCTAATATCATCAATTCTTCTTAGTTCGTGGTCATTGGGCTGGAGGTGAATTCCGCAGTTCCAACACCAAGGTAAGAAAGGAAACCTGGGACTTATTGTTCTTAATATGTAAATAAGGTGTATGCATTGCTCATTTTAAAAATGGGCTAAGTTTGACAGTGATAGTTAAGTTTTTGAAACACCCCTTTCTCATTTCGATATGCTACTACAGATTTTTATTTTTAAAGTTTGTCGATCAACTTACAGTTTCTTTCTTTGCTTCCAAAACTCTTTTTTGCTACATTCACGGGCTGATTTACTTGAGTCACTTTGCTTTCACGGGCTTCGAATTTTCTCTGCCCCTTTGGCTGGTCTTGTTGGTGGGTATGGAATTTGTGGATGAAAAAGAACAAAAAAACAAAAAACAAAAACAAAACAGGGAAAGGCAAAGTCTTGCTAAACCTGCTGTGGGTCCGCGGAGGATTACTACCCTGCTTGCCTTCCCTTTGCACGGCTCACCTCCCCAGTCGCCTTGCGCTTCTGGTGAAGTTGATGGGCGGCTCCTCGGAGTGGGACTCACCGAGTTCTGGGCACCCAGATCTAGGCCAGGGACAGGTTTCGTTTTGGGGACCCTTTTTCTTCCAGAAGCCCTCAGGCCTCGCTGGCCGTGAGCTTGGGGCCCTTGAGGCGTTAGGGGTGGTGGTGGGTGGGTGGGGAGTGAAAAAGCGACTGGACAGCAGCCTGGTCTCCAGCACTTTCAGAAGCAACCTCCACTGGCCCAGCTCAAGGCCGGGATTTAGAGAATTGCCCCAAGCGCGTTTCCCGAAACCGAATTTAGTTTGGCCCTCTGGCGCCGCCGTACAGCCAACGCTTCTTAAGGGGGACTAGTGGCTCTGGCAACCCGTGGGAGCTGAGTCCTTAGGGTCCTGGGGACCAGGAGGGAGACCCCGGTGCACAGGAGGGACTGGAGGTGCCACCGGTTCAAGGGGCTCCTCTGGCCCGAAGACCGGAGAGGACCGATTCACTTTATCTCCTCGGAGGTCCCAGAGGCTGACAGACGCCCGACGCTGCAGGCACCTCGCCGGGGCCGCGGCCCCTGCCCACGTGCTTATTCTTAAGGAGGTCCGCGTCCGAGCCGGACCGTCAAGACAAAAGCGCGGCCCTCAGCCGGGTCTGGGCGGGCAGTGCTCGCGCCACCTTAAACGAGCACCGCGGCGGGAGCCGAGAGGCAAGGGCCGCGGGAGTCGGCAAAAGTTTGCAGCTCCTAAGCCCCAGAGGGACTAGCTAGGGGCGCGTCGGCACGGCCTCGCTCGCGGGGGACAGACTGGGTCCCCACGGCTCGGCTCTGCTCGCTCCCGAACTCGGCTGTCTTCGGGAGCCCCAATGCCGCTACCCGAGGGCGCGCAGCCCCAGCCGGCATCGCGTCCTGGCCTCCGGGCGGCCGGAGCAGTGGCGCTCACAACATCGCCCGCGTGGCGAGAGTGGCAGGGATGCATCCCACCCTGCGCCCACCGAGCAACCTCTCTCCGGTGCCACCCACAACCCGGCGGGCGATGGCTCGCTCCAGGCGTTCGGGACACCCGGACCATTGTTTCGGACCCGCAGCCGCGCCCGATCGGAGAGAGAAGCGGCCTTCCTCACGCGCTCCCGGGAGCGCAGCGGGCCGGACCGGTCGGCTCAGAGCAGCCCGGTAGCTCGCCCGCACGGAGAAAAGTTGCTCCGAGGGGCGGAGGCGGTGGGTGGTGGGCGGAGGCGGTGGGTGGGGGAGGCGATCGCCCTCCTATCTCCAAAGTCGAAAGTACTCGGCGTAGTTAGCAGAGCCTGGAGAGGAGGCAGCGCCTGCCGCCTCCCGCGCGCCAGTCTGCGCCTCTGCGGCGAGTCGCGACACCGAGCGCCCGCCTAGTCGCCGCAGCCTGCGCGCCGGGACGAGTGCGCCTAGGGGCTGGGCGAGGCGGCTGCTCCCTGGACTTGCCACAAGGAGGAGGACCAGACCCTGGGCCCTGGCGTTTGTCAGCGCCCAGACGCACCCATCCGCCGGCCGTGGCCACCGCCTCGCGCCGCACTCAGTCCTCAGCCATCCGTCCTTCGTCGCCCGGTGCATGAGGTCCTTGCCACCCCGCTCTCACCGCCGACTCTCCCCTTCCTCCTCCTTTCTCCTTGCCTCCCACCCCCTCGCCTATCCCTATGCCTCCTCCGCAGCCCGGCTCGTTGGGTCGCCGTGCTCACAGCGATTGATTGATTGATGTTTAATTTCCTGCCAGGCGGGGCCCCCCTCCCCCCGCAACCTCCCCAGCCCTCCTCCCCGCCCCCCCCACTCTCCTCCTTCCTTGCGGTGGACCAGTCTGGCTTGGGTTTAGATCCGTCTCCCCCCATTTCCATCCCGAAATAACCCAGAGACTTCCCCTACCCCCACCCCAAATTATTATTTTGAAGGCGCTAGATCTGGGGACCGAAAGGGGGAGGGGGAGAAATCGGAAACCGAGGACAACCCAAAAGGACTCACTTTGCCTGATGACTCAACGCAACTAATAATCATCTCCCTCTCAGTGTGTCTCTCTGCGGCTTGTCAGTGAGTCCAGCTCTGGCTTCTGGCAGAGGCGGCCGCGAGGGGAGAGGTTGGAGGTGACAGCTTGGGCGGCCGCCGCGTTTTCTCTTGCGTACGGCCCGGGGTCTCCGTGCCTTCTCCTCTCTTGGTGGCACGGTCCCCGCGGCTCCGGCCGCGCCTCCTCTCGAGCTAGTGGCGGTACGAGCCGGCAGCCGCTGCAGCCTCCCAGTCCTCAGCCCTTTCTCTCCAGAACCGGTCTCCTTCCCGAAGGTGTGAAAGGCTCTTTCAGCCCCCTCTCTCCCCCCTCCTTCACTGTCCCCTCCCCCGCTCGCTCGTGTGCCCCTTAGGAGGAGTCCTCCTTTCCCTCTCCTCCTCCTCCCTCACCCCCCCCATCATCATAACAACCATCTCCGAACAGAAGACACCCTGACCCAGGACCTTAAACACTAGGACCCGGGAAAGAGGAAAAGGAAAGGGGGAAGAGGAAAGAGAAAAGGAAGACTAGGACAACACCGCAAATCACCAGAAACTTTCCACCCTGGATTCTCTACTTTTGCTCCATGGACAGAGCCCCAGCCAGCCAAGTTTCAGACAGACCGTGAGCAGTAAGTACGCTGGGCGAGGGCTCCCGCGCGGCGTCCGGAGTTCGAGAAGCCCGGGGCGCGCTACGTTCCTTGGCTGTCCCCGTCCCTGGCTCTCCCGCGCCTTAGGCGAAGCCGGGAAGTGTGGTGGAACCCTGTCTTGGTACCCTCGGCACACTCCCTTCATCTCTCGCATTCTTCCTTCTCCTCTCCGTCACTTCCACCTTGTCTCTTTAACCCGTGGCACTTAGGCTTCTCCCGCGTCCAAATCGCTCTGGGGGATTCTCAGCGCCCCAGGTGTATTGGGGGTTCCACTCGCGGGTACCAATGACAATTGGGGCGCCTTTCATCAGGTGTTTTCCCTTCCTCGGGTCACTCCTCCAAAATTGCAGCGTGCGGAGAACTGTGTGGAGCGCTGCCCGCCTAGGAGCCCTGGAGAAAAACTTCCCAGATTTAGAAATTAGTACTAATGAGGGCTGCTCCTGCACCCGATAATCTAAATTTCTTTCGCTTGTGTTTTATGCTTATTGGCTTTTAAAAAAGCACTCAAGATCAGATGAAGATAAGAATGCTTCGAAATAATTGTAATCTTGTGATGGAGGATAGTCTACAAACCTCAAAGTGTTTGGGATGCTCATTCCTGTGGAATTATAGTTAATTTGTGTGTGTGTGTGTGTGTGTGTGTGTGTGTGTGTGTGTGTGTGTACAAGTGTAATGTTGTACTTGATCCATAAAGGTAAAAAGCGGGGATTCCATGGATCCATTGATCAAGTCTTTGGCTCCTGCCTGGCCATTCACAGCACATTTATCAAGCAATTAATTTGCTTAAGGATCCGTGTATGTCCTGGCTCCCTCCCAGGCCGGGTGGGACCTCTTACTCTGAAGTACTCTAATTTCAAAACCCCGACCCCCACCCCCGCAAATGGGGGGAGGCGGGGGGCTCGACATCAGAGATGGGCTAATGCCAGTGCTGCCCGCTATGAATGGAGCACTGCTAAGCATTATGAGCTGTGACTCTGTCCATGTCTTTGAGGGCAAACTCTTGGGAACTGCAGCTGAGCAGGTCCCAGTACCTCAAGTTCTGGGCAGCTTTGTGGCCTCCAGTATAAGGTTGGGACCCGCTACCCCAGGACCCTTCTGAAGTGTGGGAGGAAGTTTGTGTGGCTGCGGTGTAGCGCTCTGCCACTGGCCTGATCGTCTATCACGTGTGTGAGCGGTTTTCCCTCTTTTTTTTTTTTCCCTCCCCCTTCCCTCCCCTCCGCCCCCTCCCTAGGTCCCTGCGCGTTTTATTGTGACCTGCCGGTGGGAACTTTGTCTCCAAATCGGAGCAGCATGGAGCGGCGGAGCGAGAGCCCGTGTCTGCGGGACAGCCCCGACCGAAGGAGCGGCAGCCCCGATGTCAAGGGGCCTCCCCCGGTGAAGGTGGCCCGGCTGGAGCAGAACGGCAGCCCCATGGGAGCCCGCGGGAGGCCCAACGGCGCAGTGGCCAAGGCCGTGGGAGGTAACAGCCCGGAGCTGGGAGGTGCGCGCAGCCGGAGGCCCAGTGATAATGGCCTGGGTGTCAGGGTTCAGGTTGATTAGGCTGTTTCGGTGTAGGATTACAGGAAGTCAAATCCAGGTTGCCAAATAATGCCCTAGTCGCCTCTCCGCAACTGGTAGTAGCTTCATCTCGAGTTAAAACAAGAAAGTGGTTTACCCAGAGGGTGGCATTTTTTGGGCACTTTGCCACCGTGTACCGAGGTGTTGGCAGGTCTGTGTCACAGCCAGCTAACTGTTTCTAGATTTTCCTAGAGAGCTCTTTCGTGTTTAACTCCTTTGCCTTGCCTCAGATCTGTTCTAGGGCTGGAGCTTTGTATGCCTTGGATTTTAGTGGGAAAGAGAGGGAGAATCAGGCTAGAGCAGGGGTGATGGTTTTGGTGTTCTTTTGTAGCTGGGACAGTGCTGAGAGACAAGTTCTAGGAAAAACAGAAGTACGTAAATCCATTATGTTCTTAGTGTATTTGATGTTGAAGTTGCCTGCAGAGTCTAGAGCCGGCATTTGTAACTTTGTTAGGAATTAGAGAATTGGGTGAAAAATAGCAAGCAGCTTTATTTTGCTGCCTGCTGCTTCCCTACCCCAAATTTAAATATTATTTAAAGGCAGTCTTTTGACTTCTACAAATGCTTTCTTTAAAAGAGGTTAGTATTCTTACAAAATAGGACCATAGAAAAACTTAAGTATTAATTTTTTTGGGGGATTTCAGGCCAGTCAACTAGCTGTCTATTAAATATGAAATGTACAATTTTACATGGCATGCAAACTCTTTTGTTTGGGATAAATCATTCCTTTAATTGTATTATGCCTGAGATTCCCCACCAACCCAGATGTTTCCAGCAGCAACATGTTTAATGTAATTTTTTAAATATTGACCAGCATAACATGATACAAATTAATGTAAAGCTTGGTGATAAGGTCCCACCCTGGTGTCCGTGGTGTACATTGAATTTTGGAGTAAATGCTTAGTTTGTAACATCTCTATGTATCTAATAAGATGACACTTCTTTGTTTTAATTAATTTACTATTTTTCTCTGTGGTAGATTTCTCTCCTTAATTCTTTAAATTGGCCATTTCTCTTGAGAAGGAGCCTCCCTCTCAATTTTTAAAGTTTTGAAAACATTTGGCTTCTGTATAGTACCATTGAGAGATAAGAAAATATACTTTTAATGAGATGAGAGAGAGAGAGACAGAGAGAGGCAGAGAGAGACAGAGACAGAGAGAGAGACAGAGAAGCCCCAATTATACTATAACTCGCTCTTCTAACTTGGGGTTGTGTCCTAACGTGAGTGCATTGTCCTAAGACTGGATCAATGACTTCAGCCTTGCTGTGTAAGCACTTATATGTACATAATGGAGAGGGACACATTGTAGGTGTGGTATGGCCAAGCTTGGGATGCTGTTCATGCTGTTAATGTCTGGTGAAACAGTTTTGGACATCCTTGGAGAAAGGATATTCTGAAAGTCTTTTTTTATATAAGAAAAATCTTAGACCTGAAATTTCCATCTCTTTTTGTTACTTTACTGCAAGCTCTAAGCTCTTTGAAGTCCTCAGGGTGTAGAATGTAACTTCTAGAAGTTGTGCTGCCCTTCAACAAACTTTTTTTTGTGTGTCATAATGAACTACGAAAAAAACCATCTCAGTCTGTTGATCAGGGTACCTTTAGTGTGGAGTGCTAGTTCCTTTGCAAATCTTCTGAAATTACAGTGGCATTTGACCAGGCGCTCTAAATTTGATTCACATTAAAATTATTGCCTTTGTGAAGAATAATAGATTTATTTCAATAAACTTCTCTACTCACCACCTTGATGGCCCCACTTAATTTAGAAATAGTGAGGATCCTATTAGATGCCTCCCAAACTGGAAATGCAATGGCAGCATTTTACTTTAACACATAATATTTGCAGTACTTAACAGTAAGAGTGTATATGTATATGGTGGACTTTTAAATATTCTTTTAAAGAAAGTCAATTCTATGTAGCATTATAGATTCTTTGGAAATAAATTAATTTAGAGACCTTCAAAATATAATAACTTAGAATATACAATTTTGTACTGAGAAGATTTCAGTAGAATGTTAATAATTATTTTCTTGGCTTCAGTTTATAAAGTTTCTACATGTATACCAAGATGTTAATAATTTTATTTCTCTGTAACTTCTAATCATGTACATAGACTAGAGGAAAGCCAAACCTTTTAAAAAGGTATATTTTAAATTAAAAAGTGTTTAAAGTATATTTCTAGTTAAAAATACTTCCTAATTGAAATTTTTTTTCTTTTAACATAGGGTTAATATATAGTAGATTATATTTCTACCATGCTATATGTTTTGTTTAATTTTCTTTGTAAAACAAACATAGATAACCACAAAAATATTTATAGCTGAGTCATTTATTATTGTTTTGGGGTCTGTTGCACTTTGCCCATGCCTTGAAGATGGGCATACGTACACAGAGCTCAATACTGGGGGGCACATGCCTTGTTTCTTTTGAGCCCTTCCTGAAATTTGTTCTCACAGAAATAGGGGAAATCATTACATTAATTGGTTGCTCAGTAAAATAGCAACTTATCCCACCGCTTCTGATAAGCAGGGAGAGATAAATGTTTTTGGTTGGCTGCAAGAGTAAGTTCTGTTGCTGTTTTCCCTTTTAAAGAGTGTGGGAACTTGTTAGGATTTTTGATGAGACTTAGATATTCATAAAAAAAGGGGGGAGCATTCACGTAGTGTCTGGTTTGAACCAGTTGCAGGGGGGATGCTCCCTCACAGTCTCTAAAGTTATCTTTTAAGACGAAACTTAGGCTAGCTCAGGGCCTTGTTTCCAATGTGGTCAGCCCATCAGCATGCCTTGTCCTTTCTATGTCCCCTAAGATGCTTCTGCTCTTTATTTATGTTGTGTTTTCAAAGCATTCATGCAGAGAAATGTAGGTGCTCAGATGTATATGACAGTCAGCTTTTGTAGAAGGTCCTCAGGAAAAAAAAAAAAAGGCTAATATCTCTTTAAAAAACATATGAAGGCTGGGAGAGAGTTTAGACAGGCAAGAGCCCTGTGGTGTTGACAGCTTTATATCCCTGCTGGGTGACATTCACTTACTAGAATTGGCGTCCCCTCTCAGCTAGTAATTCACTCCATAAGGACTTGGGAAAAGAATGATTAATGGTGGGGAAATTTATATTTGCGAAATTGTTGATTAAAACTTACAGATCTATTTGAAGACATAGAAAAAAGGGGGATTATTAAGGATGAATTAACTGAGAATCAGATGACCCTGAACCCCTAAAACAATTCTGTGTGGAAAGCCTCCCTCGGCCAGCCAGGGGACACACAGCCCAAAATGAAAGTGGGACCTGGGACTCCTCTACAGAGGATGCCAGCCAGGCCTCTCCCCTTCTCCTGGACTGCTGGAAGGGGCGGGCCGTGCTGCCTTAGTAGCACTGAGTTGTTGTGTCCATTCATTGTTAACACAAGCATTTTTACTTTTCAATGTTTGGCTTCAAGAGGAACTTTCAGACAGCTTTATTTAAACTGAATGGACAGCACTTGGCTATACCAGATGGTGTATTTGTTGATAGGAGGCATTGAACATCACCAATCTTTTTGTTGTTTTTTTTTCCCCTATGATTTCATAATGGTTTTTAAAACGGGGGGTGTTAAATGTTCTAGTTTTTTGGGGGGGGGTTGGAATTTAAACATTGTGGATGTCTTATTGAAATAAAAAATTGCTTATTTTTGAAAAGCATCTTGCTGTAAAAAATACTTGGATTTTATTGGAGAACTGCTGGCTGAGGTTACTTGATGGCAAAACTGCCTGAAGTAGATGGCTGCCGCTTAAGCTCATAGCCTTCTTGTTGCAAGGGGAAAGCATCATCTATAGTACACACTTGATGCATTTGAACAGACACAAATGTGAGCAAGATTGTTAGGCAGGACCTCATTTAGAGCCAAACATCACCTACTACAACAGTTAGCTTAATTGTCTACATGTGGAACATTTCCTTTTCCATTAAGAGTCAAGGAAATGAGAATGGGGCCAGCTTTAGACCCAATATTAGCTGTAGAGGAGCAATCATTGTACTTTCTGAAAGAAGTGTTGGTAGGAAAGAAGAGTACAGATATTTATATAATATTGTAATGTATAAAATACTTAGAATCGTCAACACTGGAACATGGAGAGAGCTCCTGTTTCCAAGGACGATGCTATAAGGTACATTGGCAGTTGCAGCATATGTTTTTAGGGAGGACTCAGTGTTTCAAGAGAGAAAGCGTCCCTCTCCTATATACACTATTATTACTATTGTACATTTAAAGATTCAAGATCTTTTAAGAAGAGTATGAACTTAGGTTTTGGGGTCATCTAACAGGCTAACGTGTCCTCTGTAGTTTTGCTGAGGTAGAAAAATCGCTCTTCGCTAAAGTGTTTTTAGCCCTTGGCCTGTTATTAAAATAAAGACATACTTGGTTAAAAAAAAAAATATATGCAATGGAACATACACATTAAACAGAACACAGGGTATCCACCCCTCAAGTCCTGAGTGTAATTTGGTGTTTCAAGTAATTTTGGAAGTTTCATGTTCCATCAGCAGAAATCCACTGACCATTATATAGTGAAGATCTGCTGCAGCCTCATTCTCTCTCTCTCTCTCTCTCTCTCTCTCTCTCTCTCTCTCTCTCTCTCTCTCTCTCTCTCTCTCTGTGTGTGTGTGTGTGTGTGTGTGTGTGTGTTAAAACTACAGAGAGGTACCTTAAGCATCTGTTTTTTAACTGGTGCAGAAAATAAGCAGTTCCTTCACTTCCTGGAGGTTGTTTGTACATCCTAGATACCCTTCCTGTATTGACTCTTTTCTCTTTTCCTTTTTTTAAATTCCTCTTTCCCCATGGGAAGAGGACTTAGATTAATGATCATTTATAAGATATCCGAGAATATGAATTTGAGTAATTTTAAGGACAAGAAAACCAGTTATTTCAGGCAAGACTATGGTATTTTTTTGGGTGTTGCTGTGGAGACAGCTGTGAGGCTTCCTGGCTTTACTTTGGTAATTTGAAACACTGTTGTTGCTGCTTCCTCCTCTTCTTTCTTCTCTATCTCTTTTTCTTCTGTGAAACAAGAAATCAGTGAAGACCCAGTTCATGTGAATATTTAAGATCTATGCTACATTAGCAGAGTTACATATATTCCATATTGTACCGTTTTCTTTGGAGACATATATCATTTGAGAGTTGTGTTTTGGTTTCTGTTGAGATAAAATTGATACAGGTTCTTACCATTAAAACGGACAATTCCACATTTGATATACAAACTATGTACACAGCTTCTTTTATTTCAGGATTCCAAAAGCCATTTTTTCATAGCAGGAAGCATGCAAATAACTAAGATAGTCATATTTTATTTAATAAATAGGTTCTAAAAAGCTCTATAAGAAATGTGTAGTAACGTAGTAACTTCTACTGTCTTTTTTTCATGGATACTGAGGTACAATGGCATTTTGGAACATATTTAAAGACAGAGCATTTGACAAAAGTTGTATGTGTAACAGTTTGTCAGTGAAAAGTGACAAGTGGGAAATGACAAATGACATGTTGGCATCATCACTCTTTATTTTGATAAAAATGTCTCAATTTGCAGTGATATAATACTGTTTCATATTATTTCATGAGTTGTAGGAGATGCATAAGGAGAATTTAGATTTTGTGAACGGGAAATTAGCAGCCCAAACTCTCATCTCTGAAGCTTTGGCAGCATGTCCCTTCCCCCTGCTCCCTGAGAACAGGAACAGCAGTGAAATGTTGGATTGAACCCATACATTTTAACTCATTATTTTTTGAAAAACAAAACCAAAAAAAAAAAAAAAAAAAAAGGGTGTGGGGGGGGGATAACTGAAAATGGTTTCACGTAGGGGACCTTTCTACTTAGCTGAAAAAATGAAAAAGAGTTTGCCTTTTAGCTTCCTTATTTTTCTTGATGGCAATTTGAGAGAGGAGAGATCGTCTTCTGGCTTTGATTGTATAGATCTTTCCTCACTTCCAGTCATTAGGGCTCTTCAGCATTAATTTAGCGAGCCAGTAAGGTGAGCTGTGAATTTCTGTTATTTTAAAGCAGAGGTTGTGAGAGTGTGTAAGACTTAGAAACAGCACAGGCATTTGTCATCCAGCCGCCTGTGGATAAAGTGGCTGGCATCTCCAGGGACAACGTGAATGTCTGAGTGCAGTGGAGGTGTGACTTAAAACAAAAGTCAGATGGGGACTTCCAGAGCTTCCTTTTTTCTTTTCTCTCTTTTCTTTTTTTAAGGCACAGGTGTAGCTTCTCCGCTGTGCTGTTCTTCATTTTCCGAAGAAATGTTACGTCTTTTATTGCTGTCGAGCAACCAACTGGGTGTTTCTTTCCTTTATATGGTACACGTCATAAGCCTGACATACCATGGTGTTTCTGTAAAAATGTTCTGTGACATTGGGCATGGTGGCTTATGTCTGTAATTAATATCAGCCACTTGGGAGGCAGAAGCAAGAGAATTCTGAGTTTGAGGCTAGCCTGGGCCAGATATTGAGTTCCTGTCCAGTCTGAGCCATTCAGCAAGACTTGATCTCAAAAATCCACAGGCACTAACAACAAAAACTTACATGATAAAGTTTTCAAAATCATGGAATACAATTACAATATATATGCTTTTCAACTAGCAGATTTGCTTTATTGATTAATTGCCAATGATTAAAAAATTATGATAAAATCCATAGAGGCATTTGAAAGTGGGATCTACTCTGTCTTTGTTTGACTGTTACTCGTGAAGCTTTCCTTAATTGTAGATTAACAAGTCAGATCAGAAGCTGTAAATGTATAAATATATTTTAGATGTGAAGTTATAGAAACAATTTATGGCATGTCTTTTAAAATTAATATCTATAACTCTAAAGCCAACATAAGAAAGTGCCTGAAGGAAAGTAAAGTGTAGTGATACATATAAGTAAAGATCTCATTAATTTTTGATAACCTAAAATAGTGATAATAATAAAAAGATAAATCTAGTGGATATTATAATTTCTAGGTAGAGCTATGTATAAAAGCGCAAACAAAACAAAACAGAGAAGCAGAGCAAATCAAACCAAAAATAAATTAATGAAAGTGTCAGCCATTTAAACCTTGGAATACAGTTACTAGCAAGTCATGAGCAGTGTACAGTAGACATATCCGTTGGCTGTTAGTTTGATCCATTAGAATAATAAAACCTGCTGAGGAAGCATATTCTTCAGTTTTACTTGTTTCTGATACGATTAGTTACTGTATGAGGCAAAATGATTTCTCCTTTTAACTAGTTGCCTTTTATCATCACAACAGAGTTCTGTCCTTGTGCAGCTGGTTATTAAACTGTGGTATTAGCAAAAAAAGAAAGCTAAAAGCTAAAGGAAGAGGCCAGCCGAGAGCTGCTGCTTATAAAAGTGGATACATTTTACAATCGTGTTTGATGCCCACTCATGGTTGCACAGACCTCAGTGCCTGTCTTTGTTTGCATGAGGACTTGTACAGATGTAGGTAAAAATGGATTCCAGATAACAGAGTGCTTTCTAAAGCACTGAAGTCTGACAGGCAATTTGCAGGCATTCACAGGAATAACCAGGGCTTCAGCACATTAGAGGCAGTTTATCCTTTTCTTCCTTCAGAAGGTTCTGCTTGGTTCCCGGACATAGCTGGAAAACACGTGTATCAGTTCTGTCATAACTAGACAATGTTGTCTTTGCAGAGAGAATCACAGGACTCCAGAGAAATGACCAGAGGCATACAGTAAAAAAAAAAGGAAACCATATTTTGATATTTTTCTGATTATGTCAGCATGAAAATTAAGCATGTTACTGCTCTAGTATTTACATATATAAAGAAAGCCAAAACTGATATTGCTGATAGTGTGTTCATATAAAACTCTTAAAATTGCTGTGTTTTGGAACATTTTTTTTTTTTTTTGGTTAATAGAACAAAACTTTCTTTTGTCATAATCTAAAGATGGTAACAGAGCCACATGATAAATGTCTCTTTAAGTGTTGTAGTAAAAGAAAATGGCTTGTCTTCTGAGGCAGTAGAGGCTTTATGTTGTTTTGGACCCATTTCCAAGCAGTGATCGAAAACAGATTACAATAACAATTATACAGTCAGAAGATGCAATATCCATTTCTGCTTTAATTGAGTGAAGGAATAATAAAAACATCAGTAAGAAAAATGAGGTGGACCTGTCACACAGTGTACAAGTTTTTAGGCTTGTAGACGATGCAGGATAACCAGAGTGTGTCTCGTCTTCTGTGGTGTTTATTAGCTGAGATCTGCATTGGCTTGCCTTCCCTGGGAAGTTCACAGAAAAGCCCCCGGGAGAGTGCCTGGGCACTGCAAGTGTGCACTTTGCCTAAGGATGAGACATTTTCTTGAGTTCTACCTGAGGTATAAGTGACCCCCTTTTAACCTGTGGCGCTAAATGTCCACAGAAATGATGGCTTGTCATATGTAAGTGAGGTCCCAACCACCTCCTCCTCTCTAAGTCCTCAGGAAGTAGAGCTGGGGAGAGACGGATGAGGCCCACACACAGCTGTCTGTCTTTCTTCTCGCTGCATTTGGGGGAGCCTAAGCTTCCTTGGCTTCCCCTTACCTGCTGTTACTCAGGTAGCGAGGACTGACACGCGAACACAGAGCATTTGGCTTTCAATCTCAGTCCAGTGAACTATTACATACATACATTTGTCTCCCCTCTAGCCCCCCCCTCCCCCCCCAGGCCACACTAGTAACTTCTCTGAGGGAATAGCAGCAGACAGCCACCAAGTAGCTAAGTTTCCACCCTGGGCTGGGTTTGTTACTGGGAAACCTAACAATTCCTGCAAACCTGGTGATGACAGTGGTGTTAGGCCAGCATCCTCTCATGGTAAAGCTCTGAAGGTCCCAAGCACAGTTATAGCACATGCTTGCACTCCGTTGACACGCTTAGAAGGGACTGACATTTTCCTGAGGCCATTAATTGATAAGATCTTTCTATGAGCTGCAATGTGAAGGGTTAAGTTGTTGGTATATCACAGGGTGGAGGATCCAGAAGCCCTGGTCTGTCCTGGAAATAATCCCCCTCAGAGGGGAATTTATATTGAACAATCCAAAAAAGCTTAAAATCTAATGCAGTGCAGAGTGTTTGGTTAATAGCACCTTCATTAAAATACTTCTGTCCTCTAAGGCTTTTCAGTTTTACATTTACATAACCTAACAGGGCTGTGCTTTAAGCGGAGTCTATTAGTGGTTCTGGTTTTTTTTTTCTTTTTTTTTTTGGACTTTACAGTTTGAACCTAAACATTAATTCTGGGTGGAACTTGGCATAGCATTTTTTTGCCTTGGAGGGAATTTTTGTTGTACAATAAAAAGTGGCATTTTTTTTCATACAGTCACCTTCTCCATGTTTTCCCCTCTTCTCCGGAGCAAATAGCAATAAAGTAGTCAAGGTTTTAAGGCGGTATCTTTAATTTTTATAAAAGGAATGATTATTTTAGGCGATTTAAACATTTTTCCATTAGTTCACATTGTAAAATAGTGCTATTGTTAATAACAGGAAAGATATAGGAAGTTAATAATGGGATGAGAATATTTCTCTTTCTCATGTGTTTATAAAATTGTGACGCCTATGAGTCAGTGACTACTGTTTTAGAAGCTGAGAGTTAAGACATTTTATTTTATTTATGTTACCTGGTATTGTAACATTGGAAAGAAAATTGAATCTCTGTCTGAAATGACTGAATTTTCCAATCTTACTTTGGAAAATACACTTCCACTGAACTCTTAAGATGTTCTTTCCTGTGTGTTAATACTGTATTAGAACTGGATTCTCATGAACATCTAATTACATACGAAGTGGAAACCAAAGGACATGAATTTTCTTGATGAAAGCTTGCAAGTTCCCGGAGTGTCAGTGACAGTTTGTCCATGGCAGAGCATCCTCTGTGGAGAGAGGGGCAGGCTGAGCCGGTGTGCTGGACTGTTGGCTTCTCCGAGATCCAAAACCACCTTCAGACAAGTTTCTGTGTCTTAGATTTGGCAATATGGTATCAGGAGTCTTAGAGCCCTTTGCTGATGGGAGTCCTAGGAGAAAAAAGTTTCTTGGGATGGGAAGTCATTCCATGTTGAAGACCCAGGTAAAGTCACTTTTCAGGGGTAAATAAGGTGATTCTGATATTTTTTTTTTCTGCCTCTCTCAAATGAATGTCTAGGTAATTTTCAGCAAAACTAACTCCATTTACAGGCTCATTCGTATAACAAGTTTGTGCCTTAAGCACATTTTTTAATGGTTAACTTACATTCTCCACCCCGAACTGGAGCTTACCATTAAAAGTCTGCCAGTGATCGTTAGTTCCCAAGACGTCTAGGGAGAAAAAGAGCGAGCGATGGGGAATGATGTTCCTGCAGTTGGATCATTTGTGCTGTGTTCCTTTGCCACCATGGGAAACTGGAGTCAACTCGAACGTTCAGGATGACTGTGAACTGTTCCATAGAAATGTAGGGGATTCCAATTAGCACAGGATCAGGGTATCAATGCTCCTCTCTTCACACTGTTCCAGTGGTTAGTGGAAAACAACCTGCAAAGTAAACCCCTTGGCTCTCCAGTAAAAAGATTTATAGCAAAATAATTCTCGGCCCCATAATGGGACCGTTGTAGGTTTGTGTTTGATATTTGTAAGACTGAAATACAGCCCATGTACCCAAACTAAGCATTTATTGTAAACAAGTTAACTGCCAAGAGCTTCTATTCTGTCAAACATAATTATATTGAAGATTGATGTATAGCTTGAAAGCAAGGCTGAGAGAGACAATTCCTCTTCACCAAGGAAAGGCTTCTGGGATGCGGCTCTGTGCTCCTCTGATAGAATGCCTCAGAAAGCCACCTTCCTCACAGCCAACCTTGTGTATAATAAACAGGTCTTGAAACCGATCTGTTTGTTTGTCCTTTGTTAACAAAACAGACAGGTGACCTTGCATTCATGGGAGCTGCTATGTGCATTTTTTCACCCATCTTCATTCAGAACCGGCAGCCCTGGTCCCGAGACAGAATACTTGCTCTTACCCCGGGCCCTGCTCCGCTGTGCCCACAACCTGCACCTCTGCTTGCAAGCTGACTCCACACAGAATCCTCTCCTTAATGCTGGGCTTGTCTGCTAGCTATTTTGTGTTATTCTTGTGACATGAGAGCTGTTTGGAGACTATAGCCTTGAGGTGCCGCATCCCAAGATTCAGCGTGAGGCCTAGGAATGAATTCAGAAATGAAAGAATTCATAAATCTAGTTATCTAGGGGAAGTGAAACCTCTTTCAAGTTGAGATGTGCATATCTGAAATTATCCCCTAGTTGAAAATACTATTGAAATGTTCCTAGGGCATTTTGCTTGGAGGAAGGTAGAATTTTATATTTTATTTAGGGCAAGGAAGTCTCACTTTTAATTCAGGGAACAAATCTTAGACTTTAGAAACATTTTTAGTTGGGTAGCAGCCCTTGACTGATCATGGTGAGGATAAAAATAGTATTTTCAAGCTGGATGTGGTAGCTCATGCTATAATCCTAGATCAAGAGAAGCAGAGGCAGGAGAATCACCCAAGGTTATTATTATTATTATTATTATTTTTTTTTGGTGGTGGGGAGTGTGCGGGAGGACGACTAGCCTGGTAAGTAATAGGCCATCCAGCGCTAGAGAGTGAAAACCTGTCTCAGAAAAACAAAGCAACAAGAATTTCAGTAGATTACATAGGCAATGGCTTACACAGTTTCTCTAGTTTTAAAAAATATTTTAATATTTTCTTTTAGACATGCTTAGATTATAAACACAATGTCTTAGAACTATATAGACAGGGGTGGGGGAACACTACTCTTCTGTTTTTATTAAATGTGTGCTATAAGTTACACAGGTACATGTATACTTAAAATATTGTGTCTGGGAAGTGGTACACTCGACCCTGTTTCCCTGGCTTTGTTAACTCTATCCAAGTCACCATAATAATGACCTCCGAATTGTAAGCCAGAGATCTCATTGTCCCCTCTGGCAACTGGACGGCTCACACCATGATTATGACTTTGTAGCACTATCTTGCCCCCATTTTTCCGCCTCCCCATGTCTCTGCCTTTTGGGCTTGGTTGTCTCTGTTCTCCACAGGCAGGGTCAGGGGAAGGAAGTGCCTCTCACCTGTCCATGGAGGCTCAGCTGGGTGGAATCCACATTCATTTATTTCACAGTGATCATTTCTTTTACATTTCTGGTAAAGATCCATAAATGTTTTACTGTTTGAACCCTAAACATAGTAGATTTTTTTTTTATGAGGGATAAACTTTTTTTTTAATATAAAAACTTTTCAGTTTATATTTGATAAAAATCTTTCCACTCTCATGATTTCCTTTGAGGCTTTGCACCAGTGTTTGATCTCAATTTTTAATAATTTTTTTTTGAGTTAAACTCCCCAAAGGAAACATGCTTGTGCTATAAAATATTCCCACTAGAAATATAGGTAGTCTTGTCTTATTGAGAGTGAGTGCTTGATTCCTTTATTAATTCCTTGCTGGAAAACCTCAGCACAGTTAACCTTTCCTCAACACTACACTGGAGAAATTAATCACAGAATTTAAAAAATGGTTTGACTTAGATAAAATAATATTTAGGCAGAGCTCCAAACCCAAGGTAATGAAGCAAGTAGCACAAGGACAGCTTTTTTATCAACCCCCTTCTTTCGGCCCTCGGGACTCTAAGAAGCAGCTAGCTTTTGCACACCGGGATACTGAGAAACGGCAGAGGCAAATTTGTGTCCTCATAAATGTGTCTTAAACCTACCCACTTAGAAACCTACCTACAGAATAAAGAAAAGTTTTTTTGACAGAAGGCAAGAATCCTGATACTATTGAAGTATGCTACAATCTCTCTTAGCGTCCCATTGAATCTTCTGATGGGCACACTTTAGCAAGGGTGAAAAGAACTTTTAATTTCGAATTAAATGACATGAATCCATATGGCCACGGGTTTGAACTTTTTTGTAATATCCAAAGTTAAAGGAGATGCTGCAGTCCTGCAGTGTAGGGCATGGTAGGATTACTGACCCACTGTGTCTCCAAACTGAGCCTGTGCATGGTGTCCCACATGTGATACTCCTAAATTCCCTGTGTTTAGACAACGGCAATCTCGGCCCACTGTGGACATGCATGGCCTCTGCCTAACAGAAAGCCAGCTCCTGAATCCACTTGTGCCCATCCTTTTCCTAGAAAGGATTCCTGGTTGGCTGATGCTTACACAATACAGGAGGCCCACAATGATGCTACCAATTTGACAGCTGGGAAATTTGGGGTCAGGGGTACAGTCCACACTGCTTATTAATAGGGGTGATTAATGTCTAAATGGAATTAGTATTTTGTTAAACTGAACCACTGTTTATTTTGGGCATGCCATAGGTCAGGCTTGAGGTGGGTGTGGCAGAGTAGAGATTTGTGTAAAGGTGGGCCTTTGCCTGAGCCGGCCACAGGCCTGGTGTTGCTGACAGCCGGGGATTTAGTTCCGTGGGTTCTGCTGGCCATGGCAGCATTCCCAGGTGTAAGTCATTCTTTATTACTTAGGTAAGTTACCACAGCATGCCTTCTGTGGGCCTGTGAAGTCATGATTTCAAACTGCCTCCTAACTTAATCCCGCCACTGAATTTCTGTGAAGGTACAATAGAGATATTTACCCTTTATTGTGCAGACCTACTTCAGGTTGAGTTGTGATCTTTAATCATGAGGACATTCCTGGAAGCAGAGGTACTGGATGTTGCAGTTGGTCCTCCTTCCTTCTGTTCTGAGGTTTAGGGGAGACAGTGGTCATGCTCCATATCCACTTATCCTGGATTATATTTGCACTTAATTTTCTAAGGTTAGGATCAGTGTCAGGGATTAAAAAAATGTCTGATTTTTTTTTAACCACAAATAATTCTGACAGTAAAATATTGCCTGATAATCGTTCTCCATCTCTTGTATCTCTTGTGCTCCCAAACAGTGGGAAAGTGGGAGATGTGGGAGATGTATTAAGAGGTTTTGTTGTTGAAACTTTACCTGTGTGTGTGTGTGTGTGTGTGTGTGTGTGTGTGTGTGTGTGTGTGTGTGTGTCCAATCCTGAGTCATGGTGGAGAGGAAACCAGATTGCTGTGTTTATGGCTTTGTTTGCCTTTGGTTGTTTCTGCAGAGCTGACAGTAACCCTCCCTCTGTGAACCTCCTAGAATTTGCTGCTATCCACCTCTGTCTGAGGGACAAATGAAAACAAGAGCCTAAGGTCAGCAAGAAATGCTGGGACTTGGTGCTCCACCTGGAAGCCTTGAAGGCCCCAGGTTGACCTGGGAACCCTCAGGTGACTCCATTTACTCAAATAATACACTTCCTTTACCCCTAAAATTGATGAGAATTTTATTTTTATTTTTTTTTTTTGAACACTATCTGACATTTTTTTCTCCATTAGGCTTAGTTGGAAGCAAATGGGAAGATACACTCACACTATGCACACTGATACTCCAGTCAGTCACAGAGTGTGTGTAGACAGCGGTCCCATACCATGACAGCCTGCAGTGCTATAGTAGCCATTTTCAGTTTGTGTGAGCATATGCCTGAGGTTTGCAGAAGGATGACAAATGCTTTCCTATACTGCATCCCCTTGTTAGGAGAAGCATGAGTGTATAGCGGAGGAGATGAAGGGATGATGAGGCCATTCATAGCAAAATGTAATGTCTTTTTTAAACAAACGTTGCTGGAGATTGAACTGTAGGCCTTGTACATGCTTGCTAACTCTTCTACCCCTGAGCTATAGCCCCACTCCTAAAGTGTCACATCTTTTTATCAATTAATCTCAGAAAATTTCCACATCATCCCCTGGGGGAGTTTGCAGCTGGGGTTGGAATGTGGCTGCCTTAACCTTAGGAGGTTGTACCTGAGAGAGAAAGAAAGGATACATCAGGGCCAGGATACTATAGGAAAGACACATTTGGCTAATGTTGAAATTTTGTTTGTGGCCCCAACCAGGAGGTAAAAGATAACTTACTAGTTTTGTTTTCTGTTTTTGGTTGTGATTCTTGGCACTCAAACTTTGCTTTATTGTTTTGGGGTCGGAAGAAAAGCACAGAATGTTAAGTTACTCCTGTTCTCTCCCTCCCTCTCTCTCTCTCTCTCTCTCTCTCTCTCTCACACACACACACACACACACACAAGTAAACCCTTTCATTTTTTTTTTTTTAAGTAAATTGTAACAGGAAAAAGATGGTCCTTTCTTTCTCCCCAGTCTTTGGAAAGCCCCATATTAAGTCTGTCCTGTAAATTGCTTCCATCTTTTAGGTCTTGGCCTAGGATTTATTTATTATGGAGGAGGTTGTTGAACATGGTATTTTGCTTCAGGTTCAGTTTATGTAAAGAACAGATATGAGAGGCTCTGTCCACAGCCTTTGTAATCTTCAGTTATCCCTGGAACCTTCTTAGGTGATAGGACCAGATAGACTAAAGGCCCCAGGTCAAGGAGTGGTCCTGTGACTGCCTTCTTTCCTGACATGGGTGGGCCTGAGGATCCCTGAGGGGGCAGAAAGGCGGTCCACTATCACCTCAGACTAGCTACTGTCATTTAGTGGGCAGTTCTAAGAATAAGGGTGGACTCAGAAGACAAAGGGGCCAGGAAGGCGGGTGGAGTCTGTCCCCTGGGCTTGAGTCTTTTCCTCTTGTTGTTTGTAATACCTGAAGAACAGAAGTTCATTTTGGAAACTGTTTCAGGTACCCACAAACCGGAGTCCTCAAAAAATCCACTGAACCAACAGCACAGACCGCTCAGTGTGTGTAGCAAGTGGAAAGGGTTGTCAGCTTTCTGTGGGTGGAGTGTGGAATATTATCAAAGAATGGGGCTGCTCTTCCTCGGCTGTTGTAGACACTCAGTTTATTAGCTGAGGTCAATAACCACCTTCTCAGGTGGTGAATATGAGGGGGGGGGAGTAAAGGTGTCCATACACAGTATAATGTGGTGGGTAGGCTGATTCCATCCCCAGCTTAGATGGCAATGCCCATGAGGAGCTTATGTTATTGGCCTGACTTTCATCTCTCCTTGCTGAGGTTAAGCACTCAGAGCTTTGGAGATTATACCAGTTCCTTTCAATTTGTTCATGTCAGCATGCTGGTACCCTTGAAGATCACGAATGCTTAAGGATGTGGGAGTCTTGGTGAAGACGTAGAATTAATAGCGTTAGCAAGCAAGTGGCTGCCTATGGTTCACTTAGGGTAGAAGGGAGGCAATCACATCAGGAATCTGGAGGTAAATGAGGATGGCTTCTGTTCTTAGATCACCTAAGATCCTCAACCCAAAGGAGAGACCCTCACCTCCTGTGGGTGGGGCTAGAAAAGCTCAGGAAAATTCTTAATATTGGCTTGTAGTGAGTTTGTCCTGCATGAGAGAAGAGGGCTGGTGCTTGGCAGCTTGCTTGTAGCAGCATTAGCTGACAGGAATATAATGCACGGTGCTTGTATGATTACTAACAGCCCCGCTTAAAACAAGCTAAAGAAACACCATTAATTTTAACAGTGTAGTTAATTCAGGTTATTCACATATTCTTTCTACATGCGATTCATTTCTAAAATAGTTTTACAATTCATCAATTTTTGATGCTTTTTTTGGCTTTAAGTCACTAAAGTCTAGTGTACTTTATATGTGTAACATGTCTCAATTGAAGAGGAGCCACCTGGGGCTGCACTTTGTGCCATAGGGGCATGATGAATGCTGTCAGGCATTCTTGTTTGTATAATAAGCCAGCCAGTGATTATGAGTCTCATTAGGTCATTCAGTGACTGTTAGTGTCATTTCCATCTGAAGAAATGTTTTTTGGTGTCATGAACATTGCTTACTGAAAAGTATTGAAGAAATGGTCATTCCTCTGTAAAATGGCATCAATACTCATGGTTAAAAAAGAGAAATTGGTAGCACCTTTGAGAGCTTCATCTCAGATGACCTAGATGTATCACACACACACACACACACACACACACACACACACACACACTTGCATTTTAGCTGGGAGAAGTTGAGCCTTGAAAGCCCCAGATAAGTTATCAACCTTCACTCACACAGGCAAAGAGTGACAGTAGCAGGATTTGACTCTAGGGCCATCTGCCTTCCACCCCAGGGCTTTTCATAACATTTAACCCTCTTCCCACTTCTCTGTTCACATGGCTGTGCCGGGATAGAGTCGGTAACCACACTATGAATGATGCACGCAGTTCTAGCACAGTGGAAATGGCCGTTTCAGCACCATAACAAATGACAACAGGGAAATGTTTCTCTAATGGAGAGAGCCCTGGTTTTGTGTTTGTGACAAGAGAGGACAGCATATGTCCCACTTGCCTGAACTAGTCTCCATTTTTAGTAAATGGCTGGGGCCCAAGTGTCTGTCCTCATATTAAACTACCTGCCTACCTCCAGCAATTGTAAAAGGCTTAACAAGGCTTATGATCAAAAGGTCCAAAGTTCTCCACTTGATCATCTGGAAATGGGTTTGTGCTACAATAAAAGAAAAATAATGCCATAAGCTCAAATACAGAGCCAGGGCCAGAGCTCTCCATGCATTTTCTCTTTCTCCATGACCATTTATAACCTGTAACTCCATTGAGTTTTATGCTCCTGCTTTTTATTGGTTATTTTATTTATTCTTCCCACTGTTAAATTTATTTTTGAAGTATTTTGTAAATACCCTACCTGTCTTTTCCTTTTCCTTTGTTTGGGGATAGTAATGGGACCAACTGACTACTTCTTTTTGGGTCCATATTTCTACTCCTTTTATGGCTTGCTTCCCTTAGGGGTGACCTGTTTTCAAAGGCTTTTAATTTCCATGTCTTGATTTTCATTTCAATTATACAATTTTGCTGTTTTTCACTTATTTTACCACTGCCATTAGTAATTGCATAAGTTTTTAAAAATCTTTTTTTGGTAATAACTGAATTTTATTAAAATCATAATTATTAAATCAATTACTAGTAAATAGATTATTATAATGATGAAATGCAACCTATTATGATATTTGTGTGTGTGTGTGTGTGTGTGTGTGTGTGTGTGTGTGTGTGTGACTTGCAAACCCAGTGTATATGTAGGTTTGATGTTAATGCTGGGTGTCTTCCTCTGTCATTTTCTGCCTTACTTTTAGAGGCAGGGTATGCCATTGAACCGGAAGTTTGTTACTTTGGCTAAGCCGGCTGGCTAGTGAGCCCCAGGGATCCTCCTGTTTCCTGGTCCCCAGTGCAGGAGTTACAGGCATCTGAACTCTGGTTCATTCTTACAGCAAGCACTTTACTGAACAATCTTAATCTTTTTTTTTTTTTTTTTTTTTTTTTTTAAGTAGGTGATACCTATAAGGAGATGGACTAGAAGGAATTGCTGCTCTTATGCTACTCAACAGTTTCTCACTTCAGTCATTAAACTACAATGCTTAGGAAATAGTTCCCATGTTGACAGAAAACATGAATCTGTTTCATGTTATAGATTCCTGAGATTTTATGTAATATTTCGTATATATACACTGATTGTACTGTTACTTTGAAATTAATAGGATCTTTTCAGCTAGTCTCAGACTTATCTAGTTATGGGTGAAGGCTATCTTATGGAGTAGTTAGTCATTTAAAGGCCTTATCTGTGGTCCCAGATGTGAGACACTCAGATGTTGACATTAGGAACTGCACATGGATTTTTCAGCACTGAAACCTATTTACACACAGGTACTAGTGGTGAGACAACTTATGGCACCGCTGGCTACTTGGTTGTGTGTGTGCATATGCTTAAGTCCCTAGCAGTAGAGACAAGCTTGCTTCCTTTGACAAAGATCATATACCAGTATGCAAGAGGTAAAAGGTCTAAATGGGGCTATCTGTGCTGGGAAGGGCTCTCCAGGATGGCTTGTGTAAACCACCATGATGCTTGCTTAAGAAGGTTTTTACAGTGCTTCCAGCTGCAGTGAGGGCAGAAGCCATAGGAGACTTGTTCTTACTTATATCTGTGGAGTGATGGTGATTACCTGGCACATAGTAGGGGCAATGAATAAATACTATACCAATGGATGATGGAAAGGAAATGTGGAAGGTATATAATCTGTAGTATTCATTGTGTGCCTTAAATATATTTGGGGATAATCTCCCATAAATAAATACGATGATAAATGCCCCGTAAACTAGTGACAGTAACTGAGAGAAACAGCACTTTATGGAGTACCTCGCCAAATCATCTTGGCCTAAGATTTGGTCTGTCCCACTGTTACCTTGATTTTCGACGAATCTGTATTAAGCCTAGTCAATTTGCTGTGGGGAATAATGACTGAGTCAAGAGATGTCCCAAGTGTGGTGTGGTGAGACATGTTAGACTGTTGTGCAGTCTTAATAATAATTACCGGGATCTTTAATGATAGCAGTTCTTAATGTGTATGATTATTGTTAATAATGATGGTATTTAATAATTATGACCAATACTTATTATCTTTAATAATAATAATTAGCACATGGGAACCAGTTGCACCATTGTATTATCTTTAGAACAAAAACCTGGATCTGTGGCCCAGGAGCCTGCAGAGATTCTGTTTCTCCCCTTCCAGATTACAGTGAAGTCAGGAGGCACCTAGGGTCAGCACAGGGAGGGCTTCCGGAACCTTCTCTACGTTCTGTGCATTGGGTCCATTCCCGGTCATTTTATAGAGGTCTTGTTCTCATTATGGAGTGCCCATACCAAGACCATCACACCCTGCCAGCCCTCCCTCTGCCTGCTGGTGTACCCTTCATAACTTTTGTGTTTTGTTGCATAGAGAAAAGACCCAGAGCAGACCCTCATTCCATAATGTACTAATTTGTGTGAATTACACAAGGCAGAGCCCATGTTTATTACTTGTACGTCGGTGAATCTTTGATCTTCTTCTGTCTTGGCTATGTTTAGATTTAAATGCCTGTGTGATTTTTTTCCCCCCCCCAAAAAATAAAAAAAAAAGTTTAAAAAATGTTTGGTGAATTAAACATTTTTAAGCTTTTCACACTTTGATATGAAGCAGAGAAATATTTCAGTGACAACAGATTTCAACAGATTTTCAAATAGACTAATTTGCTTTATTCTTTAGGGTAGTTTATGTTTTCTTCTCTGCAAACACTGGAAAGTACTCTTTCCATGGGTAGCTTTTGTTCATGTATAAAATAATTCCAAGGAGATGAAGTTTGCACTTAGTGGTATGTTTTATATTAGTTAAGCATTAGTTGAGATTTTCATGATCTGTAGTTTTTCAGGCTCACTTGATGGGTTGTTTACTGAGATTAAAAAAGAAAAGAGTCCAGAAAAGGACTTCCTTTACATTCTTGTTGACTTTCCTATATACATTCACATAGCATCTCAGGCCTGAAAATCTAACATGCCTCCCTGTTGGGCACTGTAGACAAGCAACTTTAAAATAAAATTTTAGGCAAAAGCAGAGCTGACCTGAAAATACTAGTTAGCATTAGGTAGTGATGCTAGCAGTAGACATTAAAGGTCCTATGGTCCCCTCCACCTGGGCCATGTGCTAAGACATCTCCCATTGGTCTACCGTTTAAACATTGCAATTGGAGGTGTTCTGTCCCTGCCCTCAGCAATGGTGCTGCCATCATAGAGACAACCCACTCTTCTAACCTGCGGGCTCACTTGGGGCCCTTAACCATCAGGCCTCTCACCCTCACTGTTCCTGATCTGAGCTGAATAGCTTTTAGAACTGTCTCTTCCCTTCTCATCCTGGTGGCCCAGACTGCCTTGTAACGCCCGTGTTTTGCTGTTGGATTGTGTCCTCCCAGGTTTGATGATTCCTGTCTTCTGTGTGGTGGAGCAGTTGGATGGCTCTCTTGAATATGACAACAGAGAAGAACATGCTGAGTTCGTCTTGGTGCGAAAAGATGTGCTTTTTAGCCAGCTGGTGGAGACCGCGCTCCTGGCCCTGGGCTATTCCCACAGCTCTGCAGCTCAGGCCCAAGGTATTCCTTCATCTCTCTTTCCCCCACCCCCAGCCTCCTGTGTGATATGAGGAAGAATAGGTTCCCACAAACAAGGGCTGAAAAACAGCTGTCAGAAGCCATATCAGAAGCAGAAATTCCCCAGAATAATTTTTTCTTGTTCTGTGAAGTATTTGACCAGTACCTGGAAAGGCACCCAAATTGACTTGTATTTCAAAGCAATCATCATGGTGTTTGCATTAATAATTCTGGTATTTTTGCTAAGTCAGCAAATTGGTGTTCTCAGGGCCAGTGCTGAAATGTTTGACCCCTGACTTAGCCAAACTTTAATGTATGATTTATAAGCATATGAAATTTATTTATTTGCTGCCTTGGGCCTATGGCTTCTGCAGTTTGCCATCAGGTTTTAATTAAACAGAAAAGCAGTTGCATCTTATTCTTTTGTACCTTTGAAAATTGTGCTACGATTTTGATGTGGTTCATTCATTTTTTTAAAAAAAAAAATCACTTTCTTTGTAATCACTCCCTTTACCTATTTAATTAACTACCAAAGTTGCATAATTATATTGCTAATACCAGGGAGCTTATGTTTCTCCTGTTTTCCTTTCTTAAGCATAGTCCATTGTTCTATTATGCCAAAGACTCGCAAAACAAATAATAAGAGCATTCCTCAAACCTTGAATAATGGGGAAGAAACTTGAGCCAGTAGAATTATTATCCCTGTTTTTCAGATGAAATGACTGAACAGATAGTTTAGGATAATGGTTATAAATAAAGGGGAGAAATTCATAACACCCTGGTGTCATCACTTTATATGCTACTTTCCTATCTTCCCCTTATACTTAACCTTCCTGTAGGTCCCACGAATTATGCTGTGTCTAGAGTCTGACTTCATGTTCTTCTTATGAGAGATCAGTTGGCTTCAGTGGCTCTGATAAGGCTGCAAGGAGGGATCAGGTGTTGATAGAGTTACAAATGCGGGAGCCAAGGACTCAAACTTCTAAGCTTTTCCCTCTGATTTTATAAGTGCATTAGCATTTTTTTTTTAAAAAGAGTAGACTTCGTTTAAATTATAGATTAGATCTACCAGAGTGGTCAAGAATATCTTCCCAGGTGAGTGTACCTCACATACATGTCCTGTGCATTGCAGTGGAGTCTGCATCCTGTGCATGGCCATAACGGGTGCAGGGACAGCAGCTGAACCGTGGAATCCACTGCTATCAGAGAGGCATGGTGATGTTTTCTTTCCTAGACAACTTTCTTTCTTGTGTGAGGGACTCAGGATTCGATCCCCAGTAAATTGTATACTGGGTACCACCAAATGAAATAAATAAAAGAACCCTCTCCCTGTCCCCATAAACTTTCTTGCTATTTTCGGGACATTTTTCTTTGAATGTAAAGGTCATTGTGTCCCACTGCTAGCATCCTGGCGTGCCAGCTTCCTGTTTGACAAGGCTATCTATCTCAGTTAGCATGGCTGCTTGGTGCATCATGAGCTCACATGTGGAACACGGAGCACTAAGTGGCCAAGATTTGATTCTTGGCACATGCTGAGGAAAGGGGCTCTCAGGAAATCTACCCCAGGGAACCCCACTGACTTCAGTGGACTGAGAGTTCTACTCACCAAGGTGGGCTTTACAAGCTATTGTCTTATTGTCTGCCGCAGAGCATTTAAAAGAGACAAGCCAAAAATAAATATTTGCCTCCTAAAGTTTCTGTAAATGAAGATTTTTTTTTTTTTATGTTGAATCAATTCATCAAAAACACTGTCATGTTGTGGGGAAAAGAATGTTTATCACTATAAACTCCACAGACTTAAAAAAAAAATAACCTAAAAATCAGAGTTTATTTTTTTTTTCTTGAGCTGGTGACCTGTTTTGCATAAATGGAAACACTTCAAATTCTTCATAATCTGAAAAGATGTTATTAGTTCCTCCTTGTCATTCTGATGATTAGAAGGTTAAATACCTCTATTATGGATACGTGGAAAATCTTGTAATTGAGTAACATTTTTTTGAATAAATATATTAGATCTTTCTTGTCATTTAGATGATTAGAAGCTCTGTTTGGGGTAAATGGAAAAACAAAGGATTATTTATTTCTGTGAATGGATGTATTAGGTCGGTTGTCATTCAGCTTAGGGGGAATGTGTTGCCTGCTGCCTACTTATTACAACTCAAATGGCGTGCTTTAGAAGGCAAGTTATTCATGAATCAGACAAACAGCTCAGCCAATCTAGTAGAGGAGGAGGTGGGACTAAAGGTGTTTTGTGACGGTAGGCAGAAGATTTTATGTGTGTAGTTATTGTTTTCTACCTTTGGTTTTATTCCTTTTTTTCCCCCATGAATTGTAATTCTCCCAAGTTAGGGAATCAAGGGAGCCTTCTGGCTGACCCACTAGTAAAGGAGTTTCAGTGTCTGTGAGTTTTGTCTTCTTGTACTGTGAGGGAGACCTAGGCTACAAGGATAGTGGGTTGTTTGTACCTTTTAAAAAATTTGATGCTCTTGAGAAATTATTTTTCATTTTGACATGAACAGAGAAGCTTCCCAGTGATTGACCTGGAGGAGCAAGTATGTTTGCAGCATGGTTTTGGAATGATGTTCAGGTTCCAGTCATCAGGGGTGCACCCATGCTTCTATAAGCATGAGATTGTCAATTTCTCTCACTGAGAGAGTATTCCCCGCAGGTGAGCTGCAAAGATTTTTATTTATTTGCTTCTAAAGGGAAATAGCAATTCTACTGAAACAGAGTCCAGGGATTCCCCAGCCCACGTTCACAAAATACTTATTTAAATGCTTGATATTGGCACCAGAGAAAAAGGCAGCAGACACTATCATAAATCACAGGAACTATGTTTCCATCTGACTTATACTTTCCATTTACCGACACACACACCACTAACTGCATGACTCTCAATGAGATGCAGGGTTCATCTGGACCTGCCATTGTACATACGTAAAACGCTGAGGCCTATGCTTCTGATAGACTGTGATGAGACTCTGCATCAGAAGTCTTAAAGTATTGGAAGAAAAGGCTCTAGGGAACTCCTGCTCTTTGTGGTTCATCACATTCCCCCTTCCCTTAAATTCACCATTCTCCTTGTTCTTCCTTTTTCAACCTTCCAACTTTGTCCCATGAGGCTTTCTGTAACATCCACAGAGTTCCCACACTCTCCAAAGATTCCTCAGGTATTGGTCAGCAGTATGGCTTTGGGAGGGCACACCTGCTATGCCAAGATGATGTCACACTGTGTAACTGATTTAATTTGCAAATGGTCATTTTATCCACAATGCTCTCCTCTCAGTTCCAAAATAAATTTAATTAAAATTTATTTTATGCATAATAGTGTTTTGCCTGCATGCATGCATACCCACCATGTGCATGCTTGGTACCTGTGGATGTCAGAAGAGGCATCAGAGTCCTTGGTGCTAGAGTTATGAATGGTTGTAAACTACCATGTTGGTTCTGGACACTGAACCCAGGTCCTGTGTTAGAGGAGCAAGTGCTCCTAACTGCTGAGCTATCTCCAGTCCTCCCTAAACTGTAGGCTGAAGAAAGGGTGGACTAATCATTGTTTCTCATTTATGTTGCAGTAATTACATTTGCGAAGTCATTTGAAATGATTTTTTTTTTAGTGGCATAGAAAGATGTATTTAGTAAGTGTTATGTGATTGTAGTGCCAAGTAGCCTCAATTATCTAAGATTTCACATATGTTCAGAGAAGAAAGACAAATGAAGTACATTAACTGTGACTGGTGTAGGTGTAGGATTATGTAGGATTTCTTCTAATGAGAACAAAAGTAAGTATAAAATTCTACTTCTTTCTCAAATTCTCTGAATAAGTGGGGAGTTGTTACTTGGACAGTCCTGTGTTTTGTTAAGTTGTTCCTTTGTTGCTATTGTGTCTTTGGTAGACTCACACTTTAAACAGTGTCCTCTCTGGTGTTTTTCCAGTGGCAGATTAGAAAAGAAAGGACCCTCATGGTGATTGGGCCTCTGAGAGTGAGGCAAGCAATTTCTCAGCAGTTGAACAGGTACTCACTCCCTCAGACACTGTTCTGAGAGACTTGTACGGCCTGGTTCATTTAATCACAACAGCCGTTTGCAGGCAGCTCCTGAGTGTTTCCCATTTTGCAGAAGAGGAAATTGAGGCAAGAGTGGGGAGCCACTTTCTCTGGGGCACAGGTTGATAGGTGAGATGGGAAGGAGTGTCCCCCCGCCCCCAGTGCTCTGGGAGGAAGCTGACCCTGAAGTTTCAGAGTCGGGCTGGGGGCTATGTCTCTCTTATCTTCTCCTCACTCCTAGCCAGAAGCTCTGTTTAGGCAGTGTGCTTCCCAGATACATGGTGACTATAGTGGAGATACTTTTCAAAGCAATGGATATAGACCTTATTAAAAATGAGTAAGCACCCAGACCCCACAGAATTGTCTTGATTTTATTTTTATTTTATTTCTAATTTTTTATTTTTTAAAGACAAGATCTCACTCTGTGTTCCAGGCTAGTATTTAAATCTCAGTAGTCTTTCTGCCTCAGATTCCTGAGTGCTGGGATTATAGGTGTTCACCACCACACCCCACATATTTTTAAAACAAAAATAAGTAATTGCTTAAGGTCAGACTGAATCTTGATATGAAAAGAAAGCATGCTTCTTAGCAATTCTGAGCTATCTGCTAATTAATCTCATCATTTATTTATTTGTTTGTTTATTTATTTATTTTGGTTTTTCCGAGACTGGGATTGCCTGTGGCTGACCTGGAACTCAGAGATCCACCTGCCTCTGTGGTGCTAGGATTAAAGGCAAGTGCCACCACACCTAGCTACCGCCTCCTCTTTATGGCCTGTCAACAGTTAATATTGTTTCAGCTTTTGGAAGTAAAGAGATGGGGGAAAATGCTATTTTCAATGAGCTTACATTTTGTGGTTTAATTATACATAAGAATTAATGTGTAGAACTCTTCAGTTGAGCTTGACCCACTGAGCTCAGATATATACTGTGGTAAGATTAAGGGATATAAATAAATAAATACACACACACACACACACACACACACACACACACATATATGTGTATGTATATATGCACATATACAAATATATACACATAATTTATCAGTTTGGTGCTTTTACTTATTTTTAAATTTATTATTTTATTTTATTAATATTGTAATATTATTTTAGTTTATCTCCACTGGTGCTTAGTTAAGTGGTTACTCCTTTCTGTCTGTCATTTGTTGGAAGTACTTGGCAAGGTGGGACACAGGCATTGAGTGTCCCAGGGAATCGTTACTTCACAAGAGAAAACTCTTTCTGTGCCTCTCAGCTTTGGCTTTTAATGTAGTAAATCTCTTCCTGTCTCTGGCACCCATTTCTTCTTCACAATACACTGGCTTGTACCTGACACTTAGTAGCAATCAGTTGAAAGGGTAAACTAACCCAAGCTATGAGAAATGAGCCCTGAGAAACTTGTTTCCCTAAAGAGTGTTAACTTGCTTCCTTCAGTGGGTAGAGCTGAGGCAGCAGGAAACCCACCCGTTCCCTTGTAAGGAGCTGCAGTACAAAGTACGATGTGAGACCCATAGTCCGTTGCGTTTTTTTATTTAATTTTTATTTCTATTATGTTTGTGTGTGTGTTGTGTGCCAGAGTGAATGTGTGAAGGTCAGAGGTCATCTTCCAAGAATTTATTCTCTCCTTCTTCTACCTTGTGGGTTCTGGGAATTGAACTCAGGTCATCTGACTTGGTGGCAAGCACTCTTGCCCTCTGGCCTCACTGGCCCCAAGCATGTCTTTTGAGTTTTGTATTACCAAATTTTATCCACAAAGGATTTTTTCCCTAGTGTGTCATGAAGTTGCTTTTCATTCATGGTTTACTGTTATTTTAAAGTCAGAAGTGGAATGTGGTTAGTGTCTTTGTTGATCAGCCTGTGCTGAGTTCTTCAAGTCAGGAGTTGTACACATCTATAAGTGATATGGTTGATATTTCAGCTCAGTCTTTTTTTTTTTTTTTTAAATATGGGCTTTTCTATCCACATACATGAAAGACATCCTAGAACTTTCATTGTTGCCTTGATTCAGAGTGGATTATTTTGCTATTTTCTTTGTTATTTAGTTTTTGCATTCCAGTTCCAATTCCTCCTCCCTCTTCTCCTCTTGCTTCCTCCACATCCTCCCTCTCCCCCCATCACCTCCTATCTGTCCCTCAGTAGAACCTTAGGGAAGGTCTTCCCTAAGTAGTCTACTAAGTGTGTCCCATCATCTCCCCGAGGCGGGACCAAGGCATCTCTCCACCCCCACACCCCTGTGTCTAGGCTGGGCAAGGTATCTCTCCATATAGAATGGTCTCCACTGGTCAGTTTGTGCATCAGAGTTAGATCTTGGGACCCCTGCCAGTGACCTCATATATTGTCCCTGTCACACCTTTGTCAGCTATATTAAGGGAGTCTAGTTCTGTCTTATGCAGGTTCTTAATGGAAGCATTGACCCTAAAATTTCTTTAAATCCTATGATTTTGTGGGAAGAGTTAGTGAGCTCAGTCATAACCTCAGAGGAGGGTTCAGAAATTCACACCTTTTTTTTTTTTTTGAGAGAGAATGTTAAGAGACATGTGATTTAGAGCCTAAAGGTCTCTGTGCCTTGAAGTTTGACATTTTCCCTGCTGAGACCTTTAGCGCTCTCTCCCTTCGTACCCTGCTTCCTCAGCTCCTTTCTTGGCTTTTTTCCTCTCTCTCTCTCTTTCATTTTTGCTTCTTTAATTAAGCTCTCATGTTATAGACTTTTACCCCCCCCCCCCCACTTTAGAAGGACATATTGAAAATGGTCCATATTTAGAAATTTTAGGTCTTGGAGCAAACTTTTAACAAATGAGCTTCCAAAAAAAAAAAAGCTGTCCCCAAAATAACAGGGTAATGTACCCCAAAGTGTCATAACCCTGCCTTATCCTCTTCAGAAACAGATGGGCTCAAGTATAGACCGTTGGTTAGGATGGCATATGTTTTTAACAGGCCCTTTCTGTCATGCCTCCCTCTCCTGCTGCATAATATTGAGTTTTAACACACGTGTGCAGATCTGTGTTCACATGCACACAACAACCCGAAACACTCCTTGTAACTAAATACCAAGAGGAAAATAACATTATCTTATTTCCTTGTCCAGTATATAGTTAAGATTAAGTATCTAATATAAATGTTTGTATCTGTGTCCCTGTTTCATTTGTCATAACATGGGCTGTTTTAAATATGCAAATATGTAATTATGGCTCATGTGGAAGTCAACTGATAAAAGTATTGTCTACATGTAAATTTGGATAGAATGCGGCCCTGCAGCCAACTCTTGGGATGCCTAGCAGTTTAGTGGATAGTGCTTGATAAAAACCATGAGAGTGAGTGCTGGGGAGTAGCTCAGTTGACTGAGTATTTGCTTAGCATGCACAAAGCCATGGGTTCATTACTCGCACTGGCACAAGTAGGAGAGGTGGCACACACTTGTTAAGGTTGAGATGGAAGGTTTGGAAATCCAGGCTCATTCAGCTACATAGCGATCAACGCCAACACAGAACCGGTGGAAAGCATGAAACTACTGAGGGCAGAAAATGCAGGGTGATCTTAATTTCCCTCTGATATTGCAGCTTCTGTGTGGATGCATCCAACCATGTGTGGTTGCCCAGTAATCCTAGCATTTAGGATGTGTGCAGGATTATAGTTTAAGGCTGACTTGGCTACATAGCAGAGGAGATCCATGACCAGAAGGGCTGATTAGCTCTGTGGCGCTTTCCTGCTTAGATGAAATGAGTCAGATGATCAGGTGGAGCAGGTTGACCTTCCAAGACAGACAGCTTTTATTAACTAATTAAATAACCGACTTACTGGCTTTGTTTATTCTTCCTTTGTAATTTTGCATATTATTTACTTCTTGTTGCATACTTTCCGGTGTCTCATGAGTATATCTGGCTTGATGTTGGTAACTCTAGTATGATTGATTCTATGTATAATTTTTTAGTCTATTGTAAACCTTACTTTATGTCTGGGTTTTTCAATACAAGGTTTTTTGTTTACTGTGGATCTTGGTCTGTTTGTACAGATCAAATTTCAGCACAGGTTTCATCAAGGAATTCATTATTCATTAATATATTTACAGATGCCTCCTCTTAGTCAAATCTTCGAAAGCTACCCACCAATGCAGGTCCCAATCTTTTGTTTTACACCATCATTTTGCAACTAAGTAAAGTGTATTTTGATATTCATTTGGATTTTGTAATCTTAAGATATTTAAATAACAACTACCTCCATATTTTTTTCTGTCTTTTGGAAAATGATTGTCATATTTAAAGCCCACAATTTCAGTGAATTCTTTGTGAAATTGTGAGACTTCAGTATTGTAAAGTCTCTCATTCCATGTTTTACATCTACCCTTTGTCCAACATTTCTTGACATTTCTGTATTCTTATGGGAATGCTATTCTACTGTTATTCACTTATCCATATAGAATCAGAAAGCTATGGCTTGTCTCTTGCTTTGGGCAGCCTGAAGTGTGATGGAGGAAATGTTCTTTGGTTGCTTTGCAAGGCAGGGGTGGAAAGTGGTTCTCCAGCTGGCTGCTTGATCACACGTGGGCACCTTGGTTGGGTTTTTTTGGTACCAGAGAGTACATATGGATAGTAGAGGCATTTGCAGTTAGGCACTGCAGTGAGTTTTTGGTTGTAGCTGGAAGAATTCTAATGGCTCAAAAGTTGGGGTTTTAGAACATGTGACATTTCTTCCCTGAGAAGCTGTAATTGGTGAAATTATTTGTGTCAACATGAGGAAACACGCAGGCTTTCCTCTGCTTGGTTTGAAGAAATATCAGTCAAGACAGAACTGTTGTTTTATAGGCTCCTTATGGAAAAGTTGCTGCAGCCTATATGCAAATCAGACAGTGCCAAGGTCCCCCTGGGCGCCCAGCTTCCAGCTCCAGCTTGGCAGAGAGCTGCTTCTGACAGCTTCCTTATGTCGGTTTTGTAAATCATAGAGTGCGATGTGGAAAGCTTATAGCACATTCTAGACCTGTGCCCTTGATTGTTCTGCCACATAAGCCTGGTAATCTCCCATTAAAAAACAAAAACAAAAACAAAAAACAAAAACACACCATCAAGTGAGCCCAGTTAAGTGGAAAGTCTGTTTCTGCTCCGAGGCATGACCAGGATGACCAACTTCCGGTTCTTGAGACGTATATGCTCCAGAGCCTAACTAACAAATAGCAGTTCAGCATGGCTGTGTCTTGGGAAGATACTTTGTAAGAGGGTGGAGAGACTTAACCCCCGGGGGCTGGTTTTACATAAGGTGTTTGGGAAGAGGCGTATCAGAACTGTCTGGGAAGAAGCATGCTTTTAGATGCCTAGCTTTTGGAGCACTGTTTTAAGTTAGCGAGAGCAAAGCTCTAGATTAAGTGAGTTGGGAGGGAGTATGCTGTCTCTACTCTCCAGACTTCACACTTTCACATGGCCCAAGGTATTGTTCTGTGTGAGCCAGCAAAGGGTCACATGTATAATGTCCTTGTCCTAGGTTCCATGTGGGGAAGATAGTAAATTCACTGTGTAGTAGAAGGTTGGAGGAGTCCCTAAGCCCTCTGTCTTGTATTAAGGCTTTGGCTTTTGGAGACAAAATGCTTAACCAGTACAAAATTGAAAGTTTTTAAGTTGGTTTTGAGGGTTAAAAATAAAATGATATAAGCAAACAAAGATTAAAGTTCTCCTTTTTTCTGGACAAAATCTGTTAGCTGTGTGGACTAACTCATGTTTGAACTCAGCCAAATGTTGCATTGCTAGAATTAGTTGCTATTAAGTTATTGTCTAGTTCTTATGAGAGAAATGAAGCTTTGCAGTAAGGCTTGTTGATATATGTAAATATATATTAATATATGCATACCCTCATATATATGAGGATATACACACACATATTCTTGTATATATTCACACACACACACACACACACACACACACACACACACACACACACACACACACACACGTGTGGGGGCATGTATTCTGGTCTTTCATTGAACCCAGAACTAGAGTGGTAGCTGCAAACCCCAGCAATCTTCCTGTCTCTCTGCCCCTCATCTCCACCCTTCAGTCGTGCTAGGGCTACCAGCATGCAGAGCCATGCCTGGTGTTTGACAGGATGCTGGGGATTAGAACCCCAGTTTTCTTCATGAGTGTATAACAAGCGCTCTTATTTGCTGAGCCAGGATCTCAGTAGTATATTTCTTATAATTGCTGTATTGAGTGCTCTTTCTGTACCAGGTACTGTGGGGCTCTTTGCCATGCATTAACTTATCCAGTCTTTAGAGCAACTCCACGATTTGTATTGTGTCCTCTGCACTGTACCTCTGATGAATGAGTCTAAGGGGTGAATAGCCTGGCCAGCAAAAACACTGGCTCCAGAGAATGTGTGCCAACCACTACACTACACTGGTTTTTTATTGTATTTATAAGTTGCCAGTTTATTTTTTATTTGTTTTCTTTTTTTTTTTTGTTTTCTTGGGTTTTTTTTGTTTTTGTTTTTTGTTTTTCCTGAGAGAGGGTTACTCTGTAGCTCAGGCAGGCATCAAACTTGCAACTTGCTGCCTCAACCTCCTGAGCTGGGTTCTGGGCTGGAAAGCATTTTATAAAAAACCTGTTTTATTTGTCCCTCATTTTGTATATGTCTGAGCACCTCATAAAAATATAAGGTTTTGAGAATTTCTTTTTCTAATAATAAGTTAATGTTCATTAATTATAGAACGTGTACAATTAAAAAGTAGGGAGATACCAAAAAAAACAAAGCAAAACTGAAAAAAGCCAAAAACTCCCCAAAACTTTCCAAACACTAGGAAATGCATGGGGGGTACTTCTCCTTGATCCTGTTTATATATATATATATATATATATATATATATATATATATATATATATATACAATATTTCACCTGTTACCATTGTAATATCACAGAGTTCATATTCCATTTTCCTTATTATGTTTTCAATGTCACTTAGCAGTGAACCTCTGATGTTGAAAGCAAATAAAACTCATTTCTTTTGTCTTCCTTTCTGATGTTTGTTAAGTCGGAAGCATCGTTAACTTCAGAAGTGGTAAGTGCAGAGCGGTGTCCGACTGTGTTCGATAATCAGATTTATTCCAACGTCTAGTGGAAATACTGTTGTTTCTTGAAAACCCACTTCATTTAATTTGAGTTGTCGCAGGTGAAAGGTCAGTTATTAAACCAGATCCCATTTTTGGCTGCTTTCTTTTCACCCTTCTCTTGTGGTATATAAAGAGTTAAATTTGTGTTGGAAGGTTTCTTTCCTCTCCCCCCACCCCTTCTTTCTTTCTTTCTTTTTTTTTTATTCTAACATGGAAGAAGGGTATAAAAACATTGTGCCATTCAAGAAGCGCCAGTTAATTGATTTCATATTTTGTTTTTGTAGCAGTCCTGTTGTTGCCCGCGTGTTGGGCTTTTTTCCTCTTTAAAAAGCACACACACATCATTGTGTGGGCTAGTGACTGAGTGCTTACGAGTTTCACAATGACAGTCCTGTGTTAAGATGTCCCTTGGCCCAGGGATTAATAGCTGATGACAGTCTGTCTGTTAGCTTCTGGTTTTGCTGTGTGCAGAAGGATGGAGATTTTCTGAAAGTGTTATGCGGGAAGCTCAGAGGGACTGTTTTTCTTGTGTTTGGAGTGACTAAAGACAGCTTGAGGTTGGAGGTAGGGAATTTGTCAGGCAAGTCAGGAGTGCACCCTTGCTTGCTGGAGTCTGTTTGTGACCATTTCTACCAGACCCCAGGTCCTGCTAAGCATGGAGATGAGATAAACATCTTTCGAGGGCTCTCTTCAGCATTCTGTAGCTCTAACATGGATCTGGCTTCTCTCCACAGTCTTAGCAGGTTTGATGTGGGCCTGGTTTCAGTTCTCTGTATTTAAACTTGCGCATGGCAGCTCTTACCTGTAATCTCAACATGTAAGATGCTGTGTCAGGAGGACTTTGAGTTCAAGGTCAATCTGGGGCTACATGGCATTTGTCCCCTTATCCTAAGTTTTTCCTAATGGCAGCACAGGTTGCCACCTAGTTGACTTCTTCCTGCCTCCTTTGCTGGAGCTATTCAGTTCATTGTGAGACCAGGGAGAGAACATTTTCTTTCTCTGAGTGTGCTGGTCTCTCCTGGATAGAGGGAGATGTAGCTGAGCTTTTTGAATAGACATAGCAAGGGTCAGTTGGTGTTCTTAAATAACTCAAATTATCCATTAAAATGTGCTCCATGGAACCCAAAATGCCAATTTATACAAAAGAAGCATTTTAGGTGTAAAACAGATATTTTACCATGAATATGACTGGAGATTTCTGTGTAGCATTATTAAGATATGATTTGCTGCTGTGTCCCTTCTAACCCTGGTAGATATTTAAATGTACCTCCTTGCAATGTGAATGAATGCAGTTAAAAAAAATGAACAAATGCAGTTGAGATTAAAAAAATAAAAATAAAAACCCCTTTCTGGTTTTTGGAGGACATTTCCTGTGGTGACTAATGGCAAGACCATGAACTTACTGAACTCTTGGCAGATAATCCTTTAGTCAAGTAAAGTAAAAGGACAATGCTACTGCAGGACCATCAGGGCTAGGACTTTTGTGGTGGTGGCCTCTCATTTCAAATAAGGGACTCTGACTGCAGAGTTGAGATTAATAAAGATACTTATTATAGGCCTAAGAATAAGGGGTAAGAGAAAGACTGACACTCAGAAGGAAAGACAGACACACCCAAGAGCATGGGTGTGGGCTTCTCAAAGTCATAGAAAGGAAGATTTATCCAAGTGTGAGCTTGGGCTCTCTAAGGAGCAGGCACCTGCATTGTCTAGAAGGTATTACGTGACCGGCTTCCCACTGAACCATTGCCCTGAAAGTGTGTTTTTCTCTTCTTTCCTGTTGGATGCCTTTGAGTAGCCATGACGACACAGGTTTAGAGGTTTCTTGTGCATGTCTCATCCTTTGACAAAGAGTGGTGTGGGCAGTGGTGCCAGTGAGGATGTTAGCAGAGCTTGAGCTTCTGTTTAATGCATACAGATCTTGTGTAATTATCCCCATCTCATAGCTGAGGCAACTGAGACAGAGGGAGATTAAATGACATGCCCCAGGGCACACTGCAGTTAAGCAGTGGAGCCAATGTCCAAATGTTTAAACTCCGTCTTTCTGCCTCTTGAGGCAGTGGCTAGACCCTGACCCCCTTGTCCCACTATGACATGATCAAGCCACTGTTGTAATAGTGAATTACTGTCACTCATAGCTGGGCATGATGGTGCACGCTCATAATTCCAGCACACGGGAAGCTGACTGAGGCAAGAAGACAGCTGCAAATGTGAGGCCATCCTGGGCAATAGTGTAAGAACCCATTTCCAAAAATCAAACCAAACAAAACCAATAAAGGCAGATGTATATATAAAGGCGTTACATATAACTAGAGTCACTCATTAAAATGCTAAATATTTCTCTCCTTTTTCCTTTATTCATTTTTTTTTTTCTTCAGGGTGTAGAATGGGAGGAAGGGAGAAAGGAAGAGAATTTCAAAGACGTTACAGATGCATTCTACTTAATCTGAAATATTTTGACGCTTCTGGAGAAGGAAGATGATTTAATTTCATATATAATTGCATGAAGAATTATAAATTATGTTTTCTAAAATACCTATGACACTAAAGCACAAAATGAACAGATAAAACTGATTTGTTCTCTGACAAATCAAGATATATGGCTGTGTTTTCATTACAAGTACCGTTTGTGCAGAGGGAGCAGCCGAGTACGTTACCATACGACACAAACTGTTTCCAGGCGGCGCTGGCTCTGCATGGACATCTCGAGGTGATTTACAGCCATGCTCAATTATTTTTCCTAAAACATACTGGCAAGCAAAGCCCAGGTTGAACTTCCGAAGTCATAGCATGCAGAAACATCTTTCTAATTGACCTCTGGCATAAGCTTCCTCCTCCGCAATAACATGTTTTATTCTGGGAAGGGAAGGGACCATTTTCAGGGTTTGGGGTGCCAGATAGGACATTCTCTTTCAATGCTTTGGATGGTTTCCTGGAAGATTTATGTGTTGACATCTTCTGGAGGAGAATGTATTCATACTAAGAATGAGCAAGATTTTTTTTTTTTTTAAATTCTTCCCATTAGAATGATAAAAAGGCAAAATTAAGGTGTTGTAAGTTGAAGCACTTTTCAAAGGACCAGTGTCCCTAAGCTGATATGGGCATTTGCTTATCCTGAATGTTAAAAGGACTACGGGTGGTTTTGTCTGAATGAACGAGAGAGCCATCTTCTGTGTAGGGCAGTTGTTCTGAGCTGTGGTCAGTGCAGTCCCTCGGAGTGGGGGCACTGGCTGTGTACTATGATGGGTTGTTACTTCTCCCTTTCTTGAGACAAATGTTGGTGACAAATGTGAATGAATGGAAGTAGAGACCAGATCTTGTGTGAAAGAGGAAAGGGAGAGACCCTGTGATAGATCTTGACCTATTTGGCATCCACCTCCAGGGTAACAGGATCAGACACACAGGAAACATCACTCTCTGCACTAGGTATCACATTGTGTATCTATTACCTTTCTTTTATATAGATTCCCCACTATGTCTTTGAAAGTCGACTGAGAGTGACTGTTGTTTGAAAGAGAACCAATGTAATATTTTACAAAATGATGTGACTATGATAGTAAATGAAGTCATGGTTTGAAAATAAACATTTCTAGTAAATTGACCATTGTATATTGATTTTGAAACACCTTTCATTTATAACATAGTAAGCATGAAATGGTCAATTGGTTTACTAGTTTCCTGTCCCTGAGAAACTGGTAGGATCTGCTCCAGATGACTGTGGCGGCTCTGTCACTACAAGGTCACCTGGGAGCTGACAGTGTGGCCTGACTGGAGTGGCATGGGGTCTCTTATTCTGCCCTCTGTACTCCTGTCCTAACTGATGATAGTGGGCATGGCATGGCTGTTATGTGCTTAGTTCTTTACCGTGTGACTGCTGGGCAATAATCTTTGTGGTTTCCTAGCCTGTGACTCTAACTCAGTTTTTTCTTCTGTGAAACAAGAGTGATACTAACAGTTCTTCCCTCATAGGGCTGTCTGGCTAAAAGAAATAAGTCATGTCAAGAGATTTACATTGCCCTTGACCCATAGCAAGGGTTAGGTGGAGCTGCTGTTAAGATTGTTGCTGGTGAGATGGCTTAGAGGCCTGGTGACTTAAGTGTGAACCCTGGGGCAGAGAGCTGACTCCACGAGGTTGTCCTCAGACCTCCTTATATATGCCATTGCATGTGCACCCACACACATACACGCCACCCCCGTAATAATAATGATAATAAAAATGCAAAATTACTTTTAAAAAATATTGTAATTGCTAGGGCTAGGGAATCGGCTCAGTTGGTAAAGTGTTTCCTTGTACAAGCATGCGGACTTGACTTCATTTCCCAGTTGCTGTTTTAAAAAGCCAGGTGTGCTAGAATGTGACTGTATCCCTAGCACTGGAGCAATGTTTCTGATCACCAGGCAAATTGGTGAATTTCAGGCAATGAGAGAGTCTGTCCCAAAAAACAAGACATGAAGTGACTGAAGAACAGATTGTTATTATTACTGTAGAGCACACAAGCCAGCGAAACCTGTTTATTTCTTTTGTTTTCTTAGCTTCAATTCATGCAGTACCTCAACCGGAGGTACTGGATGTCAATAATAATATTATTCTTGATCTGTTAGTTTTCTTGTAGCATAAGAAGACTAGACACAGACACAGGGACTCTTCTGTCTTTTATGTTGATGGTATTCTATTTCATGACTCTATATTAACTGGGAAAAGAGGTGTTTGTTTGTTGCTGTGGAAGAAATGTTCTGTATCACATTGTTGTCCTTCCCTGGTGTAAAGCACTTAAAATATTTTATGTAGGCTGACACTGAAATAAAGTTCCTGGAGTCATACACATGTAGAGTACAGGGGAGCCATTTAAACTAGTCACATCTTTTCTTCTCAAGTGGTTCTGCTTATGGGATTGCCTCGGACGAATCTGGGGCCATGTGAATGACTTCCTCTGGGGATACATTGCCAACAAATATCTGTACCCTGGAAAATGTGAATGTCATGAAAACTGAACTCTTCATCATCTGGGCTCTGTCTTTCTATCCTTTCTCCTGGAGCATTTCACAGGAGCCTGCTTGCTACCCAAGACATGTTATTTGGGAAGAGACTATCTAGATAAAGACTATAGCTTGTGTTATGGTCTATTTAACTATGTTATAGCATAATACAGTTAGTGTACAGAGATGGCATTGTGCTCAAAAATAGTTTTAATTTCAGTTTATTGATTATTCCCTTCTCATTTCTCAAAGTCACCTTCTTCATTATTTCCTTCCCAGTCCTCTTCACCATTTAAACTGCTTCTTCTTCTTCTTCTTCTTCTTCTTCTTCTTCTTCTTCTTCTTCTTCTTCTTCTTCTTCTTCTTCTTCTTCTTCTCCTTCTTCCTCTTCTTCTCCTCCTTCTCCTTCTCCTCCTCCTCCTTCTCCTCCTTCTTCTCCTCCTCCTCTTCCTCCTTTGAGCAGCATTCTCTTCTTAAAAATACCTAAGTACAGGAAACCATCATTTGAAGTAGGCCTGTTTCCTGCCAGCCAGTGGATGTGTGGTCCCAGCTCTGTTTTGGTGTGGGCTTATTTTAATGTTAGGATCATCAGCTGAAAGCTAATAATACTTTAAGAAAAGTATAATTATGAAGGTAAATCTGTATCAAAAATTGCATGGTGTACCTCAAAGCCAAATATAATTATTAGTGAATAGCCCTCTATTTAATAATTATGCAGTCAAAGGATTATACATAAAGTAGTGTTTCAAACATTATGTACTTAGAAAGCCATTCAGTTTCTTATAAAATATAATCTGCCAGATTGTAGACAAAAATAATCTGTTTTGGTGTAATAGAACCATACCTATATAGAAATAACCGAAAGACCTTGAAATAGAACATGTTGTTCTTCTGTTAAATGGGGCTGGGTGGTTACTGCTGAGTTCTGGTACTCACTCCTTTTTGGGCCCAGTGGTTCTAATTTTACTTTTCTGAGTATTTTCCTCTCTTGGTCTTGGCTTTTAACAGCCACCCCTGTACTCTGTGGCAGTGTGGGGCCAGAGGTGCTACAAGATGATACATGTGCTATGAGGGGCTAGGGTAGCACCATAGTGAAAGGTAGCTAGTGAGCAGTAGTGTTGGGCCTGCTTGATGCCCTTGGAGGTTATAGAAAGCAAGCTGGGTATAGTGTCCCAAAGGGGACATCCTGGATCAAGAGATGCAAATACCACAGGTCAAATTTCTGTCCTAACAGGTAAGCGTATCTCTGGAAGACTAGTGAGGACAGGTGTTAGGAATAAGGTTGGGCTGTGAGCTATTCAGCAAGCACAACCCCACTGGAGGAATGAGAGGTTTATCATTCATTCATTCATTCATTCATTCATTCATTCATATTTCTGTTGAGTGAAGTGTATACCTTACCTTTAATTAAATCCTTAGCTCCAGAGTTGCAGGCAGCCTGGGTATCCTTATATGCTATCTCATGGTACACTCAGTGTTGTTTTCTAAGGAAAGCATTTAACTGGGGCTGGCTTACGGCTCAGAGTTCATTATCATCATGAGGGAGGGATGACATGGTGGCATACAGGCAGACATGGTGGTAGAGACAGAGCTCAGAATTCTATCTGTTGCCTTGATCCACAGGCAACAGAAACAGTCTATGTTATTGTGCATAGCTTGGGCATAGAAGATCTCACACAGTGACACACTTCCTCAAACAAGGCCACACCTACTCCAACAAAGCCACACCTCCTAAGAATGCCACTCCATATGGGGCCACTTATATTCATACTACCATACAGGGTCTGTCTACATAGCCCTGACTGTCCTAGAACTCACTATGTAGACAAGGCTGATCTTGAACTCAGAGAGATCCATCTTCTTTTGCCTCTGGAGTACTAGGCAAATGCTCAGTAATTTTTAACCAACATGTAGTATTGGTATTAAATGTCCTTTGTTACAGTACCATTTTAATTGTATCGTGCATAGTAGTTAAAATAATGCCTTATAATACTTTAAATGACTATGTGGCTAATGGTGGATATTTATAGTACTATTTAAGACCTTGCCTCCATTTTTATTAATTGTATATAACAGTCATTTTGTTTTATTAGTATTATTTTCTTCTGGTACCGGGAGGTTGAATCTAGGGTGTTGCACATGCTAAACACAGGCTTTTCCACTCATCTGCACCCCCCTTTCTGTTATTTTAAAGTTTTCTGCATTTGAGGGAAGAGCCATTGGTGGAATAGAAAACAAAACTGTTCTATTATTGGGGACAAGTATCATGGCCCTCTTTGTTGTCTGAGTTGTTTTGTTCACAGGTTGTACTTAGTTCACAGTGTCTATTCTGCTCAGTCTGCACTGTGGCCTTCTCTCTGTCCTCACTTTTGTGTGTCCTGAGTCTAACATCCTAGAATATTGCTTGTGATGTGGTTTTTACTCAATGAGAAGACAGTACCTTTTCTCCTATCACAGCATGATGTTCACCTACTCCTGTCTGACACATGTGCCAAGGCTTATACTGGAGGGATAAATATGTCCTGGGTTGGATCTCCATGAGACTCTGCTTCTGCTGCTATCATCCTGTGTTGTGATCCTGGGAAGCAGGTCGACCAGTAAGACTTTTCTTAAGCAGCAGCCACATGGTATTCAAAAGGAAAGGTTGTGCAGACTGGGGCAATGACAGCAGCGGGGGTTGGCACTGGAGTCTTGTATGAGCGCTTTGACACACCGAGTCACAGCCCATTATCACTTGCACTAGTGTCAAAACAATACAGCAGCCTGAACTGCAGCTTGGCTTACTCCTGCTGTCACACATACATGCTCCTTGTAAGTCATTAGAGTATTGGCATGGACTCCTTCCGGGATCAGTTGGAGCTGAATTAGGAGAGGAGGTAGTGGTTATTAATTATCTGTGGTTAATTGTGCTGTGGTAGTTTCGGGGTATCCTGTTGGCACCGTGACAAGGCCTGACTTCTTGTCTAGGAGAGTATATAAGCACATTGGCTTTGACATGAGCCACACTGGAGTGGGTCAAGCAGAACTGCCCTGAGAGTTGATTGAGGGAGAAGCCTTATTGGGTAGAGAGCTCTGTTTGGACAGAGACAGAGGAGGATGAGTGATAAGGCTGTAGGATTGTGATGGACAATGATGAAGGGAGAAGACTGGCAGGAAGCTCCGTTTGGGTAGTGTGCATGATATACTGAGGAGGCTTCAGGACTCAAAGAGAACCTTGGATGCTAAGCTGAAGAACTGATATTTTCTTAGCTAGAACCACCATTGAGAGGTGCTCAATTGGTGCAGTTATGGTGTGTAAGAAAGGCGTTATTCTATAGAGATGTAGTTGAGGTGTTAATAGTTAAGTTCCCAAGTGTCTATGGCAGAAAGTCCACAATGTTATAATCAAAGAAAGGGTTTTTTTTTTTTTAATTATTATTATTTTTTTTTCCAGTTAGGTGACTAATCCTGGCAAACAGTATATTTGCAATATCATCAAAGGCCCAGGCTTTCACTTTTTTTCCTAGCTTCTCTTAGTACCATTGCAAAATGGCTGTTATTTTAGACATCCAGTTCAGATTCCAGACTTAGAAAAGGGGAGAAGAAGGGAGCCAAAGACAGGGCACCCCCTTTCATGAAACGCCCCTCTTCTGGTTCTGGGAGGAAGGCCTTCCCAAGGACTTTGCCTTTTATTGCACTCTTGGGTCTTTGGAGCTTGGGAAATCAAGTTTTTATCTGATACAATGCTTCTCAGAAAAAAAAAAAAAACCAAAAAACAAAAAACCCTGGGATTCTCTGGGAAGGAAGGGGAAGTGGTTATTGGTCGGCAAGTAGCAGCATTGGCCACAGTGTGTTTGTCTATCGTGGGAAATCAAGAAAGACAGAGAGCAGAGGGGCAGAAAGCAGCGAGTGCCAGCAAGGCATCCTGATTAGATTCTGATAAAACAACCTCAGAGTTAAGTTTCAATTTTGGGTTTGTTTAACAACAACAACAAAAAACACTAGACAATGAATTAGAAAACGAGGCTTTGAGCTCTGCACTGCCCGTAGACTTGTTGTGTAGAGGGAAGGCTCTGAGCCTTGTTTTTTAAATCTGTATAAAACTGGGGACTCATTGGAACACATACACAGGAAAATGGAGACTTCAGACCTGTGCTTTGGAATACTGCTTTCAGATTAAATGCTGAGTAAGTCATAACAATAAGTATACAGGTTATGGGAAGATATAATTTTATTAAAAACTGTCTTCCCCTTCTTTGTAGGATCAATGAACTGGCAAAAGTATTTCATGGATTAGTCTAAGATAAATAACTTAAAACAGCCCTCCAATGTACCTTGGTGCGTTTCTTTTTTCATGCATACAAGTATTCTCATACTGTAAGGAAAGGAGGATGTGGCAAATTCCTTCTTCTCCTGCTCCAGAGATTGTTTATAATGTGACAGACGGTTCATCATGCAGTCTTTTTCTGATAGTCTGGTTATTTCCTCTATGGTTAGACAGTCTTTGATGCTTGCTTTTGTCTATTTTACCTGGAAAACGCCAGATCAGTAAAGTTGCCATCCTGGGAGAGGCGGCTTGTCTCCCTCTCCACAGGTGCATGGATGGCTTTCTCTGTTTTCCTACCTAACATTTACCTGGGAGCAGAGTCCACACACTGACTTTATCAACCACTCTTCTCTGTTCTTTCCTAGCCTGTGAGTTAGGTGGGCTATGCACACCTTCCACTTGCTGGCCTAAACTACACAGTAGCTAGTAGGAGACCTGAGGTGCAATTGCACTCTCTGCAGGAATTCCTGTGAAGCCCCTGCCTGGTACTTGTTTGTTGATGATACCATGCTGCTTTCCTTCATTTTATCTCTAAGAATGGCATGCTTGCTTATCACATTGCGAGGATAAGATTATCATTCAAACAATTTTCTTAGCATAGTGGTTAGCACCTAGCAAGCATTTATATTAAAAACTTGGGCTCTGCAAAGATGGCTCATCCTTTAAGAGTTCTGAAGAGCCCTGCCAGGCATTTCACAACTGCCTGTAACTTCAGCTCCCAGAGGGCTTTGTTGCCTCTAACCACCACAGGAGCCTGTAGTCATGTGCACATCACACACACACACACACACACACACACACACACACACACACACACACACACACACACACACACACCACACACACACACGCACGCATACCTATAGAAAATACAAATAGATCTTTAAACATTGTTTGAAAAACTAGGCTGGCATTGATTTGCCAGGAATGAAGCCTCTTTCTTTTGCTTTGTGCTGGCATGCAAATAAAAGCAGAGAGCTTCACCAGTGCATGCTGCCCAGGGTAGCATGTTTTATTCTCCTTAGTAAGGAAGGGGTTAAGTTTCGAGTGTTCATGGGATGGCAAGGACAGAAGTGAATTTTTTTTTTTTTTCTAAACATAGTGACTTGGAGAGAAGCCTGTCAGTGTGGCTTAGGAGGGTCTCTTAGAGAATGAAAAGGGAATGTGTGTGGCAGCAGAGAGTAAATGATTCAGTAGGATTTGAATTTGATACATAGTAATATGGCCCAAGTGAGATCTTTATCATAGGAAAAAAGAAACTACTCAGGATTCATAAATGCCATTTATTAGCAATTACTATTTGGGCTTCGTTAATTAGAAAAGGTCTCCAGGCATCTGAGATCATGGTGCTTTGGAGGTTAGAGGACAAAAGAACTTTATGGCTTAAGAAAAAAGCTAAAACAACAACAACAACAAGAAAGCCTCTTTACTTTTGTATTTACAAAGGTGACTATAAATGTTTTACCAGCTTGTAAGTGTATGTTTTGATCTACTTTTACACTTATTAATGGCATAGTTACACTAGGAAAATTCATCACAGGTTTTAACACTTTCTTTTATGATAGGCATATGATGTCATTCCTGTGTAATACATTGCATTAAAAAGTGACCACCCAGAGCAGACAGTTGAAAGAATGGGGCATTCATTCTACTAGAACTGCTGCCTAAAACCGGCCACCTTTAAAGCCACAGTAGCAGGCTCTGGGAGGGACACTTTTGAGGGGCTGCCATCCCACTCCTGGACTTCAGATTTGTAAAGATGATTAGTTGCCAGATGACACTGGGGAATTTTGAGCTCCAAGGCTTGTACATTGTCTTATCAAACTGTGTGGCTTATCTGCACTGAGGGGTGGGTGGGGCCACTCCTACTTTTATCATTTTAACTCAAATACCACAAAAGTGCCCCACCCCAGGACAATGACTGCTTTACAATCAACCACAGATTTCAGCGCTCCTCCTAGCTGCCTTATGTATCACTGAAGTAATCTCTAAACCCAGGCTTAGATTTAGCAGACCTAGTGTCCTTTGAGGTCAGAGGTCAAGGAGTCCTGGTTAACTTTCTGGGCGAGGAGAAGGGAAGAGAGTCACTCAAGCTACTTTACAAGGTATCTTAAACAAAGGCTTCATTCTGTAGGGCTTAAAAAAATTCTCAAATACCCTTAACAGCTGAAAACACACACACACACACACACACACACACACACACACACACACACAGAGAGAGAGAGAGAGAGAGAGAGAGAGAGGGAGGGAGGGAGGGAGAGAGAGAGAGAGAGAGAGAGAGAGAGGGAGAGGGAGAGGGAGAGAGAGAGAGAGAGAGAGAGAGAGAGAGAGAGAGAGAGAGAGAGAGAGAGAGAGAGAGTTTGTAATCTCTATGGTACAATCTTTACACCAGCTATTAATGATCCTGGCCTATAGAGTGTATACAAACCCAAAGGAAAAAAAGTCAGTGGGGGTGGGGGTGGTGGAGAGGCAAGCCATGCCCACAAACTTCCTCCCGCCCTCATTTCTAGCAGACTTGTAATTAAATCCAGACTTGCTGCAGTATCATTACATAGTGAAGATGAGCTGGAAGCTCTTTTGAAGTTAAATTTCTTAGCATTACCCCCTGCAGTAGAAAGGGCATCGCCTTGCTGTGACCAATCTTAAAGAACAGAGCAGTGCTAAGCAATGCGTGCAGACTCCCAGCAAAGGAGCCCCCTCTGGAGGGCCTTGGTGTTTTCTTGCAGGTGGTGTTGTAACACAGTGGTGTAGGAAAGGTCTTGTCTTGATTTTCAAGGATAGCACTGAAAACATAGGCAGAAAGAATTGCAGGGTACAGATGGACGTAGCCACAATGGGTCTGCCAGTTCACTGCTCCTCGGGGGAGACGTGTTTACAGTACAGTGCCAGAGAGCCCGAACTGATCTGGAAAATGTTGGAAGCATACATAGGATCTAAATTCTGCCCCTTAACTCTACTGCAAAAGCACTCTCCAGTGGAAGGAGTATAGTGTGCTGTTACAATGAGTAGAATGAGGTATACACTGCCAGAAGGGAGGGTAATAGGATAGGCCATCGGGGTTGTTTTTACATCATAGCACAACTAAAGACCATTTCTTTCCATCCCCACCACGTTTGGGAATCTTCCCCTGACTTCCTTAGTGTAGCCTTGCTGGGCTCTCTGCAGGGATTTTGGGGGGTTGTGTATGTGCCTCACTTCTTGGAGAGTCTGGCCTCTGCTGTATTTGTTTTGCCCTTTTACAGGTTAATTGCAAAAGTTGTCTTTGAACGTTACTTCTGCTAATTAGTTTTCTGCAACTTAGGTATTTGGGAGGTAGGATCGTGCTTCCCCTAAGACTTCATTTTTAGTAAACCGAACAACAGCAGGGGTCTCCATGTATTTGGCCGCTCTTCTGTCCCTCTGTGTCCTGCATCACCCTTGTATCTTGTTGCTGTCTAGTTGTCTGTAGTTGTTCCACACTGACTCATTACCTGAGATGTGATCTTGACTATCTAGAAATGTATTAATTCTTTTAATGGAGGTTTACAATTATGGCTCATTTAGCATTTCTGTTTCTCTGTGATATTATTTATTTACTTATATTACATTCAATTGTCACTTCTAAAAATACTTGCACTGAGATGTGGGTCCTTGGACCAAGAGACTTACATTTACAGCAGTCTATATTCTTTTCTAACTTTGTTTCCGTGTTCGCTCTAGCGTTTCCTTAGCCACCACCCTAGCATTTTAAATTCAAAGCTGCTTTTGCCCTAGCAGGTAAGGTAGAAGGTGGGCAGTTGGTTTTGCCTCCAGGTTCTAAATCTTTCTGACATGATGTCATCTCCTACAGGCAGAACTCCTATCTCTTTCTAGATCTTCGTCCCTGGCTTCATTTAAAAACTTTGTTAAAGTTAACAGGGTTCAGGATCTAGATCTTCAGGCGTGGGCATTCCTTACAAGATTCTCAGAGATTCTCAGAGTTCCTATGAGACTGTAGAATTTAAGGCCCTGGAGAATTTCCTGAGCCGCCTCACAGGCTAGAAAGTATAGTATTTAGACTGTCCCTCCCTGTTAGGTAGCTGACTTATGGGAAGTTCCTTCAGCATACTTCTTGTGTGAAATGGGATGAGAGCTGCCCTTATTTTAAATTGTGAGATATTAATGATCATGAGATGACTTCATAGCCAATGACTGATCTTATTGCTATCATTGCCCATGATGTTGCTCACCCATTCACATAACTCTGGTCTTACGAATCTTTTAATGGTTTTATAGCTATTTTAAACCATCTCCTAAGACAACTCCACTTATGAAACCATACTTATTTTCTTTCAGCTTTTTATTAGTTTTTCGTTTTGTTTTGTTTTTTAAGTTATGGAATATTTTGCTCCTCTAAGAATTCCACTGTTGTAACCCCTAGAAGTTGGTTTTTATATTTCTTTTCTTCTTCTTCTCCCCTACTCCCCAACAGCACTGTTTGTCTGTTTAGGCAGCACTGGCTGTCCTAAAATTCCATAGACCAGGCTGGCCTTGAACTCAGAGATCTGCCTCCCAAGTGCTGGGATCAAAGGCATGCAGCACCACTGCCCCCTTGGCTTTTATATTTATAATACCGTGATTTTGCACAGCTTTATATTCTTCTGTGGCTGGAGAGATGGCTCTGTGGAGAGAAGCACATCTGCTCTTGCTGAGGATCTGAGTTTTGTTCCTAACACCCACGTCAGAAGGCTCACAACCACCTCTATGAAACTCCAGCTGCGGGAGGATTTGATGCCTTTGGCCTTTACAGGTGCCTGCACTCAAGTGCGTCCCCTTCCCCCACATAAACAGAGTGCAAAAAAAAAAAAAAAAAAAAAAAATAGTCCAACAAATCTTAAAGAAGGTACATTCTCCTGAATTGAGGCTGGCATGGTTCATCTACATAAAGGTATTCATTCTGTCTCCCATAGTGAGTACGGTGAAGCAGTCCCAGCCTTCAAGGTACTCATATCCCAGAAAGCCCTGCATAAACCTCTGCTCTGTAGTGGGAGATTCTCAACAGAAGACTTCAGAGTATTTTCCTAGTTATGTTTTTACAGTTTACTAGGAAAATGAAACATGATCAGTGTGTAGAGTTTGGCTTAGAGAAAAGAGACTCCTGGGCGCATATGCACGAGATAGACCAGATTGCATTGTTCCCTCTGTAGCTTTCTCCATGGTCAGTGTGAATGAAGGCTCTGCCTTGGGTGAGGGGCCCGTGTGCAGTATGCAGGGAAGAAGGGGAGGGGTTCCTTTGGGCTTTTCATTTTCATGTAATTAAACTTTCCTAAATGTTTAGAATTTCTCAATAAGAATAGATTTGAGGAATTGTACCCGACCAGCTTTCCCCCTCTTTTTAAAGAACAGATCCTCTAGAGATAAGCATGTGGAGTTTGATTTCTTTACCATGAATAATTGTACTAAAACATCTCAAGGACATGTTCTGCATTTGCAGTTGTTATGTGTGAAGGTTCAGAACACTTTTCAGGAAACAGTTTTCCTTTTCTTGGAAAAGCAAAATAGCAAAACAAACAAACAAACAACCCACCACCCTTACCAAAAATCTAATTAACCAAACAACAACAAAACACCGCCCATAAAACAAACCAAAAAAAGTGATCCTAATAATAGTGGCATGTCCCCTGTGCAAGTACACAGTTCTCTTCACCTGCATTTCCCCTCTGGCCTTTTCCTGTGCCCTCCCTGTTCTCCTGTTTCCTCTTTCCCTGAGCCCTGTCAGGCTTCAGGGAGGTTACTGAAGTACAGATTCCTAGTCCCTGGAGACCTAGTGAGTTGGGTCCCCTGGTGGCAGACCCTAGAATTGTTATTTTCACAGCTTCTGTTGCGTGCGGGGATATCTGTGACCCTAAGTTTGAGAACTAATGCTGCAATCCAATTGTCCTTGGCTTCTGTTCCCCCTGATGAAGTCAATATTATGCAGGCCCCCTTCCGAAGCTCTTTGTTGCTGAAGAACAGGCTGCTCGGTGGGCCAGAACAGATTGTCACCATGTAAATGCGGAGTCAAGGGACATAATTTTACGGGCTCACACCTATGTCTCAGCCAAAGGCATTTCAGGTTAGTTGTTTGCCTGCACTGGTGAAGGAATATGGTCTCATTTGAACTGGGACAACCCTAGCTCTGGGTACATTCTGTGGTATGATGTTTGCCAACTCACACTCAGCCTGTGCATTTATAATCGTCAACTGTTTCCATGCATCGAGTCATGGCAGAAAAACCTCTTCTTTGTAGACCCTCATTAAGATTTCAGTTGCTAACAGATTTTATTTTACAGTTCCAGCTTTCATGATATTAAGATATGGAGATTTGGGCTTCTGGGAGGGTCTGTTTACAATTCTAAAGCTTTTTTTGCTGTGGGAGCATCACCATTTTTCTAAGGGCATAGCCGGAAAGGAAAAGAAAAGGATGGTCCGATATTCTAATTGATGTTATGTCAGACTTTGACAGCACAATAAACGATGCCAAGTCACTTTAAAATTATTATTTGTTTGAGAGCTGTGTGGTTTTACTTACTATAGCAATTAGCTTGAAATGACGTTTTTTATAAATTTTATTTGGGGTGGCCAGAAAGACACATCACACTGGTAAAATAGGGCCATTTTTAAATGAATATTTCTTTGTTTGTAGTGTCTATATGGTTAATAAACAAGCTCTGATTTAAATGGCACTTTTTTTCTCTCATAGCAGCAAGCAAAATTATATTATGCCATTTTTTATCTTATGTCATTTACCCCTGTGTACTCTAAAACCTTTTTCTAAATAGTGTGTACTTCTTTAATTACAGTTAGTGACAATGAAGTGAGGGTTATTGGTTTTGTTGCTTCTTTGGTTTTTTTTCTGCTAACTTGGTCATTCCTTAGGCCTGCACCAAAGGGCGCTTGGGCTATCTAAGTTCTGTCCACAGTTGGAGGTGCTGGCCTGTAAGATGGTGGTTATGTGTGAAAATTCCCCTCTCTCCTGATGTGATATTACTGTGCCTTCCCTGAGGAGGCCCTGGCTACTTCCCCCTTCACAGTCCTCTCTGCTGCTTTGCCAGGCGAGTCTTCCACATCCAGCTCAGCTGGTCTTGCAGGTCAGGGGCCATCTTGATTTCTCTGTTTGCTTTGCCTTCTCAACATCTCCCTGAGGACCTTCACTTGATCCTGCCCCCTTCCCCTCCTCCATTCACATCACCTGCTCTTTGTCTGTGGGGGAACTGAAGGCCCTTCTGACAGTCCGTGCCTTCTAGTGAGAGTGTCATAGTTCCTGTTTGGGAATCTGCCATCATAGGGGCCACTCTGAGGATGGTTGCTGAAGAGAGGCAGAGGAAAAGAAGGGCCGGGTTTCTGCAAATCTGCTATGTAATTGATTTGCTTTGTTGAAGTTTTCATCATGCCTCTGTGATCATCAATATATTGTTGCTTGGGCAATATCATATGTTTCATAATTCTAGCTGAAGATTTCTAAATTAGAGTCTCTCATTTCAAAATAGAAGAGGATTCATGCAAGAACTTGGATTTCAGAATGCAAATAGATTTTTTTTTTCAGTGTGTTGTTGTTTTGCTGATTTCCATGGGAGTATAGCAGTTTGATAACAGTACACAATTCCATTGCGAAAAGTCTGTCAGGTACAGAATGGAGTGAACGACAAAGTAAAATGGCCTGTCCATGCCGCTTACAGAGCTAGGATGCATTGTTCTAACAGATGGGCTCTTGCAGTTAAAATCTCCTCAGTAGCCCATAGTCTCTCTTCCTTTCTTCCACATAGGCAATAATGTATATATGCACACGGTTATACCCACTATACATATATCTGTGTCCAAATGCATATAAAAACAGATGTGTATAAATCTATCATCTGGTCCTTTTTTCACTCGTTATTAGCACTTTTGTATGGCAAGAATTTTGAATGCCTGTTTGTATCGACATGCCACCAACTAAATATCTCATTTGGTGTAGACACGTACTATTTAGAATTTATTTTTACAAGTAACGTTTTAATAAAAATTATGTATTTGAATTCAATTTGTTTTTGATTAATTAGTTGGTGGCAGTGGATAATAGTCTAAAATAACTTTAAAAGTCTAGATTCTATTCCTAGTTGACATTCATGATTGATTTTCATTGACATCTAAGGTGTCATGTTGTCAAATTTCAGACTTTGCATTTAATTAGCATTTTAAAAATTACAGTTATCTTGGAATTAAGGTTTTCTTTGGAGGGGGTGTCTCAGGCTGGCCTGAAATTAGCTGTCTAGATGGGAGTGATCTTGAATTCTTGATCCTCTTGCCTCTACTTTCCAATTTGGAGTCAGAAAACGCATAGTTCATTTGAATGTGAGCTGATAACAGTGTCCTGATTTAAAGGTCAAACAGGGAGTCTTTAAAGCATGATTGAAGGGACAAGGTTGCTATTTGGAATATTCTGAGGTATAATGGTCAAGCAAAGGTTTTATTATGAGGTGATAGGCCATGCTCACTAAGGAATACAAGTGATTTTTATGTTTAGTATTAGAACCTAGATACTAAAACAAGCATTCTGGTTTGCACCATACTGCTGGAAAAATAGAATACTGCTGGTATCTTCCAAACTGCCTGTTTTTAATTGCTAATTTATTCTTATCAGTGTAATTTATTTTTTTTTTTTTGTGAATGTGTTCCAAAGAGTTCGGTAGCCACAGAAGAGACTGGGAAGAGTTGTATTTTCTGTTCCTTCTGCCTTTTCCTACCATCCCTCCTTACTTTCCCCATTCTACTGTGTCTCAGTCCTTAACCTTGATCTACTTCTGCTTCTGCACCCCAGCATGAGTGACCATAGGGACAATATTGAACAATACTGCCATCTGATCCACCTGACCTCCCCAGGTCTGGATTTTGTGTTTAATTCAGAGTAAGATCCATGTTTTCCCTAACTGCAGAGCCCCTCCTGATCTGTGCTGGGACCCTGCTTACTCACCCCTGCACCGGCTTTAATCTACAGCAGCTTCTTAGTTCTCTGCTTAGACAGGTCTCCTGGCTACTGTGTGTAAGGTAGGTTCCCTTTTCACCCCTAGAGACCATTTTGACTTCCTGATTGTTTTTTCTCCGAGCATACTATTATTTTTGTTCTTAGTACTTGCTAGATTTTTTTAATTATACCTTTGCTTGTTGGTTAGTAGACTTAAAAAGTCTGATGGATGTAGGTTTCATGTCTGTCTCATTCATCATGCTGCACTTCCATTACCTGGGTAGATACGCAGTAAGTGTTGAGATAGATGAATGAGTGAGAGTTTAGCCATGATCTTGGAAGAGACTTATTACAAGACTTTCTATGTATCGGTATTGTGGGTGTAGCAAAATTAAGCCACTGAAGTAGGCCTGTGTTCTTGGGTCTACTTGTGCCTGCCATGCGTATTATTTTTTAATCTCCACTGACCCATTTATTAAGTTCCACCAATTTAAGTCAAATACTTGATCAGAGAAATTATTTTTGTTTCTAGTACAAACCTCAGATATGCAGGACAGAAAGATTTATCCCACATACTACAGTAAGGGGCTCTTGATGTAGTAGAAAACAAATGTGAGTTCTGGGGTCATGGAGCCCTGAGAATGGAGAGTTTTTATGCCGAACATACATCACCATTTTATCCCTGGTTCTCCTTTCACAAGAAATGACAACCACCATATTGATTTATAGTAATAATTGATAGGAGATAATGCATACTAAATTCTGAAATGGTGCTGGCTACAGATAGATGCTTAATTCATGATGTTATTTGTTTTTATTACTCAGATACCTATGTAATCAGTTGTTTAATCCTTTTCTCCTCCCATTTGATCCTTTGGGAAACTGAGACTATTTGCTTTGTAGGAGTAATGTGGACATAATGGCATAATGTGTATGTGTACTGATGCATGGTACTTACTGATGCACAGTATTTACTGATGCATGGTACTTATTGATACATGAAACTTACTGATGCATGGTACTGACTGATGCATGGTACTTAGTGATGCAGGGTACTTACTGATGCATGGTACTTAGTGATGCATGGTACTTAACTGATGCATGGTACTTATTGATGCATGGTATTTACTGATGCATGATACTTACTGATACATGGTACTTACTGATGCACGGTACTTACTGATGCATGGTACTTATTGATGCATGGTACTTACTGATGCATGGTACTTACTGATGCATAGTCTCAGGCAACTTTCCTGCCTTGTAGTTGCCTACAGTGAGTGAGAGTACTTAGTGGAAGAACAACTGGGATCCAGTTACTTGGCAGTAGTCTGTAGTCTTTGACTTTATTTGTTCATTTGCTCCAATGATAGTGGGATAGGAAATGGGAATTTATAGGAACTGATTGGCAAGGGGAGGGTGCTATTCCCTTGGAGGTCTAAGTGAGGTTTATCTCAGAGGCTGGGAAGACATTGGAAGGGACCAGTTAGACAAACCTCAGTTTCAGTGAAAAATCTTTGTCCCTTAGGCAAATTATTTATCCTAATAGGAAGTGGAGATGTTCTATGTCACAGGATGTTTGTGACAGTTAACATAATGAGAAAATGTTTGAACATATTATGTTTAAGTACATATTTTTTTTGCAATCAAATAAGATTTTGTCTGTTTTTATATATATATATCAGGAGATTATAGAATAGCTTCTAATCCCAAGAAGCCATCTCTACAGGATTTACAAGGTTATATTTTTATTTGTTGTTTTAAACTTTGTTTTAGCCCTAAACTTTGTCTTTACCTGTCAAAGTTCAGAGACTGGTTGGTTGTCACCAGCTGCATCTCAGCTTCTTGGAACTTCTACTTGGCCATTTATATTTACAAATCATATATTTACAAATCATAATGCCTTTCTTGCTGAAGATCCTAAGCAGAAAGTCAACCGTTTCTCCTATGTATTATTGTTTCCTTATGCTAATGTCAAAAGGGAAGGGCATTTTGTTCAGCTAGTCTCTCAAAACTGACAGAGAACCTGGATTCATGTGTCTCTTTTAATGCCACCAACATCTCTTAGCAGAGACCATGGACTGAGTAGACTGAGCTGGGAGTGGTGAGGGCAAAAGCCTTTCACTTTCGGGCAGAAAAACATTCCTTTTCTTCCACCTTTCTAGGTCCTTAGGCTGGTACTTTGCAAATCAAACAGACAGAAGACAGATTAATAGGAGAACAGCAAGTTTACAAATAGGTGCCTCCTTTCAGTGACCTATAGTTCATGCCAATCACATGTCGGGGGTGACACCCTGCTCCCATTCAGTGCTGAGCTGGCCTTGCAGCTTTCTCGGCTGCTTCTGGGTCCTCAGGCTTCAGCATCCTCAGGCTGACCAGCTTTCATCTCTCTCCACCAGGGTGGTTTTGAGCTCCTAAATGGTGCCTGCTTGACAGTAGTTTCCCCTGGCCTGCATGCTAGAACACTAGAAAACTGCACTTTGGCTGATGCCAGTAAATTGGTGTTTCTCATTCGTTTCTTGGTGCTCTGCCCTGGATTTCTCTGAGGCCATGTTAGGTTGCTTTTCCCCTCCTCTGGAGCTCTCTGTTTCTTGATGCCAATCTCTCCGTACTGTCGAGGAGTGGAGTGAACTAAGATGGAGTTTCTGTGAGAAGGAGAGGTGACATTTCTTACAGCCTTTTGAGTGGAAGCACCTGTGGAGTGTCTTCTATGTCTTTCACAGATTCAGAAACAATTTCTTTCGTCATAGTAGTGTATGAACACTTCGTGTCTATATTGACTCCATTAAAAAATATCCACACCTTCATCTGTTTATTCTGGATTGTGTATTAGATACATTCAGGATTGCTAAATTTTCTTCCAGATTAACCGATGCTTGAACTGAATGACTGTCTTTAAGTCCCTAGAGTAGAAAGAATGCTAAGGTGATCATGGAGATACTTAACATAATGTGTGTTTTTTTTTTTCTTTTTTGTTGGACGTCATAGGATTACAATTATAACTCATGGAAACTCTACTAGCTGCAGTCCTTTTTCACAGTCAAGCCATATTTCCACATAGCATAATCTTCACTAAACAGGAACACACTACATACAGTTAAATTAAAACCAATTTGAGCACATAACATGGAGCACTGTGAACATTACACGACTTTCTTTCTTTAAAAATTCTTTTTTGTAATAACTCCTTTTTCTAGCACCATTTATTTGTTATCTTTGTCTTGGTAAATAGCCACCCAGGAAGATGCAAAAAGAATGAAAGGAAAGGCACAAAGCGATATGTGTGCACTGCCATCTAGCTCCTTTCTTGTCCTCTGAGATTTTATATATGCTCTGTTTCAAAAACTACTTTAAAAATAAAAAAGATGAGGGCGGTTGCAATCTGCTCTATGCAGATGAGGTATGGCCCTCAGGCACCTGCCAAACTTCTAATAAGCCTTCAGTTAGGCCTGATCATTGAGAAGCCGGATCCTTTCCTGTAGGGCAGAAATGGGTTTGCTGGACCATCTTTCTGCTGGTAGATGTGGGTCAGGCCACAGCAGAGCACATTCTCAGCATGTGCACAAGATAAAGGGGCCTCACATGGCGATTTCCTTCTATTATTCTTGGCTTCTCATTGAGGACAGAGATGTTCCCAGAGGCCAGAAGGACTGTGCCCTCTATACTGTGGCTGGTTTGACAGGTCATTTTCTTGTAGATTCCAAATGAAAAATGTCATTTATGTGAAACATGTCTATAAGCCTTACATTTGCAGCAACAAATATCTCTAATAATCCAGAATGAATGTTTTTATAAGGATACCACTCACTCAAGTCAGTTGAATTTTTGGATTATCAAGGCAGCCATTTTGAATGTTCCTGGGAGAGGCGTTACTATTCAAAAAGCTAGTAGGGACAACAAAAATGAAAATCTACATCCTCTTGTTTTGGACTGTTAGAATATATTTTGTAGAAATAGTTTGAAAACACATTGTCTTTTGTAGGAAATGATTAAGGGTTTTTATGAACTAAGCTGAGAATGGAAGTTGAAATAGATGAGTTGGGGCCCATCCCAGGTGTGGGTACGTAAAGAGTTATGGAAAATAACTAGTTTTGTCAGTTATTCAAGTCTAGCCCTTAGTCAGATTTGACAGATACCTAGTATGAACGTATCTCATGTGAAGTCACTTCTTGATCATAGAAGAGTAAGAAGCAGACAGTTGGCATATTATAGATCATCATGGATATTCAAGAGAGGGAAGTAATTATGTCCAAGATACAATATTAAACCATCACATGATTTAGATCACAAAGTGATTTATGTATGAATGACAGAATTCCCCTTTCTGGCTTATTATTAGCATTATTATTATGGGCACCAACCCAACCCAATGTTGTGTTATGAAGTAATTTTGTAGAATGGGTAAGAATTGCAAAGCTTTTGTTTCTTATTTCTTTGCTTTTGGGAAAATACGAATTAAGTACTGAAATTACATGTCACATAGATGAAACTGGAAAGGAAATTTGCAATCCTTTTTGGTTCGCACAGTTCCTAGAACATGCTCATGTTTCCATATAATTGTGCAAGGTTTTGTGGTTTTCTTTTTGCCTCTATTAAGTACCAGGATCAAAGAAACATGGCTATCTCCTGTAGACAGACTGGTTTTGAGCTGTATCCACGTGTGTGTAAGATCTTCAGACTAATAAACAAGTGTCCATATGAATTTGACTTACATGAAGTTAACTTATCACATGCCATATGTGATATGTCAGGACTTAAACATTAATGAGCACTCTGTTTCTGGTACCAGTCAGCTTGATTTTGGTCAGGAGTGTGTTGTTTGACTGATTTCTTGTGTAACCCCATGAGGAGCCCAAAGCAAATGTTCCATTTCTTGATGGGTTAATAGAAATTGAGTGGACATTTTCTGTGTTTTCATCTCCATGAATTATGGGATGTATTTATTGAAACAACAGAGGTAACACACACAAAACCCAGTAGTAGGGAGGGAGAGTAAGTAGGTCCTCTTTGGTTTTTCATTTAAGAATGTGAATGACTAAATATATAATTAGATTTGTGAATTTGTAACTTCTTTTTAGAGGTGGTCATTTTGATAATAGTTCTAGTTATTTTAAGGATGGTTGAATTAAAAGCAAAAAAAAAAAAAACTGGTTTTAGAAGCACAATAGGCTTCTAAAGCATCAGCTCTCACATATGTTTTCTTTTCTCCATCTGTTTTTTGCTTTAATTTATTTGATTTTTGTATTTAATTTTTTTTTTGGGGGGGAGAATAGGCTAGTCTTGGCTAGCACTTTTCTTGCCTTGGTAATCGAGTTGCTGAGATTACCACATACACTATCCCATTCAACTAACCAGACTACTTTTTAAATTCTAAGTAAGTTTCACTGAGGGCAGAGAGTGAGCCCCCCCCCCCCCCTGTGGTGAAGTGGAGAGACCTTAGTGTTCAGTTCAGGCACTCTGTGGGCCTCAGTGCCATCCTGGGGGATATGGTGAGCCTCTCCTATGGATAGAGGAAAAGTGGGTCCTACTGTCATTTTGAGGTCTTCGAATATTTATTAATAATGGGGTGATTTTGAGATTTTTGTATCTTGATCTCACTTGTGTCATACTTTATGAATCAAATGTACTAACATGTGTAGGTTATACTAAGGACTTTGAGGAGAGGAAATTATTTGTGGAGGTATATGAACACTTAATTTACCCTAGTGCTGTAGATCTGAGAATACTTGTCCTAATAATTGGTACTATTTTTGCTAATGTAAGGGAATCCCTTGAGGACTACCTCTTACCTAGCAATTTTAAAGTAGAGAACACAATTCTATTTATTCAAGTGTAGTCACTGTCTTAGTTAAGGTTTCTATTGCTGTGATAAGACACCATGACCACAGCAAATATTATAAAGGAACACATTTAATTGGGGCTGACTTGCAGATTCAGGGGTTTAGTTCATTATTGTCATGGCTGGAAGCATGGCAGGATGCAGGTAGACATGGTACTGGACATATAGCTGAGAGTTATATATCTGGGTCTACATGCAGCAGGAAAAGAGAGTGACACTGGGCCTGGCTTTGAGCATCTAAAAGCTCTCCCCCGGTGACACACTGTCATACCTACTCTGACAAGACCACATGTCCTAATAGTGCCATTCCTGAGGAAGCCAAGGGGCCGTATTTTTATTCAGACCACCACAGTTACTCCTAGTGTGTAGTAAACAGTGTAGTTGGTAGAATGAAACTTGGGTTTGTTTTCTTAACTTTGATTGAACTACATCTCCTTTTCTGATTAAATGCCATTGTTTTGCTCACCGACTGGCAGACCTTCAGTTATTCTGAATGTAGAGATTGTTTGCTATACTTAGAAAGTTAAAGAAATAAAAATCTCTCCCTGACAAAATAAAGTTGGGTGCATGCCATTTTTTTTAAAAGTAGAATTTTAACGAAGGACAAATCAACCCACCAATTCAGTGTTGCGCTTATATTCAATATTGTCGTTTGAAGTATTGATGCCTCTTTCAAAAGACAGTAATCAAAGCCACATGACAGGATCCATGTATCTGGTAGGCGTTTGGTCTAATATGACAGGGTTTAGTGGCAGGGAGATACCTGAGGGACCTCTTTTGTAATGCAGAGTATTGCACGGAAGATTCAGTAGAGGATACAGCTCCTGACCTTTTGTGCCTTTTGGAAGGTGTCTGTAAATGCAGAGGGTCATGGTATAATTGGCAGACGGCAGGTGAAACTTCCTCTCAGACTGTATTCCCTCCTAATAATGGCAGAATGGAGGGTAAATGGGCTCTATAAATTTCTTTCAAAGGACATCCCAATGATATATTGACGCCTACCTCTTAGCAGCCTGTTTATCTATATGCTCCTTGCTGGTGGGATTAGCCCTTTCATAATTCAGTTACTTCCCAGTAGCATTACCAGATGGGGAAACCAAGCCTTCAACCCATGAGCCTTTAAAGACATTTTCAAACCATAACACCAGATAGATAATTTGTTGTGTTAGACAGTGACATTTTAGGATATTCAGTGTTTTTCTTAAGTAAAGGCAACTCTCCCTCAAAAACATTGTAAAGAACTGAATGCTTACTTCTTTTATGTTAACTTAGCATTCACGACTGCCAGTGCACACAGCTCTTAACATTTTGTTTGCATTTATTTACCTGTGCTTGCACATGCCAGAGCATATGCATGGAGGACAGAGGGCGATCCACAGACTCAGTTCTCTCACCACATGGGTTCTTGGGATCAGATGAAGCTTGTAATATGACAGCAAACATTTTACCTGCTGAGGCATCTTGTAGGCCCAACTTCAGAATTTCCAGTGTAGTTCAACTTGTGTTCTTTTATTGTAACTTTCATCTTGTGGGTCGGGCACAGGGTTTCTTTGTTTCATTTTTCTTTTGCTTTTAATGCCTTGTGTTCTAGTAAAGAAAACAGGGGCCCAGAAAGATCCACAGCCAAAGCCACCTCTCTGGCCTCCCTTCTGCTGCCTTCCCATGAAATGGCCTTATTGGTATGAAATCCATTGTATTGTTGGCATCCTTGTCTATGGGGATAAGGTTATTAAGGCAAGTTAAATTGACATAACCCCGATAGCATAAGGTCCAAATTTGCCGAACGTTTCTAATGTTTATTCATATATAAGAAGCTGTTCTTCACCTCCCATATTGCTTATTTAGTCCATGCCAAGTCCACATATCCAAGAAGAAACAAACTCGGTGACAAAGCACTGCACCCCTTATCTTCAGTGTTGTAATATTGCACTTTCTTGTTAGTTGTCCTCGCTGACAGTAGTGAGCATATTTTTCTGGTGAATTAAGAACAAGGGAATCTGGGAATCATTTGGTTTTGTCTCTTCTCTGGTTGCGAATCTGTGGATACATCTTAGTCTTCTGGCCATTGTGGTTTTATTTGCTTGTTTTATTTTTGTTTTTGTTTGTTTTAAGTGGGAACTCTAGGCAGTGATTCTCAAGCCTGGCTCCTCAGCAGCATCTATCTTTTAGGGTCCTGTCCATAGAGCTTTTGTTTCATAGGCCAGGAAGAGGCTCATACTTGCCCTAGGGGTGAAAATGGAGCTCACTCATTTAATGTGACCATGGGAGAAGAATTAGTTTTTACTCCTTTCTGTTGTCCCAGATACTCACAAGGTATTTAATTTAATTGCCATGGCTAATTGTACATAAAATGAGGACCAATATCTAAGTCTTTCCTTCTTCAATTGCCCTTTAATTCATGTGACATTTTTCTGACATGACTGAATATTCTATGGGGCTCATATAAGCTGTCATCATTATTCATCACCATGTGTGTTGTGACTGTAAGTCTGCCTTTGATCCAGTTCAAGAAGCATTTGTCTGCTGAGAGAGTACCTCTTATGTATTGGGCCCTTGGCTTCTCTCATAGCCGTTAAAGTGATAGTGGCATATTTTAAATTTTGTTTTGCAGTATTTAAATATGACATTTCCAAAAATGCAAATTAAGGAGCTATCTGGACATCTCCAAGTGTGAAGTATCTGCGACCTGTAAATCATGTGCGTTGGAAGACTTAATAGAATAGAATACTCAATGTGCATCTTATGTACATATGCAGGAAGGAGCACAGAGAGCTGTAAAACCATTGAAGTATTCTGAAGGGAACAAAAGCAAACATTGTCCAAATCAAAAGCATTTGTCACGTTCAGTGATATCCTCCATGTTTGCTCTCATGTCTTACAGCTACTTAGGAAATGACTGTGAGATCTGTTGAGGTAGAACATGGATAAAACTGAATAACATAGCCACGTATGTTACACCTTTAATCCCAGCACTTGGGAGGCAGAAGCAGGAGGATCTCTGTGAGTTTGAGGCCAGTATGGCCTACAGTGTGAGCTCCAGGACAGCTATGGCTATTGTAGAATTATCCTTTCTTAAAAAAACAAAACAAAAAGCTGCATGGCATAAATGTACTTCTTGCATCCATCTGGTCACCTTTTCTTTGATAATTTACCTGTGAAGCCAGGCCTTCAGGAAACTCTACTACACACTTTAGTTCCCCTTTGAAAAGATTATAGATAATTAACTAGGTTGTGAAATATGGAAGGTGATAGCAGTTTTAGCTCTTTAGTGGATACTTCTTATCCCAGAGCATACAGAAACACTAGCTAAGTATGGTGCAGCAAGTCTAAAAGTGTGTGTGTTCCCTGTGACTTCTATTATTGGAGATATTGGAGGAAGACGGGGCTGGAGGAAACACCTCTATTCAAATACATTTCTGAATAGAAAGGAAGAAGGAGAGGAGGGGAGGGAAGAGATAGGAGGAATAAGGAGGGGTAGGGAGGGGAGGGGAGGGGAAGAATGTTTGGGAGAAAAGAACAAGATTCGGGGTTTCTGTTACCTGCCAAAATTAGTCCTTTAATTTGAAGTTCTTTCAGACAGTTGTTAAAACTAGAAACAATAATAAGAAAATCTATCACAGATGAAAAATTTCTAACCAGCGGTAGAGCTGATCCCAAATAACTTCACATGACACTTTTCTCATTTGTCCTATTCCTCCATGTAACAGTTTTAAAGAGTACTCTTATGAAATAAATAACTAAATGCCAACCATATTTTTTTTTATAGCCTAGCTGATATTTTGGCTGTTTTTCAGGAGAATTGGAATTTTCAAAATTAAATAAAGGTTTATAAAATACCAACTTCAGAAAGTTTTATTTAATTTGTGGAATAATTTTGTTCACCCTCTTTCTCTCCTCCCCTCTCTTTCTCTCTGCAACAAGGCCTTTATTAATTTAGTCTAGTTACTTAGTGCTTATATTAAATAATCTAATAAAAATCAGAGTTGTAACATAACGTTTCCCAAATGTGAAGCAGCGTCTATTACATGGCACAAAATCTTTATGTTGCACAATGTAAAAACATGTATAGAATTACAAGGCACTAAGTGCTACTGTATATGTATGTGCATGTTCTCATGCATGCGTGTGTGCGTGCGTGCGTGCGTGCCGTGTGTGTGTGTAGAATGTTTTTCTACTATAAGGAGCTGGATATTTCTAAAAAGTTGAGAAATACTGTTTATTGCCTATTGAAAACTCTAAAATTATTTTGGTTTATAAATACCAATAATATTTCTTATAATTTTCCTTAAAAATGTAGACATAATTTAAAAATCTGTGAGTCGTTAAAATTATTATTTTATGTGTTATGGGCATTTTGTCTGCATATACATATGTGTGTGTAGTATATGTGTGCCTGTTGTCTATAGAGTCTAAAAGAGAGGCATCAGATCCCTTGGCACTGAAATTACAGATGGTGGTGAGCCACCATGTAAATGTAGAGAATTGAACCCAATTCTTCTGCAAGAGCAGCAAGAGCTTTTAATGGCTTAGCCATCTCTCTAGTTCCTAGGTTAATACTCTTCAAGAATTAAAACTTTGGTTGTTTGTGTTGATAAATAATACTCAAATTGTTGCAAGTGGATCAAATGTGTGGGGAACAGAAACCATGTGCTTGGAGTCATGTAAACGTGTTCATGTAAGCATGTATGCAGGTAAACGTGTGCATGTAAGTTCGTGCAGGTAAGCATGTGTGCATCGTGATTTGTTGATTTCTAGATAAATATATGTATATACACATAACAATATTTCTAGATAAATATATATATGTATATACACATAACAATATTTACTCTGAGTTGTTGAATTATTAGTTTTTGCTTGGTGTTTGGTTTTATGCTGTTATAAATGTAGGATTAAGTACATTATGGGTTCCCAGGCCAGTGTTGAGAGGTTTCATTAATTTGTATAACTTACAAAGGCAGCTGAATAAAGCAGAGTTCCTGAAGAATGCTATTTTATTTCCATTTCCTTTTGCTCGAATGCAAAGCAGTTGGGAATAGAGTCTTGAAATTCATAGTGAAAGGTGTTGAAGAGTTGGTCTGCTCCTGTTAAGTTATGTTGGGGTTCTGCTAAGCTATGCACGAAGAAGAAAAACAGGTGTTCAAACATTGCTTTCTGTTTACCTTTTCTCTCTCTTTTCTCATTGAGTATCATTCCACTACAGGTTCAGCAATAATAACCACAATTTATGCCATTTCCCTGCTACAGTTTGATGATATACCATAGTCAGGCCACAGGTTAGAAGCACAGGCTGAGTTATTACGTACTGCTGGGTAGCGATTTCCTGTGAACTGATTTATGGATAAATAATTCTATGTTCTTATTATATAGGACAGACAGTTTTTAATTTCTTTAACAAAGCATAGCCTAACAACAGAAAATTATATACTGGAGCGGAGGGACACAATCGCTCAGAGGAGGGTGAGCAGATGCAATCAATGTCAAGAGTTCTCCTGTTTTTACAAGGGTCTCATCAGCAGTTGGTGTATTGTGGAAATAATAGTGAGAACCAGAAGCCCCAAGGCTTAGTTATTCTGAGACTGGAGTTTTTATTGACACTCTTTTGCTGAGATCTTTTCCAGGGAGTTATGAGATATATAAACTCCAGCCTTTGGATATTAAAGCTAATGTTTCAACCCCCCCAGTTGAATTTTCACTTTAGTTTTAAAATTAATGTCTGGATGCACCTGAAACAAAAGGAAGTTATTCGCTGAGTTGAATTACGAGGGTACTGTTGATATCTTGCTCAGGTGCATGCATCTGTCTCCTAGATGGATTTTTGTCAGCACCTCCCTCCACGGCAATTTGTAGCATGAGAACTTTCATGTACCTTTCAGATGAAGTGACACAACCCTTCATTGCATGAGATAGTTCTTGCATTTGCGGTACAGGAGTAGAAATTATCATCCTGGCTTATTTGGGGAATAGTTTTACTTAGTTATATGTTTAGCAATAGGAAGCTTCTTTATTCAAATCTGTACAGGATGCATTGGTTTATGTTTGCATACTTGTGACTCATGGAGACACGTGAGAAAATGTTGTTTAATAGATGATTAGCAGTACAAGCAAACCCTTCTGAGTTTCTGTTGGTTAAACTGTATATCACCACAGTTCACTACCACTTTAAGTGCTTTCTCGAATCAACCCTTGCGTACTGTTCAGTTACAATTTGCAGTATCCCATACTCTCTGATTTTTATATATTAAAGGTTAATAATTTGAAAGACAGAAATTTGCTTTGACTTTGCAGAGTATGTCCTTTCTCTTTGCCTAAAAGTGATAAAATCCTGAAAACACGAATACAAACACTATTGATGTTTCCTTTTGTGAAATGTCAACTCTTTGACTCTGGAAGGATATTACATTGAGAGAGTGAAAAAGTGGTTTCCATTGTTGTATCTTCTTAATTTTAGACAAAAATTGCTTCCATTCCCAACTTAATTTTATGTCACTAATGGGAAATTTACCTACAATTGCATTTTGTTATTTGGTCTGAATGCATTATATAAAGAGTGAATTGGCATTCTGTAGTTTAGAATGAACAGATTTGTCTGGATATAAACAGTTTTATTTATATTGTGCTCAATTCAATCATGTTAACATTTGTATGAATTTCAACTCCAAAATAAAGGCCCATAATTTGTGACTCAAAGACCTTGAAACTGCATCTGTAATAGTCTTCAACACCAGGCATTTTCCGAATGTTTGCAGATGATGCATTTCTCGGAAATAGTGAGATGACTTGAGAGACACTGTTTGTGTCTGCAGTGGCTCCTTGTGGGGACAATTTTCCCCAGAGAACTTCCAGCTGTAGCTGACTCTTCTACTTTCTGTTTACTCATTGGTTTCACTTATTACTTTTCTTCAGAATAAATGTCAATGCCCCTATCGGTCTGTGACTGAGGGCTAACAAAGCCCTGCTGGAGGGACTTGTTCTGTCATCGGGTATGGGCCCAGGGGCTCATGCTTAGAGCAGTGGAGCTGAGTAGGAGGGGTCCAGCAGTCTAAAACTTTACCAGATGAAGCCCAGTTCCTAGTCCTAGTACCCACTGATTTTTAAAGCCATTGTTATATAGGATGGTGATTCCCTGAAGATGTTTTAGAAAGTACCTCATGTTGGGTGCAGTAGCTTACATAATCCCTGCACTCATGAGGCTGAGGCAGGAGGACCATGAGTTTGAGAAAGCCTGGGCTACACAGTAATCAGACTCTGGCTCAAAAATTGACAAAGAAACAGGCAAGAAACAAACCAAAGCAAATAAGAAGATTGGTACCTGTAAACTAACATAAAGGGATTTTAAAACCAAGTATGGATGCTCTCCATGCAACTGTGTAGAGAAGAGATTACTTCAGGTGGGTTGCTTAGGGGAGACCTAGTCCTAGATTGAACTCTGAAGAATGTACAAGATTCTAGAAGTGACTATTGGGGATCAGTGCTCTAGGAAAGGTGAGAGTGTGGTGTCTATTCAGAGCAGGAAAAGGGATCCCCATGTGCTGAGGATCCACCGTGTGCCTGACTGCACATGTGCATATGTTCACCTGTGTGTGGACATATGATAAGACCCTCATCATTTTCCCCTTCTATAGTTTGCAGCAGTAGATGTGTACTGTATGCTGGTGACTGCCAGGATCACTGAGATCTTCCCAATTCTGTGAATCAGGAACTGTCCCTAGGGGGTGCTTATGGCAATTTTTGTTATCTACACTTCAGGATTTGGTGGCTCCAGCTTAAAGGCTGGATGACACTGCTAATTGTAATTACTCACGCCTGCCCAGAATGTTGCAGCCATCTTTTACTCCCCCTAAAGTGGTTTTCTCTTTTCATCTAGCCCTCTTCCAGGAGTCATCTGTTACAGCTTTGCTTAGCTGCTATTATGTCCTCTTTCAGAAATTTGCAAAGATCCCCCAGCCCCACTTTTTTTGTTGTTGTTGTTTTTTTTTCTTTTTGAGCATCTGTTATGTGGCAATCCCTGTGCACTGAAACCCTCATTAGTAATGCAGAAGATGGGCATAGTTACTACCCCTTCTTTATAGGCAGGAAAACTGGCATGTAGAGAAACTAAACAACTGGCCCCAAATCTCAAAGTTTGTACAAACTAACCCCCAACTTGCTGCTAATTACCAACCTACACTGGGATGACTGAGGCAAGCATTCAAAACCATCTGCAATGTGTATGCTCTCCCCCAACCTTTCCTTAGGACAAAGCTTTGTAATAAGGGCTTTGCATGGAATACATATTTTTTTTTTCCTTTAATGGTAATCCTTTTTTTTTTTTTTTTAAATTCCATTTTACAGATGAGCAGATTGAGGAATGGGGATATTAAGTAACTTGCTAGAGTCACGTGTTCAGAAGCCGGTGGAAGCCAGGAATCAGCAGCAGCAATTTCCCTGGAAGCCAGAACTCATTCACAGTTGCTGTGGTGTACTGCTTCCCAGTTTGATTTCTTTAATTAACATTTGACTACTATTCTAAGTAATATTTTTGTCATTTTTTTTTAATCAAGGAAGGAGGCTGTTTCAAAGAATGTTTTCCAAAGTGGATTAATACATTAGATAGACCACCCTGCTTGGAGGGAAGGTATATTAAAGGAGAGCCACTCTAGCCCCTCTGCCCAGGTAGACAGTCCAGTGTACACTGTGACCTCTAGACAGTGCAGAGAAGGAAAAGCTTGCCCTGCCTCCCTCCCTTGCCCGAGAGAATAGCATGTGCCCTCTGTTCCCTTGAAGATGTAGAAACCGGCTTGGAACAGATGCTCTGTGTGTAGGTATTCGGGGATGTGAAGCACCTGCATGCCTAGTTCCAGCCCAAACAAGTCTCCTTCTGGCTCGTCAAGGTGGGGAGGGAGTTCACCTAAATGGAGATAACTATCTTCAGTCTATTACTTCCTGAACACGCACCCCTGAAGGAAAACTGGATATGATTTATTTTTACGTACTGGGTAACCTTTTGCGTGTTTTGTGTTTTTGAAATAGACTCTCATTATGCAGCCCAGCCAGCTTTGGATTCTTGTATTTCTCCTCGTTGGGGTCACAGGCATGTGCTACCATACCCAGCTCCTGTGTGTGTGTGTCATGTACATGTGTGCTCAGGGTGTGTGTGTGTATACATGCGTGTGAGCATGTACACATCTGCTCACATGTGAGCATGCATTTGTAAGCCGCAGTTAGACACTGAGTGTCTTCCTTTGTCACTCACCTCATTTTCTGAGACAGGTCTCTCATTGAGTCTGCTGCTCACTGACTGTCTAAAGTGGCTGGCCAGTAAGTTTGGGAATTGACCTGTCTTTGTGTCCTACCGCTAGGTTAGAGGTGTACACCACCATGCACAGCCTTCATGAGTGCTGAGAATCTGGACTCAGGCTCTGATACTTACACAGCAGGCACTTTCCTGACTGATCCATCCCCACTTGGTGGTGACAAAGTCTTACCATCTGGCTAAGGCTAGCCTCAAACTCACTGTACAGCCCAGGATAGCTTTGAACTTACTGGGATTATAGGCATTTACCACCATGCCTGGCAAGTATACTTTACAGACAATAAAAGTATTTGTATTAAGAGGCTGGTTTGATGAATTTTGATTAATTTTATATTCATGCAGCCACTAGTCCAAACAAGTAAACCCTTCCCAGTGAATTTTCTTGCCTGCCCCTCTCAGACTCACTTCTGTTCCCATAGATTCGTCTTGATTCTCTTGGATTTGATATAAATGAAGTCACACAGCTATATTTGGTTGTGTCTGGCTGCACCGTGGAATGTTCCTTAAAAATAAAAAGGAATGAACTACTGACACACAAGGCAGGATGAATGACCCAGAGTATCCTCCCTAGAAGTTTGCGGGGTCCATTTTCTTCAGATTACCTTCATGGTCACAGTAACTCAAATAGCCGACAGATCCTTCTCTGTGCCAACCAGAGAACACAACCACCCACATCCGTTTTCTCCTTTATTCTCTCATAATTAAAAGAAATACGCCTTTAGGATATGGTCAGTTTATATTTAACTTGTGGGTGACCAAGATAATGATTTTTTTTTTTTTAAGAGGAAATGAAAATTGCACAATGATTTTCTTGCAAAGGTAGTAGGTCGGGAATGTTATGTGTTCTTTTTTTTTAAATATGGCTAAGGCCAGAGAAGTAGGAAGGAGGCAGATATGCTCTCTCCAGGGTGGCTGTCCAGCAGGCCTGGGATGCTCATTTCATATCTCCTCTGAGCTGTGTGCTGTGCACTTTTCATTGTCATGAGAGGAAATGTGAGGGAAACTATCCCCCACAAAAAAACAGCTTTTCTTGGCAGGGGAAAACTGACTTACGGCGCCAGAACTGGAGACATACGGCACCGTGAATGAGAGTTGCGCTGCCGTGCTGGGGCCGCGTCCAGGCACTATTTATACTGTAGCATATTCAGAGCAGATTGTTAAGTCTTAATACTGAAACAGTGCATCATTTTAATATTTTTGTTCTGTTTCTTCCCTGTTTTCAAGCATTATGTCAGGCATTGCACGTTCATTTATTTCATCTTGGACAGGACGTGCCCTCACCAGGAAGGTCATTTCCTGCCCTTAGAGTTTTGCCTCCCAGCCCCAGAGTCATTTTGGGGATCTCTGAAAAATACCTTTGGGTGTACAGGTGTTCTCTTTCTTTAGAGATAAAAATACATGAATTTTAAGAGAACAATGTGGGTAGACTCACCTGTATTGCCAAAGAGAAAAATAAAAATGCTGTTTTTCTTTTATCTCTAAAACATAACATTTTTATATGTGACAATTTCTGTCACCCTGTGGGGACCATCAGAATTTTCATAGCATGAAAATAAAATTTTTGTTACTCAGTGTTATTTATGAAATCTCTCTCTTTCTCTCTCTCTCCTTCTTCCTCTTCATCAAATTTCTGTGTGCCCTGCACTCCAGACCAGAGGGGCCCATTCAGTGGATAACTTAACATTTCCCTTTCTGCACGCTGCCTGGTTTTCCCAGGAATCTTTCTGCTGCGGTGGGGTTGCTTCCATAGTTACTGCTCTTTGCAGCCCCAGCTAGCCCCAGAGCTTTGCTCTGTTCATCATCTAGGTTTACCACAGTCGGCAGGAAACCTACAGGGGAAGGTACTATTGTCATTCTAAAACGAGCCCAGGAATAAAAACCAAGAGGCTGCTGAAGGCAACTTTGCTATTCTGAGCTATGGCACTTGGACCATGAGGCAAGGTGAGCACTCCTCTAGGGGCTGCAAGCTCAGTGTGCCTTGGAAATCACACCACACTCAAAATGTGACTGAGTGTGGCGCCTTCACAGCAGTTTTCTTGTTCAATTCAAAACTGTGTCTTATATTTAGGTGAAGCTTGCTTTTTTTTTCTTTTTTCTTTTTTCTTTTTTTTTTTGTCTATGAAATCAGCAGTCCTGTATATTTAGCATCAGTCTTAAGTTAGACTGTGAAACAAGACTTTGGAGAAAGGAAATATCCGTATGGTTTTCTAAGTAATTTAAGGCACATTAAAAACAAAAAAGAACCAATTGTCTATAACTAAACCTCATCCTTCCCCTTCCTTATCTCCTCTGTGTAGTTCACTAATTCAGCTGTCAGCCAGAAAAGAATGAATGCGTCATTGCACTGGGCTGTAAACTCTCAGAGTGGGTGTTCCATGTTGACTCTTGAATGACCTTCTTGACATTGAACAAACTGTGGAAGGGTTTAATAAATAGCAGATATATGTTTATGATGTTTTTCTTCCCTGTGCAGGAATAATCAAGCTGGGGAGGTGGAATCCTCTCCCCCTTAGTTATGTGACAGACGCCCCTGATGCGACAGTGGCCGACATGCTGCAAGATGTCTATCACGTTGTGACGTTGAAGATCCAATTACAAAGGTGGGTATTTCTGACCGTCTGTCTACTTCCTGTCAGAGCTGCTGCGTGGATCTTGAATTCACTGTAGAGATCAGCTTGTCTCCATTAATTTCTAGACAGTGGGCGAAATGAGAGGAGGGGAGGGGAGCAGGGGATGCTTCACCAGGCATCTTTACAGTCCACATTCCAACTGGTTTATGCTGTTTTCAGAGGCATTGAACTGATCACCTAAGGGGCTGCTTGATAAATCATTAAAAGTCTCCAGGGCAGGTGAATGAGGGCTCTGCACAGCCCCTCTCCCTGCGGCTTCTCTCGGCTTTTTCAGAAGCCAACCACAGAGTGTCCAAGGCATCACATCCTTCTGCTGCCTGAGAGTCTTCTTTTTTTCCATGGCATTGGAGCTTTTTTTCTCACTGTGGTGGTCACTCCGTGAAAAGCAATCTGTGATCTGTAGGTGGATCTGGGATGCTGTGCACCCCACCATCTAGCTGCTCTCTGTACCCTTTCATTGTAAAGTGTGTGCAAATTATGTCTTAAGTGCTGGTGTCATTCCGTGTACGACTTTTAAAAAGTTTTCTCCTTTAGGAGAAATTTTACTTCAACAGGGGCCCACCACTCCTATTCTTTCCCAGGATTCTTCAGGGTCTTTTCTAAGTTAGTGTTTGACTGGGAAAGTAGCTGCTCTGATTTTTTTCTGGGAAAGCTGAGCTTTCGGCTTCGGCTTTGATGGAAGTGTGCTGACATTTAACCTTAGGAAGGCCCATAATGCATCTGTGCTGGGAAAGCGCATCCCCACAGTGCCATGTCATGTCACCAGTGCTTCGGAAGAGCTGAAGTTCAGAAACAGGACTTCTCCATATTCATCAGCACAGTGACAGTGGCTCTTAGGATTGGGGGCACCCCTGCTGGGGTATGTTGAGGTCTATAGAAGGAGCTTGCTCCTCTTCCCTCTCCTGGGAACTTCCTAGATGTCCTACTGTAATGCTGGCACACAGCACTTGCGTCCCCTGCAGCCCAGGTCATGGTTGTGGGTCACGGGTTACTCATTCATGCTCTGTTCTGCAGTTGTTCGAAGTTGGAAGACTTGCCTGCGGAGCAGTGGAACCATGCCACAGTCCGCAATGCCTTAAAGGAACTGCTCAAAGAGATGAACCAGAGCACATTAGCCAAAGAATGCCCTCTCTCCCAGGTCAGTGCCTCCAGTGGCATCTTCTCTGTGTCCTTTCTGTAGTCACACTGCACTGCATGGGGGGGGTGGGGGGATGGCGGTGGTGTGGTAGCTGGTGAAGAGTGTATTGCTTTCAGTTTTAGAGTACAAGTCATCATTTCAGGGATAGATTTCTAATGGCTTAAAAATCAGTGAGAATGTATGAAAACACTTGCCAAGTATAGTCACCAACTTTCCCTAGGACAAAGACGCCATGCGACAAGAGTTCAAGCAGAGAGGTTTTTTTTTATTAGGGGAAAAGAAGAGGGTGGAGACAGGCCTCTGGGGACAGGAGAAGTGGAGAAGAAAGAGGGGGGGGGGGAGAGGGTTGGAAGGTGGGCAGGGCCTTATTAAAAGGGAGCACAGTAAATGTGCACAGGTGGTGCTCTTAGTGGCTCCAAGTGAACTCTAAGGGCAGGCCAGTACAGATGCCTGAATACCAGCAGTCACGACAGTGGATCTCTTAAGTTTCATGTCGAAACCTTGTCTGCTGGTTAAGCGACAGGTTGAGGCCTTATAGCAGACCTCTTGCTCCAAGTAGACATTCCCAGTGGTTGCCTTATTTCATCTGCAGGATGGGTTGTTATGCTCAACCTTTACATCTTGGTTTGATTAGGTTATTCTTAGCCCTATTTGGTAGTTAGGAGTTGACCTTTACAGTGGAGACATTTGTAGAGGGTTTTGTTTTTGTTTGTGTTTGTGTTTTTAAATAAAGTTGCCACAGAAAATGCATCATTAGAAACAATAATCCACGTTTTGTGGATACCCTAAACGAAACCATGAAAACAAGAAACTAAAGTGCTCCAAGGAACCAAAGCTAAGTCATTTTTGGTTTTCCTGCTGGAACTTGGCAGTTATAAAAAGGCTCCAGTGGATAGTATATGTTTTCTTGAACATCCCAGTGGCCTATAATTTACAAAAGAAACCTTTAAGGCAAAGGAGAGGAGCAGGGAAGTCCATAAAAAGGCAACAATTGCAGCCTGTGCATGTGAGGGGAAGTCTGATTTAGCTGTTCTGTCTGGCCAGATGCTGGCTAGGGAAGTGTAAGTTGTCATTGTGTGTCTGTGTATTTATTTTTTATTTCACCTTTCCCAGCATGCTTAAATTGGGATAGCCTCTTCCTTGTCGCCCTGTGCCTTTGTGAGTTGCAGCTTGACTATTGCATACACAGCTTCTGGTGTCTCATTTACTCTTAGCTGTTGACTGCAAAACCTCAGGTCTGCCCACCGTTTGGGCAACGGTGTTCTTAACGATGGCCAACAGGGCTAAGGTACAGGCAGCTTTCTTAACTGAAAGTGGCAAGGGAAGACATGGGTTTCAAAGCCATGCACCTTCTACTGTTCTCAGTGTCTTGACAGAAGTTTCGTTTTTTTTTTTTTTTTTTTTGGTAGTATATCTGAAAGAAGGTTAATCTTTCAACTTTTTGAAGTCTGTAGGTGAATAATATTGAGCCCATTCTCAATATTGTGTGACCATCACCCATCTGTGTACAACTCTTGTCACTCCAGACAGTGTCTGTAACCTCTGAGTAATAATCCCCCAATCTTCTCTCATTGGGCATGGGTACCTTCTCTTTTCCATCTATGAATTTGTGTAGTCCTCATTCCCATACAAGTGGAGCTTGGGAAAGATAGGAGAAGGCCACCAAATGACACTGGATGAATTTTATAGGACAAGGGAATGCCTCCAGAATAGTCTTTTCCCTTCACTGCTCTCAGAGTACCATTATAGTCTTGTGTTTCATGTACTTTGTAGAACACTACAAAACAGCTTGAGAAGGCTGAAAGTGAACAAAGAGTAAGCATGTCACTCACTGCCTGCAGCTTGCACTTGGAGAGTCCGTAGACAAACCAGGAGACACCATCCTCTTCCCACAGGATGTTCTCACTAGTAGAGCATCTACCATCCATTCACTGGTTTTCAAAAATTCTTTCATAGCAAACATACTATGTATCTGCCTCTCAGTAACTCTAAGAATCACGTTGCTATTCACACAAATCAACCCGACCATGCCAGTAGGAATGTGGTGAAGGCTATCCAATCTTTTCATGTCTCATTTTGGAACAAAGGGAGAAGACACCCAGGATTCTCTGTCTTTCTGAGTTTCTTGTACAAATCATGAGGCGAGTGGAGGCGTTAGGTTTTCCTTATTTCCCATTGTTTTTTTTTTTTTGCTTTTGTTTTAAGGCAAGGACTTGCTGTGTAGCCCTGGCTGCCCTGGAATATGTGGTGATCATCCTGCCTTTCTCTCTTGAGTGCTGGGATTAGAGAATGGTGCCACACACCTGCCTCCAGAACTCCTTTAGGTCTCTTCCTTTTTCTGGAGTTCTAAAGTCAACCTTTACTACTCATGAGGGACTAGAAGTCACCACTTTGTTCATTTTGTTTTGGAGACAGGGTCTCACTTTGTATGTAGCCTTGCCTCGACTGGTATGGGATTTGCTATATATAGATCATGCTAGGCCTGAATTTACAGAGCCCTCCTGCCTCCGAGTTTTAAGTTGTGGGATTACAGGCATGTCCTCCTATCTAAACTCATCATCTCCCCCCCCCCAGTACACAAAGCCATGTAGCTCAGGCTGTCCTCAAATGTGCTTTGTAACAGAGAGCAGTCCTCACTTCCCAGTGTTCTGTATCCCCATTTCCTGTGCTGGGATTACATTATGTGTCACATCACACCTACCTCCACTTATGCTTTAAGTATCTTTTTATTTTATTTTTTTTTTTTTTTGTCACCTGGTTTCTTATTTTGTCTGAAAAACAGCTGAAGAATTAGTAGTGAGCTGTGTTAGCTGATGGAAGTGGTAGTGGATGTTTCCTTCTTTTCTTTAGTCAGCTTCTCTTCTAAGAAACCAGTGAGAGGATCCAGTGGGTGAAGGTGTCTGTACCACGCCTGAAGGCCCACATGACAGAAGGAAAGAACAGGGTCCCTGGAAGTGGCCCTGTGACCTCCACATGCTCACTGTTGCACACGCCTCCACACAAGCTAAATAAAGCGATAAACATGTGATTAAACAATCTAAGTAAAGTAGTACAAGAGAGTGTGTGTGGGAGGGTGGGGGTGGGGCAGGGGTGGGGGTGCTTGTGAGCATGAGATCAAGCAGGCCTGTAGTGGGATTCCCTTGTGGCACCTCCCAGGTCATCTACCTTTGACCAATGGGCTTTCCCAGTTTGAGTCTATAAGCCCTCAGTTTGGAAATAAATCCACACTTTTATTCAGGTGTGACATCTGTTGCCTGGGTTAGCTAAAATAAAAACAAAACAAAAAAAAACACATTTAAAATTTATCTCAGGAACCTAAAAGCAAACTTATTTTTAGACATGGCAGTCTGGCTGAAAGAAGTAAAGAAATGAGTCTTCCGGTGATTTTATCATCATGTGACCATACAATATGTACTTACAAAATTCTAGATGGGAAGGTCAATCACTCAGTGTGGCCTTCTGATGCAGTCAAGGGACATAGGACTCGAGAGGTGTACAAAAGTCTTACTGTGACATGGTATATGTCTTCCCAGCAAATTTCTGTATCAGGAGAGCACAGTCTGTAAAAGGAAGAAGAGAACAGTATAGTATTTACACAAGCCAGTACCAGAGCTGTTGGTGATCATTGCCAAACATTGTATATTAGTACATAATTGTTTGTGCTATTGTGTTCAGTGACTGGCTGTGTAGTGGGTTTATTTACCCTAGCACGTCTGCAAAAACATAGGAATGACACATTTTGTTACAAAGTTATGTCACTGGGAGATGGATGTTTTCTGCTCCATTATAGTCTTTCAGGTCCACTGCTGTGTGCTTTCTCTCACTAAGTAAAACACCCTTCCACAGTACATTACTGTATTGACTGGATTCTGTTCTCTTGCACTTTGGATTAAAGTAATTTCAAATCAGCTAGCTGACTTTGGAGGAACTCAAACAATTCTAATATATTTAAATTCTCCAAGTACCTTATTCATTCACGTTTATTTATTTATTTATTTATTTGTTTGTTTGTTTGTTTGTTTGTTTGCTTATTTATTTGAGACAGAGTCTCACTATGTAGCCCTGGCTGTCCTGGAACTCTCTAAGCAGACCAGCCTGGCCTTAAACTGACAGATACCTGCCTGCCTCCACTGGGATTAAAAGTGTGTGCTGCCATGCCCAGCAAGTAGTACTTCATTTTAAGGAAACATTGAGAGCTGGGAAAGTATCTCAGTGTTTAAAAAGTACTTGCTCTGCAAGCATGAGATCCCTTTTCCCCCAAACCCATGTAAAGCCAGACATGATAGTAGACACGTGTAATCCCAGTGCTCCTAGCAGTGGGGTCTTTCTCATTAAAAGAATTACTTCCAAATACAAGTAGCAAACCATGTGTTGTGTAAGGCTAATTTGACTACAAAATAGCGCACATGAATCTTTATGTTTAAAATTTCATAGTCCATCATAAAGAATTCTGAAAATTAGAGTTAGAAAGGCATTTTAAGCCTTCTGATTTATTATAATACATAGTGCTATTCATAAAATAGGTGTACCTACAATCTGTAGCTACAATCACTGTTTGCATATATATAGGGTATATAGCCATAGGTTGTGTTGAAGTAGAATGTGCATGGGGGCTGCTGCAGGCTTCTATTATGAAGGCACCCTCATCTCACCTTGCTCATAACCCACTACCAAAACAAGTCGGGCACACCTTATATAATATCAGTCCCAAGAAAACAGTTCATTTTCAGTGCTAGAAATATCAATACAAATATTTCCCAGGTTATTTTCATCCATATTGTTGTACAATAACATGGATATTCTAACGTTGCATGCATCCTGGATTGAAGAAATTGACCCAGCTCTTCCCCACTTGCCAGAAAGTTACAGGGATTCATAGACTCCAGCTGTCTGGGTTGTTCTGGACTGAGTAGAAAACAGAAAAGAATTGTAAAACCACACACAGTTTATAAAGCAGGAAGAAGAGATGTGTACTGTCAGGATGGAAGGTGGGAAAGATTTTAATCAGTATTCATCATATTCAGCCTTCACTGTCTTATCTAGTTTAAGATGCTATTGACAGGCTGTGGGAATATCAATAGCTTGCTGATAGACTGCTTGCTTGACATATGCAAAGCTTTGAGTTGGATTCCCAGTGTCACAAAAGATAAAAGGTGGTAAGTGATTAAAAGATATACTCCTGTGTCTATGATGTTAAATTGCTTAGAATGATCTCAGAGTGAGGCATAAGGCACATTGACATCCTCTCTGTCTCAAGACCTACCTGTGGAAAATACTACTTTTCATAGAGTAAAAGTTGCATTGCTGGATCTGTGTTAGCTCCGCACAGCTTTGCATATCACTAGCTGAGGTTAGAATTTCTAGAACATGGGTGGTACCACCACCAGCAGGTACCACCACACATTGTATTACTTGTCCTGGGCATTTCATCAGGATTTCATGATGCAGACTCAAGAGCATGAGAATGTTTGTCCCGGTTAGATTTAGAAGATGCTCATGTTGGAAATGGGGTAATCCTGCAACATGGCCTCTGCTGTGCACTGTTTCCAAAGTTAAGTTCTCGTGATGGTATGTAACAACTTACTTCTAGAACTACCAAGTTTACACTATGCAGAGAGCTAATATGAATAATTGTACCACAAACTCAATGAAGTTATTCTGGTATTTCAAAGTTCCATTAACCAGGGAGTGTCTACTTTTTGCTACCTAATTCCTTTGCTTAGTTCATAATTGAAATCTATTCTGTGTTTGGTAGCAGCAGACATATTCATTTATAATCATCTGGGGAAGAGTTTGATGGAGGTAGGTGCCCAGCTTCCTGCTTTTTGAAGGAGTTGTAGTAGATTGGGTCTCTGGTGATAGAGCCAGGGGAGAATCCCTCTTCCTGCCTCCCCTACAGAGGCTCACAGTGGCCTCATACAGCACCAGGAGAACAGGAACAGGGTCCAGAGAAAGGCTTGAGAGTGAGTGAGATGGGGAATGTCTGGGATCAGAGCGATGAGGGCTGCAGCCTCACCTTGTGAGCCAGAAAGAGTTAAAGGACAGCTCTAGAAAGTCCTTGATTGATTTCTAGACTAGCCTGTAAGGGGGTGTCTGACTCTGACTGTCTACCCTATGCCTTCCCAGAAGTCAACATTCATAACAAGAGAAAGAGACTGCAAGCATGTTTGCGAGTTCACACCCCAGTGTGGCTGTGGCAGGCAGCTTTTATTAGGTAGCTTTCATGTTAGAATTTCTATTATTATGACATTTCAGTTTGGCATTTCAGAATTTCATCCTTGTCCCTTCATGTGCTAAATTCCTGTGACTCAGATATCCCACATCAGAACTATGTGAGACACGAAGAAGAAGGAGGAAAAAAAGAAGGACCGGAGATAGAAGCTGGTCTCTTTCCTCAAGGTCCCACTGTCTAGGAAGAGCAAATGATGTCAGTCCAGAGAGGGAGCTAAGACGGCACAGCTGTGCACAGCTTTATTTGGTTAGGAAGCAGGCTGCGCTGAGGCAGAGTCTGGGGGGCACCAGGCAAGGGCATTCTAAGTCCTCGGAGACAGTTGTGTGCTGGTGGACTTTTGTGTCTCAGTGCTGTGTTCAGACTGAGTGCAGCGTTCTCCCTACCATCTTCCCTTAGAGCTTGACTGGGGAAAGCTAGGCATCTGCTGTGTGGAAAAGGCCATAGAGGTTCTGTGGATTGAATTAGGGATTCCTTGGATTCCTTCCTCTTTCACGTCTGCGTCTGCACAGTGATGAAAAAAGAAAGCGATTCTGATGTTTTAAATGTGGGCCTGTCTGCTGGAGGTTGAACCTCCAGCTAAGTACCTCACTTTGATCCGTTGTCATCCTCTTTATCTCTCCCACCGTTATTAGAACTTCAAATGCCATTAGAAGTTCTAAGATTTCCTGAACTCGTCCATGTTGGGGATGACATTTCTTCTTCTTCTTCTTCCTCCTCCTCTTCTTCCTCCTCCTCCTCCTCCTCCTGCTCCTCCTCCTTACAGATGAGACTTACAGGCATGAGCTCCAACCTCATGCACATCATTAGGATGGCTTGAATGAGTGTTAGTGCTTATTTCCTGTAACTCAGCATTTCCAGAAGTCAAATCCATATGAGGTGGACATATGTAATGTCACAGTCAGCTCAGGTATGAATGTGCATCTGCCCAGAGTGTTGGTAGTCAGGAGGTGTCTCTCTATAGGACATTCAAATCAAAATGGTACAATTAAGAGTCCCAGTGCTGCTGCGGCGGGCAATGCTCCCTTACTTCTTTCTAATCCCAGGGACAAACAACATTGCGCCAAGAGGGGAGGAAGAGCAGGACCGTCATAAATGTGAGCACCCAGACAGCTTTAGCTTTGATTCATTTTTGGTTGAAACACAGTAGAAGTGTTAGGTTTGGTTTCCCCTGCTCAAAAATAGCACTGTCAAGTTTTTCATTTGGTGAATTTTCACACAAGTGATAATCACACGTTTCTATAAATTATATTAATTTAACTGATTTCCCTAAACGTTGTTCTGCAGTGTGTAGCACGGATGTTCTCAGATTCTTGGCTGGGTAAGCTTGTTGCAGTTGGAAGAGGAACAGAGACATCTGAAAAGCATTATCTGGATGGAGGGTGCTGGAGCATCTGATGTCACCTTGTGCTCTGGCTCAGCAGCCCTAGCCGTCATCCCTCCACCCCTGGGTGGCATTTAATCTGCATGTCCTGCTTCCTCCATCTTTGACAGCACTCGAGGCTTGGCTTTTGTTTTAGAGCGTATTCTTATTTGTCTATTTAGGGATAGTGAGCTCAGGTTATCCTGTTGGTTATTAAATATTCAGTCTGTAGAAGAGTCATCACTTTAAGGTTAAAAGACAAAGAAAACCGGCATGGGCTGTGGTGTGTCTCCTCTTGTCTTTAAAAAACGAGGGATAGTCACGTATATGGAAACTAATTAATTTTCTCCTTCTTTTCAGAGTATGATTTCATCCATTGTAAATAGCACATACTATGCCAATGTGTCAGCAACCAAGTGCCAGGAGTTTGGGAGATGGTATAAAAAGTATAAGAAGATTAAAGGTAACCTTGGTTTTTTGTTTTTAAAAGTTATTCTTTAACATAAATGTTAGTTGTAGCTGTCGTTTAAAACACACATGCACACATCCATACACGAGCATTTATAAAGGTAAGATTCTTCACATTTTTGTCATAAAATTCAACCTTTAAATGTAAGATAGTATTAGTACTACAAGAAAAATTCTTAGCATAATTTATCAACTTTGTGCTTTTCAACAGTGATTCCTGTGAAGGCCCAAATCCATTAGGATAGAACTTTAGAAGTTTTATTCCAAGTTACATAACACATACAGTTTGACTCCTGATTAACAAGTAAAATGGCTGGCTAAACATCTGGGAAGCTTTGGTTAGAAACAAGGTTTCAATGTGTTTTATTTAGAGACAAACCCTGAGCTCTATAAGGCAAGGTTTATATGGTCTTACCTATTTGAACTCAGATCTGGGTCTTTAACTTGCTAAGTGTGTGAACTTGGTTAATTTATTTAATCTCAGCAAGATTCAGTATCTTCATCTAAAAATTAGAAATGAAGAAAGTGTCCAGATCCTTTACTAGTTGTGAAGACCAAATAAGGTAATACTGATACAGTATTAATTCTCAATAACAAATAACTATGATATAATAATAATAATAATAATAATAATAATAATAATAATAATAATTGATAGTAGTAGTAGGACTAGAAGTAATACATGAGTAATTATATGTAGCCTTGCAAACATAGCTCTTTTACTTAGTAAATATCATGTTATCTAGACCACCTAGCTTTTTAAATATATTGGTGTTATTTTACCTTTGTAAACATATTAATGTAGAAATCCTTTTATTCTTTCTGATTAAGGTAAATGTGACTAGTCTTTGAGATTTGGGGTGATTTTTGTGACACTGATGTTTGAGGGCCATTCCAGTCTATAGTTTGCAATATTGTGACACCATCCATCAGGCTTTATTGTAGGTGTTCAGTCTTGTTATCAGCTCATTGCCCCCACTCGGGAGCCACATGATGATCTGGTGGGTGGGTAGACATGAAGGATGAATTGAGTTTTATTATTTGCGGGCTTCCTCAGGGGAGTCAGGGTATGTATCAAAGCAATACTTCTTTCTGTTGTGTGTCGGAGAGCTTGTTTACAAGATTGCCCTTGAGCAAATGAGCTTTCGGATGCCCCAGCCACACAATTCAGATCAAGAAAAAGGGAGAGCATTTCATGTTAAATACATGGTTTGAAAGGAAAGAAAAAATGTTAAGCTATCCAGAGGTTAAGTGGACTGCAAACTGAATCAAGATCAATTTCTTTTCAACATGTTTTCAAATTCTTTGAGCCCTTTAGATTCTGGTTTGGGAATTTATCTTTAAATACTAATACTCAGTTCTTTGCAGGAGGAGCTGAATAACTCCTCATTCTGAGGTGTCATTGTGTGTTTCAGAAAGGTTTCTTTCCTAGAAGTGTTGCCTCCAAGTTTTTTTTTTTTTTTTTTTTTTTTTTTTTTTTTTTTAAATTGGATTGTTAAAGTGCTTGAACATATCATCTTTGACTAAAAATCAAAAGAATCACTCAGCTTCAAGGTTGTTGGTTAGATCACATTTACTTGCTGTTGTAAGTGAAAGGAAGGGAGTGTGTTCTTTTATATGTTAGACTATAATTCCAGCTTCTGGAAGCCTGGGAACTCTTCAGTCTAGTGATTTCCCAGTCACACACACACAGTGTGTGTGTGTGTGTGTGTGTGTGTGTGTGTGTGTGTGTGTGTGAGAACGTGAACACTCACGTTGTCCATTCTTTGAGATATTCAATTCTTTAAGCTCTGTGTTTTTTTGTTTTTTTTTAAGATAGTAAATGCACAGTTAAATCTTTAAGTGCCATAAAAGCAGACTGAGGCTTTGATTTCATTCAGGGTCAAGGACCCACACCTGAAGAGGCTGTGAGACAGTGTGTACACATTTTGTTCCAAATGCTAGTCATTTCTATTGGAAAGCGTGTGTGTGTGTGTGTGTGTGTGTGTGTGTGTGTGTGTGTGTGTGTGTGTGTGTGTGTGTGTGCGCGCGCGTGTGTGCGTGTGTGTGTCAGTAGGAGGAGTAAAGGGAAGGTTAAGGTATGTGTGAAGTAAATACAAGCTGCCATAAAACAGTTCAAGCCCGGTGTTGATTCATCAGCCCAGAGAGTGGGAGGAAAAACAAAGAACACATGACAGGTATAATGGTGTACAGAAAACAAATACCAGAGAAGTGCATTTTAACTGTCTACCCTAGGAAGAGGAAGTGTTGGGCCTATCATCTGATAGAGGCTTCTTGCTAAGGATAGATATGGCAGGGAGTTCCTATCTTATCGTCGTGGTTTGGTTTTGAAGATTTGCTTGTGGTCATCCTTTCTTGAAATGGACAGAAGTAACAATGTTCCAGTCTGGAGCTCAGCAGTAACCAGAGCAGGCTGGCACCTTAGTCTTCTTCCTGAAAGGGCAGCGCATTGGTTCCTGCCCTCAGCTTTCCATTCTCACCGTGTTAGTTACCAGTGTGCATTTAGCACAGCTTATGTTAGCTACAGAAGGAAATCTGCAGCTAGCTCACTGATGTCCTAAACAAAATGCAGGCCACATCGTTAAATATGTTTCCTATTATCTGCTAATGTCTGTTTTAATAAAACAGTGGGAACTAAATGGTTGCTTCTTAATCAAAACCATGATTTCCTAAACATAAGCTATGTGATTCTGTTACAAATTGCCACATCTAGATCTCCTAGGTCAATTCTTTTTTTTTTATTCTATTCTCATAGAAATAAATAAACAGTAAAATAATTATATACTCTGGAGATCAAAGGAAAATAGGACTCAAACCTGGCAAAAATAAAAGTCTACTGGAAGGATTAAAAAAAAAAAAAAAGATCAGATTGCAAATTCTATAGTTTATGCTTAAATAAATATGAGAAAAATGAACAATCAATAATTTGATATCATTAAAAACAGATGTGAAAGCTATATACAAATGGAATTGTCTAAATTTTGAAGTAAACATTTTAATGTGCATTTTAAAAATTTGTTGTTGTTCTATCTAAACTATTTACACTTACTCTTTAAAAAGTTCTAAGTTAGTATGTTGACTTTCTTTTCCCCAGTGATCACAGTAGACCTTGCTCTGTTTACCTTTTTCCTTTAATTTCAAAGACAATCAAGATTGGCAGAGACATATTTGAGTTAACATTGCCTTTACTTCAGGAGTGATGGAGAAACAGTTTGTATACTCTGGTTTCAAGGTCCTGCTGTGAACCTTGTCCCAGGACTTCCTGCTCCCGAGGAACATGGGGTGGTGGGTGGCATGTTAGTGTGGTCTCTACCTCTTTTAAAAACTTGTCATTCCGCTCATTCTGTCAGTTGCATCTGAGCAGGATCTTCAAGAGCACTTCAAGAGCAATGTAAGGAACACATTGTACTTTTATCCAAAAGGAAAGAAAACAGCCATTCAGTGTTTAGGTTATTAGCAATGGGCAGAGGTAAGCCATAGCCACCTAGACACACTCATGCTGCTGTATAATCATTTTCAAGGTTTGGGGATTTATTCCATGGATATTACTCCCATAGTTGTTTTGAAAAAACGATTAGCCTTTAATCCAACTGTTATTTTTGTTAGAACTCCAGATATGATGTTATCCCATAATTTTTGTGAAACCAAGTGCAATTGTGTTTACAGTCCTGCTCTCAATTCCTCTTCTATTTTTGGTTGTTAGTCTAGCTGGCCTTGAAGGGCTGAACCACCTCTCCAGACCACTGATTCCATTCTCATGCATTCACAGGATTCATAGGAACAATGAGGATGTGAACTGACAAAGGCATTCACAGCAGCTTTGATCCATGATGAATAAATTCAAATAATTACATCTGAAATATTTTTACTAAAGTAAAAATAAATCACCTTTACTAGGATTCATCTCAATATTTAATACATCTCAAGAATTGAAGGGTCATTCAAAGTTCATACAAATACTGAAGGCTATTATAAAATTATTTATGTCATAGAATAATACCACTAGAATGAATGGACCTAGCCAAACCCTGCATTTTGGTTAGGGCTGAAAATCATCCCCATCACTTTCCTCTTCTTAATCATTGCTCAAAACACTCTGATTGCTAGTTTTCTTAATTTTATATGTTTATTTGAGCCTATTTTGAAAAATATTGCAAAGCTGGGAGAAAGGGGGATTTTTAAAACCAGTGTTAACTTCCTTGAGTCTGGTTTATTCTAGTAATCAGTATTTTATCTGACCCTGTCTAATCTACTCTTGCAAGATCAAACGTCCAGGCCAGCAAGCAGATAGTAAACAAAGCTCATGAAGGGTTTCAGTAAACACAAAGATTAGATGTTGAATGAAAATTAAACTCCTTGAACTAGTCCTCTGTACTAAAGTGGTTAAGTGGGTTGTGATTAAAAGAAATAAGTAATTATGATCATTATAGCCGAAATGATATAATGTTACCACATTTAAAGCACCTCTTGTACCCCAGAATGATTGTGTCATTTACAAAGTGGTGCCTCAGAGCTGAATGGAGAATCAGTGTCTCCCGACCTGCATCTTTAAGACAGCCCTTGCTTTGCCATGGTGGTGTCGGTGCCCAGGACAATGCCTTTAATCAGCTCTCCCTACTCCTGCCTCTGCCTCTGCTTAGCTCCAATGAGGTGAAAGGAACTTACTTTTGTTTACCTGATTCTTCTGAGTTAGGAAAGGAATTTGCTTTTACCTCTGGTCTAAGTGAAGGTGACTTACAAGAAAGCCAGTATTATACCTTTTGAAAGTAATGCTAACATCAAGTCCTTTGAATTTTATATAAATATTGGATTCATGAGAATTGAAACAGCTCTTCTGCAACCAACCATTTCCAACTGCTGGTTTTGGGGCTTTTGGAAGAAGAGCCTTATACATTTTCAGTGTAGCCATCATTTCTGTGTATTTCTTAGTCACCTGGGCAGTCCAATCAGAAGTGTATTGGTGGTGTCAGGAGCACAAAGTTCGCACACAAGCAATGCTTTGAGTGATTGGCCCACATGAAGTCATTCCTTCCTTGGACCCCCCGAGGCTCATTTTAGCTATACTGGTAGCTGCTTATCCTTAGCTTGGATGCATTTATTTGTAAGTGTTTAAATATCTACAAGTAATTGTTCTTAATAACATAATTGATAGAGCAAAAGAAACAAATTATCTGCTATTTAATCAGTTTAAAATGTAATTTTTAAGAAGATAGGCTTCTGTTTCCTTAGCTATCAATTTTCTATCTACCCATCAACCTTCTATTCATCATCTATTTATCCTGGATGGTTGCCGTCTGAAAGAAGGCTAAGCTCCTGGTTTCGAAAGGACTGTAATATATATAAAACAGTTAATAGTGCAGAAGCATTGCAACATTTGAAAATAAATTTAAGCATCTCTTTTATATACCTGGAAGGATGCTAATGGTGGGACTATCACAGGGAACATTACATAGGCCTTCCATGCCAAAATGAAAGAATTTTTAAAAGAAACAGAATTTCAGCTGTAACTAGGTGAATCATGCTATTAAACTAACATTTAGTGAGTGCATACATACCTTGCTAAGAACTGGGCAGGTTGGTAGCAATATCAGGAAGCCACTCAAGATGAGGAGCAGTGACCTAGCGATAGAGCTAGAGAATAATTAGTGGGGACACTTTTTGGACTAGATAGGTCAGGTGGTACCAAGAGAGCATTCTTCTTCTTCTTGCTCTTTTCTCCTTCTTTTTCTTCTTCAGTAATATTTTAACTTTTTGAAATAAAATTATAATTACATATCCCCCCTTCCATTTCCTTTCTCCCACCCCTCCCATGAACCTACTCTTGTTCTTTCTCAAATTCATGGCTTCTTTTTCTTTATTTCTCTAATATTATTACACACACTCTCTCTCTCTCTCTCTCTCTCTCTCTCTCTCTCTCTCTCTCTCACACACACACACACACACACACACACACACACACACACACACACACACGATTGCAGAGCGGACCATATAGTATTGGATAATCAATGTGGGGACTCTTCCCTAGGGAAGACTATTTCTTGTGCTCTCAGCATTCCTTACTGCCTATAGTTCTTTGTCTAGAGTCAGGGTGATAGGAGATTTCTCCGTTCCATGTTAGTCTGTCTATTGATGTTGTTCATCTTCAGATATTTTTAAGGCAGCCATGATGGTAAGACTTTATGGGGCATAGCTTACCTGACATTTATAGGAGTTGTACTTTTATATGAGATTTCTCATTCCTCTGGTTCTTCTAACCTTTCCAAGCCTCTCTCTTCCTCAATGTTCTCTGAGCCTTAGGTGCAGGGGTTGTGTGTTTGATGTATCAGCTGGAGCTGCATCACATGGTCACTTGTTCTCTGGTTAGATTTTCGGTTTTCTGCCATGGAATCTGTCTATTGCAAAGAAGAGTTTTTTGATGCAGCATGAGTGCTACACTATCTGTGGGTATCAGGGTAAATATGTGTGGAGTTATGCTGGTGTAGTAAAAGTGACAGTCACAGCCTCTCCATGTCTGACTTCACTAACCCCATGTAGTTGGCTAGGTTTCCAGTACCAGACATGATTTCCTGCTTCTTGAGCAGACCTTAAGTCCAATTAGAAAGCTGTTGGTTACTACCCAAATATGCATGCCAGTATTGTACCTGAAAGGGTAGTGTGCACACTGGTCATTGTGTTTGTAGGCATCACAACTAGGTAGGACTCTTGCTTGCTTCCCTACCTTGGAAGCTTTCATGGGACCATGAAAGCTAGTTGTCAGAGAAAGGTTTCAGGTCAAATCTCCTTTGGGTTTTATGTCTGAAGTGCATGGTGTCTTCAACAATAGGGACTTACCTTTCTGCCTCTTGGCACCCAAGGGTAGCAGTAATTGACTATAAATTTTTGGGTTTCTTTTGAATTCAAAGGAACATTCTTTAAAGAAAAGTGCTGTAGAAGAGGATTGGGGTCTTTGAAAGGAAAAGGGCCAAGAGTTATGACTAGGTGAGAATTAAGGGAATGAAGAGACAATGACCCCAAAGCTTCACCAAGGGTGGCAGAAGGAGTGGCAAGGGGAAGGCAAGTTGACTGGAGGGAGTTACTTTCTAGCAGGAAGGTGTGTGCCTATGAAGACGGAGAGGAGCAAGAAGGTGAAGGTGGCAAGTTTGAGTAAAGGGGGAGTGTTTAAAGCACTATTGATACCTAAAAGAAAGGACTGAGCCATAGAGAGGCAAGGCAGGACCTAATGCTCAGATGGCAGTTTCCCTCGAAAGATACATGTGGGCATATATATGCACTTCAGAGCCTGGGGAAAATGCCAGGAGAAACCTGAGGTGGTAGGAAAAGGGGCTAGTGGTGGAAGGAGCTGAGAATGAGATGCTCTGGTATGTGGTGCGTTGGGGATCATGCCTAGGAATCAGTAGTTATGGTGAGGGTTGAGTGAAGATACCAACAATAGATGCTGGGGAGGACCTGTGTGGTGAACAATGAAGGAGTGGCAGAGGGTTGAACTAAGAAGGTCATGGGTAAGGGTTTGTAGTGAACCAGGCCTCACTCAGGCTCACGTGACTCTTTTGTAGTGCTGTTTGAGAGTTTTCTTGGTTTCAGATTCCATTTGTCCTGTCAAAGACAAAAATCAGAAAATCAGACTTAAAAACAGCCGCAGTGGTGCGGAGCAACAGTCTAGAAGAGTGTATCATGTCCACACAAGGAAATGCTCAGTTCCTTGAGATGTGATGTGGTTGTCTCAGAAAACAGCATTAGAAAATCAGACTGTTTTGGTTTCTTGTTCAATTATACAAGATGGCTACCTGGTTTCCCTTGGGTGATTCAAAAGTCAAAAGTCAAAAGAGAAGTGCGTTGAGCTCCTCAGGTGCTGGAAGCTATTACCTACAAGTCCAACTGCCTCATGGGGAATGGTTCTTCAGATTGCTGCTCCATCCACTGGTGTTGACCTTCACTTTGCTTTTTTGCAAGATCTTGAGTTTATCTGAACCTCTAAAGGTATTCCCATGAATCTAGAGCAGTTGTTCTCAACCGTCCTAATGCTGCAGCCCTTAGACTTCACTCTTCATGGTGGGGTGATCCCCAACCATAAATTATCTTGTTGCTATTTCATAACTATAATTTTGTTACTGTTATGAGTCACAATGTAAATATTTGATATTCAGAATATCTGATATGGGACCCTAGAGAAGTTGTGACCCACAGGTCACAAACAGCTGATCTAGAGTTGTCTGGAGCACAGGTCCCCAGGTAGAGGCTAATCCTTCTTCTGGAACAAAAAAAAAGAACAGACATTGCCAGTAAAGGAGGAGGAGGGCATGGGCACACATCCATTTTGTGCTCTCCTCATTCTAGTGAATTTAAGGCATTTTATGTTATGAGGAGAATTGAATTATGTTGAATTTATCTACTTAGTTTTGTTTTACTGTAACCAGCCTTATTTTTTACCTTAACCTTTCACTTGAATGAGGGGGAGAAAAAAAAGCAGATGAAAAGTTTGGTTATTTAATTCATTTAGCTAATACCCTTCAGAAGCTAAGACTCTATTAAAATAATCTGTTCCTTTCCTGTTAATTAGTTATTGAACTAAAGAGTTAGTAATACTCAGTTATACTGAAAAGAATAACCATAAATTTATCAACTATAAGTCGGGAATTGTTCACACAAAGAAAAATACATCTCTTTTTTTCTTTCAGCTGGCTTACTATTATTTTTCCTAAAAGTATTGGCTATAATATTTATGACTTACAAGTCGAGGAGACTGGTCTTTTTAAAGAGTGGATCAGGAATGATTGCTTCCTTGTTTAACTCTCTCAATAGGTTGGGTCAAAGAATTAACATGCATCAAAGTGCTGCATGGAAGAGGCAGTCTGTCTAATAATAATGTTAAGTTTCAGCCTGTGGATTTTTTTTTGCATCCTGTGTTGAATTTATTTTGAAATTATAGCCTAAATTAAAATAAAAAGCAAAAGTATAGGTATCCTTAGATATAAGCAGTTTTCATCTACGCTTACACATTTGAAATGAAATCAGGGAGGGTTATCAAGCTGCTGGGAGCCAGGGCAGTTGTGTCACCAGGGAAAGTGAGCTGTGTGGCAGTCAAGTGGACAGTGCTCACTTTTTCCATGGGGCTTAATGGGCTCTGTGAGCTTTCATTGCCAAGGAAACAGAGGAGAGGCATCCATATTCCAGTTGCTTTAGATGTGTATGTTCTATAGAGCCGAATATGATGGGGAAAGGAAGTTGATAATAAGTGGAAAATACACCTAAGAAAAAGAACGGTATTATCACAATGCTGGCTGCTACTCCTTGCTTATGGGGCCATTTTATTGGGAGTTAACAAGTTGGCTCTGAATGTCTTGCTTTAGGCAGAGACTTTGCAAGCAAATTTCTAACCCAGAGACAAATTCTGTACAGTAAATTTAGAGAAAGAAAAAAAAATCTGTAGGCTTGGTAGTCCCACAAGTTTTAGCTCCTCCATCCCCCACCTGTCTGTGCCCTTTGGCTCTTTAAGACTCCTAAATATTTTCTTTAATTATATTTAGTGAGCTCTTTTTCTCTGCTTGTTTGTTTCGATGTCTTGGGATTTATATTTGATAGTTGGAGGCCTCTTTGTGTTTGTCTGTGTTACATTAGCTGAAACTGGCTTCCAAATAATAAATTGATTTTTATTTACAGTTATTGACCAAAAAATAACATGAGAAATACTTCATAGATGGGCACATTCAATATTGGCCCATATAATTGTTATATTTACATTTTTTAAAAGAACTAAATACAGCAAAACTTCAGGGAGACAGTAGAGTTGTTAATGTGTATCCCAGCTCAGAGAGAGGAGCCAAAATAAATATTAGATTTAACTACATGGAACTGCCATTTTTGGAGGACCGAAATTGTTGCCTGATTGCTAACTTCACTAAATTCAGTCTTATGTGAATTCACTCTGATTGTCTGGGGCCATAGAGTGCCTGTTGCCATGTTATGTCTATGCAGCACATTTAATTCATTGTTGGTTGTTTCAACTAACACTTTCCATACAAAAAAATTACCATTGGTACTTGCTTCTTCTCTCCCTGGGTCTCTCCCCTCATTGGTCATGTGGAGTTCCAAGTATATATCGGTACAAAATTCTTCAGCAAGAAAAATACAAGAAGAGGGTTTTAGTCACGTAATTTGTATTACCAATGATTAGATGAAACACTAATGAACTGGCAAGGTAGACATTGACAGGAGGTTTGTTATTAAATAGAAAGACACTTTCAGTCATAGGCAGAGGTTCTAAGTCCACCTGTGTGCACCAAGTGGTTAATTTACTGGAAGCAAAAATACAGGTGGGGGTTTTTCCTTAAGTTAAAATTATTTGGTATTGTGTTTTAGGGACTGGCACACAATAATTGACTAACAAATATTTTCATCTGAACTGAAACAAACAAGAAAACATGAATAATCATTCAGTAGTGATTAGCCACCATTTTGTTTTTAATTGACCAACTCTTTCAGGAAGTGTTTGCACAACACATTGTGAAAAGATCAGGCAGGACCCTCACTAATCACACAACTCACCCAGCCACCAAGTCACATGTGCAAATACTTGTCACAAGCTTTGTGTGCACACTTGTATACAGCGCTGAAAGCAGGATTTGTAAGTTGATTAGTCCTGATCCTAACCCTAGAACTAGGAATGAGTGTGTGCCAACTTGGGCAGTGTAGCTTCCGCAGCTGACTTCTGCAGCAGACCACAGGCACCAGACCTGAATCACTTTTCAATTTTATTCTCCTTTCTACTTTTGGGGTTTTGGAGCTTCAACTTCCTCAATGAGTATTCCTATACACTTGTATACAGCGCTGAAAGCAGGATTTGCAAGTTGATTAGTCCTGATCCTAACCCTAGAACTAGGAATGAGTGTGTGCCAACTTGGGCAGTGTAGCTTCCGCAGCTGACTTCTGCAGCAGACCACAGGCACCAGACCTGAATCACTTTTCAATTTTATTCTCCTTTCTACTTTTGGGGTTTTGGAGCTTCAACTTCCTCAATGAGTGAGCCCTGTTTGCTTATTGAGAACTGGCTTGCACAGCTGTGGGGATTAAACAATGATAAGACTTAGATGTGCATTGTGCATAAGCTATGATGGAGATGTCAGGGTTTGCTGGTACCGGAGACACTAACATGCTTTTCAAGAGCTGCATTGGTTTTACAGACAGGGAAATTTCTGTGCCTAATACATCCTGTTTCTAAATGAAATCTCTTAAGGGGGCCAGCTAGATGGCTCAGTGGATAAAGGAACTTGTTGCCAAGCCTGACATTCTGAGATTGATCAAAAAACAAACAAAAAACAGAAAAAGAAAAAAAAAAAGTAAAAGAAAGAAAACTTGTGAAACCTTCAGGCAGTCAGGCAATTAAGCAAAGAGGGGGGGGGGTCAACCAAGCACAACATAACAAAAACTAGTTTTTATTGTCTCTATGACTTGTTTATTCTGCTTACGCTAGAGCCAATAACTCTAATTACTTGGGATATTCTTAAATAGTTTCTGTATCTGAACAGCTATTTGATCTTTTGTTTTGTTTTTTGTTTGTTTGTTTTTTGAGACAGGGTTTCTCTGTGGCTTTGGAGGCTGTCCTGGAACATGCTCTTTAGACCAGGCTGGCCTCAAACTCACAGAGATCCCTCTGCCTCTCAGCTATTGATCTTAAACAGTTTTCTAACTTCTGATTTTAACAAGATCATTATCCATAATATTGCTTCTGTGTTTGAAGTGATTCAGTACGGGTAAAGATTTAGAAGCCAAGGCAGTCCTGCTTTCATTTTCTCTGCTTAATCCTCAGGGGTCAGGTAGCAACTTGAGAGTGTTGATTTGGCCATCAGCACTCCTACCAGGGACGCCCAAGACAAACCCATGTCTGTCTCACCTCTGTGGAATCACTTGCAGAGAGCTTCTGAGGGTTCTATTTGTCTGTTTGGTTTCTTCCTTACAGTCTTTTACCCAGGGTTTCCAACTGAGGTTCTGGGGAACACAGAGTGTTATCTTATTAAGGAACCCATTAGCACTCACTCATGCTAATCTGTTCACATTTGCATAAGCATCTTAATGGCTTAAAGAAAAATCCATGGGCCAGAGATTCTGGAAGTTTCTCCATGCAGAAAGCCTTTTACCCAGTTCACTGCTTTCTACCCACTCTAACTATGGACAGTTTCCAGGGCTACTTCACAAAGCAATGATGTTAAGTTTGCATTGAGTCATTGCTCAATGTTTGGCTTCAAATTCATGACAATCCTTCTGCCTCAGCCTCCTGAGTGCCTGGATTGCAATTGTAAGTCACCATGTATATTGAACTAGGATATTTTTAATTTCCTTCCTATTCTAATTTAGAGAGAGAGAGAGAGAGAGAGAGAGAGAGAGAGAGAGAGAGAGAGAGAGAGAGAGAGAAAGACAGAGAGAGAGACAGAGAAAGACAGAGAGACAGAGAGATAGAATTGAGCCATTGAGCATTGAACAACTACCCTAAAGAATACTACAGGATGCTTTCCTTCTATTTGTTGGTTGATACAAATACAGCATATTGACAAGTAAAGCAGATTCATTGCTTTTCCTGTAGAAAATGGAAACTTAAGTGTACTTATATTGCATTTCTATGAATTTTATTTTCTTTTAAAAGTTGATCTTGTGTGCATGTGGAAGTTGGAGGACAGTGTGCTGGTGTTCATTTCCCTCCTTCCCCCATGTGGACCCGGAAGATTGAACTCAAGTTATCAGGCTTGGTGGTAGGGCACTTTTACCCACTTCTTGCCAGCCCTATAAATTTGGTCTTGGAGTTGTGGGATTTTATCATTTCATCTGCTGTCTGTTTTTCAACCTTCCAGTTCAAAGGTCTGAGCATGAACTCTTCCGTGCTGAGAGACAGGATCTCTTACCATACTGACTGGCTTTGCTATATAGCTGAGCATGACCGTAAACTTGTGTGCTTCCTGTTCCCACCTCCAAGAGCTTACACACAGCTGTGTGCCTCCACCTCTGCCAGCTCAGCACATGAACTTTTAAGCCTCATTTGGAGAAACTGAGTAGTAATATATTCCTGTGTGTGTCATGGGGCATATGATTCCATTTGATAGTAAAGGGGTTAATTTTCAAAATTGATATGCTGTGACAGAGTTATGCAAACGAAGGAAAGAAAGAGGTTCTTTTGGGAGACAGATGACATTGGTTAGAATGTCCCAGTTTTTTTTTTTTTTAAAGTATAGTTTGAAGGCTTAACTTTTAATTGCAATTATAAAAGTATTCTCTGAAATTCATAATACTAATTTAATAAAAGTCTTAATAATATTGGACTTCTAAATTTTACTCCTAGAATTTTGAGATAAATTTTTTCTTAAGATAAGAATAAGGTATAGGGCTGGAAAAATTGCACAGAAGTTAAGAACACTGATTCTTCTTCTAGATGACACAGGTTCTATTCCCAGCATCTATGTGGTAATTAATAATGGTCTGCAACTCCAGTTCCAGGGCATCCAAAGCCCTCTTCTGGCCTTTGCAGGCACCAAGCATGCATGTGGTACACAGACATGCATGCAGGCAAAACATCCACACATAAAATATTTTTATTTTAATTTTATTTTTAAGGAATTCTTAAAGAGAAAAAAAGAATTAGGCCCATGGAATCTTCTATTCGCTGAAGTCTCCTCGCCAATAAAAAATATATTATTCAGTATTCTCCTTTTGAATATAGCTTTTAAACACCAGGTTCAATCAGTGTTTCCTCTACAAAATTTAATGGCCAATGAATGTAAAACTATAGGGAAAAATCTCGATTGCTCACATACATTTAAAATATAATTAAATTTCAGTTTAAATGATAGCCTTTCTATTAGGGATTATGAAAAAACAGAATTCAGCAATCAAATTAATATAACTGCAGGAGTTAACATCAAATTCAAGCACAAATCATATAGTATCATCATCTTATGCTTGTACAGACACATCAAAGCAGAGATGATGTGGCATAGTGATCCTTGAACTTAGGCTACTTACAAATCACAAGAATCTTAGAGATTCTGATTCAGTACCCATGACCATCTCTAACCATCTTCTAATGTGCTATTTGTACTGAAGGATCTCACTTGAGTATCTGCCAACCCACAGGCCTAAACTGTGTCTGTCAGTGGATGTGTGCAGATGATGAGAGGGATTAGCCCATTCAGTCTTCATCACCATCCTTCATGGGAGAAGACATTGGATATGAAGGGCTAAGGCATGGGGAGGTAGTCACACACCTGCCAAACTGCTGTGATAGGATTTAAATCTGGCTGTGGCTTTGAAGCCTCTGCTTGTGACCATTGGTACGCACCTCAGTTCCAACATCTGGAAGGATTTGGCTTAAAATTTCAGTAAAGTGAATCAGGTGCCAGAATATTGGCATATAAGTTCTTATGCTCTCTTCTCCTCTTCTTATATATGTGTACATGCATATATTCTGCATAGTATTACTTAAATGTTTTCTAATACTCTAATATATATATATATGTATGTATTTATCACAAACTTTCTGTGTTATTACTTTAGTCCAAGCAACTGTACTATAGAGTCAGAAAACAGTTAAAGTTCCCAGCCTGTTAAAAGTGGAGTCTCTCCCTGAATATAGCTTTAAACATTAGACTCAATCATTTTCTTTAAAAAAAAAAAAAAATGATGATCAATTCTCAGCTATATTTTCTGGCTATATGGTAGAGTTGCTTGGAATAAAGTAATGTTTGGGGGCGCATGTCTTTTGCTCATAAAGAGGATAAACTGTGGAGATTATCTTTCTTTGTCCTTGGGTAGAAAGCAGTACTGAGGCCTTTGTGAGGCTTCTGACATGGTTATAATACTGTTTAGTGATGGCTATCCCTGACTGTGCTCTGCAGTTAGTTCTCTGGCTGTCCTGGAACTCACTCTGTAGACCAGGCTGGCCTTGACCTCAGAGATCTGCCTGCTTCTGCCTCCCAAGTGCTAGGATTAAAGATGTGTACCACTACATATGACTGTAGATCTGGGGATTCTTAAAGATAGGTGTTATTATGTGTAAGCTTACAGCAATAAGGACTAATTATTTTGACTCATCAAACAAACTCCATAGGTTTTATTGATATACCATTTGCATCTGATTTATATATATTTACATGCATAATTATAACTAGATCTGTAATTTTTTTAAAATTAAAGACATCATGTAGGTATATCACTGAACAGTAAACGTATTCAAGTGTCATTAGTCTTTGAAAAAGAAAAATACTAAAAGTTTGGACAATTAGCTCTAAGAAAGTGATTCTCTGTGTTTTCATTAGGAAAAATGGGGATAAAAGTTTGTCTATTAAGTACTTAGAAACGATTTCAAAGTTAAATTCATCATGACTTTGACTGAATCAAAAACAGCACCAGCAAGCCAACAAATCAATGTTTATCTGAGACCGAGGGTTTGTGTCTGTGAAGTGCGACTTTACTCTGGAGGCGGCTCACGGCCTGTGCCTCTTCTTTCAATAAAGAAATCACAGTGGTCATTCCGGCCAGTGGAGCCCTATTGGGTTACCTTATCTGAAGGCTCATAGCCGTTTGCTTGCTTTGAATTTAAGGCTGTGTACTTTAAAGTTTAATTAATGCAATGATTGGAAAACGTATGCCTTTAGAGAAGATGAAAACAACTTGTTTACCTTGAACTTCACGTGGGAAAGGTGATGTGTAAACTAAGTGAAATTATGTTCAAAGATTAAGTTAGAAAGGAAAGAAGTTTGAAGTAAACTTTTGACTTATTTGCGAGTTCATGGAAAGTTGAACACAAGTTTGGTTCTTTTGAAAAAGAAGAAAAAATAGTGTATATAAATATGATCCTAAGATAGTCTGTCCTCCAATAAGCTCTGGGAATACACAGAGATTTTAGACATGAACTACATGGCCAAAAACCCACTTACACTTTGATATATTAATTTACATCCACATGTATTTTTAAAATCACATTATGTAAGGTATATATTTAGAGGGAAAAGACCCACTTTCTTCCACTGTTTAAGTTGATTGATTTTATTTAGATTCCTCGTGTCTCACTCTGTTTGCCAGCAATTGCCAATTTCCATCTAAATTCTTTGAGCCTCTGTGTTCTTTTATTTACTTCTTACAACGAATTCTTTCAGTATTAGTTGTGTATCAAACTACAAATGATACTTTAATGACAAAAAAACAAAAAACAAAAACAACCAACCAACCAACCAAACAAACAAACAAAAAACAGTTGTTTTGAACAGTTTTTCCTGGGGTCAGAGAAATGGCCCAATGGTTAGTAACACCTGTTCTGTTGCCAGCACCCACAACAGGCAGCCACCTGCTTGTAACTTCATGGGATATGGTGGTGCCTTTGACTTCTATATGTATCTGAGCTCACAGACACATGCTTACATACATATACACAATCAAAGATAATAAAAATAAATCTTAAAAATGGTTTTGCTGCAGGCAAATAGTTTTGATTTCCACCATGTAACCACCCCAAACAGTGCCTATTGAATTTATCTGTAATGTTTCTGGGTTTTCTGTTGATGTTGTTTTGTTTTTTTTTTTTTTTTTTTTTTTTGGTTTGGTGTGAGTGCTGTCTTGGAACTTGCTGTGGTAATTAGAGTCGCCTTGAACTTATAGTGATCTCCTTCTACACCACTACACCCAGCTTCTTTAAAAGGTTTTTGTATAATTATACCTAATACTTGAAATCCTAAGTAAGATTTACTTACTAAAGCTGTGTGGGAATTTGCTTTCAAACACATTTTCAAGGTGGTACCTACAAACAAACAAACACTTAAAACTAGCAACGACTGAGTTGTTTTAGTCTCTGGTGTTTTCTTCAAACAAAACTTTGTTTTCAGCAATAAAGTACAATAGTACTGGGAATTGAACCCATGTCTGCTGGGAGAGCACTAGTGCTCTTAACTGCAGAGCAATCTGTCCAGCTTCACAGAGCTTAGGTAAGGCTATGACCCTCACCCCAGCCCCGAGGACTGGTCCTGTCACTTGATTGTGCATCTGTGAGGCATTCTCTACCTTTACTCCTTCAAAATTATTCTTTAAATCTTTAGTAATTTGAAATAAATAGATAGATAACCTGGAGCAGGAAAGAATCTTATTTAGTGACCTGTCAAGGCGACGTAATTAAACTTGAGATTATTAAAACATCCATTTCCAAAAGAAGATAGCAACTGAGGAGATAATGGGTATATGGTAGGCACATTGATGAGCATTCCCATCATTGTTGCAGCACTGGCTATCAAACCCTCTACCAGCCAAACTGTATTTCTGGTACATTCCCAACAGAGACTGAAAAGGTAGCAGCTTGGCAGGTGAAGTTGCCCTTGCCGTTTCCCTGATAACTGAGAACTATGCTGTTAGTGGTGAACTGTAGATTACAGTAGGGGGTGTTTCATTACTAAGGTTGTTGGTGGTGGGTGATTACAGGGTGCAGAAATGTCTGGGGCTTTACAACTGGATTGGCTGGTGGTCTTTTTGTCTTGGCTAGCTAGGAAATGCTTTCTTTTTACAAATTTAAACAAGCTAAAGTGGCAAAGATCTTCACTTTCATATCTTTTATGAAAAATATCTATTACTAAAATGGCTTAGTTAAATTTTTATGGTATGAAAAGCTCACTCTTTGGGGAGTTTTTGGACTTGTATTAAGAAAATACTAGTATCATTAGTGTACCAGATATACAGCAATTCAGTACTTTATATATTAGCCATGAAAATAATGGTGAATTTTGTTTTTATCTCTCAACAGTGGAAAGAGTGGAGAGAGAAAACCTTTCAGACTATTGTGTTCTGGGCCAGCGTCCAATGCATTTACCAAATATGAACCAGCTGGCATCCCTGGGGAAAACCAACGAACAGTCTCCTCATAGCCAAATCCACCACAGTACTCCAATCCGAAACCAAGTGCCCGCATTACAGCCCATCATGAGCCCTGGTCTTCTCTCACCCCAGCTCAGTCCACAGCTTGTCAGGCAGCAAATAGCCATGGCCCATCTGATAAACCAACAGATAGCCGTTAGCCGGCTCCTGGCTCACCAGCATCCTCAAGCCATCAACCAGCAGTTCTTGAATCATCCACCCATCCCCAGAGCAGTGAAGCCAGAGCCAACCAACTCCTCTGTGGAAGTCTCTCCTGATATCTACCAGCAAGTTAGAGATGAGCTGAAGAGGGCCAGTGTGTCCCAAGCTGTGTTTGCAAGAGTGGCATTCAACCGCACACAGGTATAGTTAACACATTCTCGCCATTCTCCAGCTCAGTTCCCAGAATCTTACAGGGGCATTGAGAGTAGGGAAGCAATGTGACGTGTCTTCATTTCTTCTTAATACTCTCTTCAGAATGTTTTATGGAGATGAGAGGTAGCTCAGGAGATGCTTGCTGGTCAAGCATCAGGACCTGAATCCAGATCTTCAGCACCCGTGTAAAAGCTGGCCTCTGGGAACACATCTTTAAGCCTATTGTGAGACAGGTGGCAGGGAGAGTCTGGAGCTCTCTGGAGTTCCATAGGGAAGACGGCAATGTCAGCCTCTGGCCTCCTTATGCATATGTACCTCCATACATACATCATGCATACATGGCACACACACTATACAGAAAAATACAAATTTCAGAGCATACATAATTGCATAATATTCTTCTGTTGTGATATAATGTCACCACTCATCCCTACAAGGTCTTAATTAATTAATTTCAACAATGTAACAAATACTTGAGACACTACCATCCAGCTTATCTCCAGAATCTTACCACTGAATGGCCAGGTGTCTATGTATACTCTGCCCTCATCCTTACCGTTAGTGTTTCCCTGCATGGACATTTGATCAGGAATTTTCTGATTATCTCCTCCACCATTTAAAAAATATTTGAGACTAGTTGCAACACTATTTATGCTCACTCAAATAGCCTGTTTGTAAATCTTTTTTTTTGAACATTATAAAAGCATTTCTATAAACCCTGCAAAATGTACAAGTCAGATTTGAGATAGTACCACATAGTTACTATTTTTAATGTTTCAAAAGAATTACATGTATCTATAATTTTCCATGATAGAGGCGAACAGTTCCTTTACACATATGTTGTCTTACTAAGTGAGCTCGTTTGAAAGATTTTTTTCCCCCTCTTTGTGCTTCAGAATGGAGTGGTGTTAAAATAAGGATTTCAGAGCTCATCCTGATTTAGGCCTAGAGGATTTTATTTCTTACAAGGTCTGAGGTGGTGCTTATGTTGCAGGCTCAGGGTGGAGGGGTATATTGTACAAACCACTTATCCTATGTTATGAGGAACCAATGGGCAAACAGGCTTAGTCTTGGGGAATAAATGGCCTCAGCAATGGACAGAGGGCCACCAGATATGTGGTGGATAACACAGGAGCACATGTTCAGTGGGGGCCTTGAAGCTGGGGTTGGGGGACAGTAGTATGAGCAACATGAGTCCCCAGGAGCACAGCAGGCTGGACTCAGTGGCCTCACTGTGTTCGAGGTAGGAAAATAGAAAGAGTCCTGGGTGAAAACTTGAAAAACAAAAATTGAGTTTTAGGTTCCTAGGGGAAATAGACCTTGAAGGTTAATAAAATTTAATGAAGGTCAGGGAGTATATTTAAGCTAGTAGAATTCATAAGGGAAATATTGAGTCAAAAATTGTGGGAACAGGTAGTTGATAATAAAACTAGATGTTGGTGAGAGATCATAGGTCAAAAAAGATCTTGTAAGAACTTACTAAATGTTTATACTTTAAGCACTGGGAATAGCAAAGGTCTTATGTGGGAATGTGCTATGACTCAATAAGCCAACTTTGGTCTTAGAAGGTGTTGGTTTTTCTATCTTATTGTCGTAGGTAGGTAGGACTGCCAGTTAGGAGGCTGCTGTGAGAAGCCAACTGAAATGTGGGGAAGTACTGAAAGAGATGGGTGTCCGTAGAGAAGAGTGCACCATCCAGAAGTAGCATAGAGGTAAAATTGTGGCTAGTGTGTTGACGGATACAGGGGGAAGCAGTAATGGTGGTATCAGAGCTTGAACCTGGCGACTCCATGTAAAGGTACAGTTATGAGAAGCGTCAAGAGATACCCTGCAGGAGCGGCTGAGAAAGGCCATAGTCATTGTTTGGGTTCTAGTTGTTTTTACTTTGACATACTGGCAGATTTCTTATGAAGATTGGCAACGAACACTGAAACTTAAGGTTGGCACTAAAAACAGTGGGTAGGGACAGACTAAGAGATTGGAAAAGTGTTACAGAGCCTGGGATTTAAACTAGGGAAGGGAAAGGTAATGTGATGTGACAGTTTGATAAGAAACCATCACAGTTTCAAGATCCCCGGTGAGTGTTGCTGTTTGGGGAGGTTGCGGAATCTTAGGAGGCAGAGTCTTGCTGGTGGAAATATGTTACTATGCGTGGACTTCTAGGGTTGATAGCCTCCTGTTTTCTGCCTCTGCTTATCTGTGTGTCCATGAAAATATAAATCTTCCTGCTTCTGCTGGTTCCCACACATTTCCTGCCATTGTGGGCTTGCAAGCCAATTAAGTCCTCCTTAATTTGCTTTTGTCATGCGATTTATCACAGAAAGATGAAAGTAACTGATACAGATAGTAACCATACCCACCTTCAGAACCAAGAAAATGGAGGAAATGCCAGAAGAGTACATCGGTGGTCAAGGAGTAACAGAGAGATGATAGTAAGAGGGAATAGACTCTAGAACATGGATTTCTCAACTTGTGGGTTGTGACCCCCTGGGGTCTCATATCAGATATCCTACAACCAGATACTTACATTACAATTCATAACCAGTAGCAACATTATAGTTATGAAGTAGCAACGAAATAATTTTATGTTTGGGCTGACCACAATATGTAGAACTGTATCAAAGGGTGGCAACATTAGGAAGGTTGGCAACCACTGCTCTAGAAGACTCATACATGGGTCGAAAGCTAAGGTATATGAAGAAAGAAAGGCTTGGCATTATGCCACAAGATTTGACATGATGTCTGTTGGTTGGGAGATGTCCTTCTCAAATTTCAGAGAGTAGGTTCATTATAGTGGTGAGGACAGGAGCAGTACTAGGGAGTAAGGGGTGATTTAGTGCTCAGGATGCAGAAGCAGATTGCTTTTTCAAAACTGACTATTAAAAAGGCAGCTAGAAGCTGAGGAACAGCTTGAATGTGATAGGTGTCAACTTAAGTTGGGAGGTAGTTTGCAGCTTCAGATCAGATTTAGTAACATGAAGCAGCAATGCAGTCATTGATTGTGGCTGGGCACCTGCTGGATGGGAGCAAAGAAGAGGCCCTAGGGTAGCTTGTGTTTCATATTTATGTGTCAGTTATGTAGAAGGACAGGAGAGGTGGCATCTCGTGTATCTCGTGCTCCGTGTAGCTACCTTATGCACTCTATTAATGATAGAGCCTATTCCCATCACTTCAAAAAATGCATTCACGGAGACCCGCACATATTTCATGTGACTTAAAAGACTCAGGCAGCATTTGTATATTCATAGTTATCGTTATCTAGACTCCAGTTGTATAAGGCTCTGTCCCTTTGGAGAAAGGGACCCACTACTGAAAATTCAAAGTGGAGGGATACATCTATCTACTGCAGTTCTCTGTGTGAGTGTGTTCTCCATTCTGTAATCTGTGTGCATGAATAGACATTTCATGCGCAGCCAACATTTTATTGCCTAGTTATATGCATAGCTCTTTTTGGCTGAGGATAAAATTGAAAGCATGATTGTACTACTTTAGATTCTCAAAGTGGAATACAGTATACGTTCTACCCAAATAGCACGAAGCTTGGAGAAGATGCACAGTGAGTCAAGACCACAGACATACTGTTTCAGTGAGAAGCCATGCTCTATCAGGGCACTAGACTCCTGAAGGAGTCCTCTCCTGAAGAATCCTTTATGTCTCTTGTTTTTGGACAAAGATTTTTCTTTGGCATTGCCATCTTTGAAGTGCCGGGTTATAAAAAGCACAGAACACATTTTATTATTTTCCTCCTGCCATTAAATTTGTAAGATGGCTACACCCAGAAAGAAACATTCACTTTCAATCAAAATGAGCTTGAGTTCATGGGCCAGCCTTGAGGATATCAAATGGAAACTACATAGGAATGTATGAGTATTTCCTTTTTGAATTCTGCTTTTAATTTGGGAAAGCTTTTCATCCCTCTGGGATCATAACCTGTTGTATATAAGCCCTGCCTAATCAAGGTAGATGGTATTGACAGAATGACATAGTTTGAACTTGAGCAGGAGGTCAGCAGGCAGATTGTTTTTGCTGTGTGTTCTGCAGTCACTAACAGCACAAATGGGCAGCTGGTCTACCCAGCTGTATTGTTAAATGGGAAATATGGTATAGTATACCCCATGAAACCAGCCATGGATTTTCCAAATGGTGAAGCTTTTTTTTTTTTTTTTTTTTTTTTTTTTTGATTTTTGAACTGGAATCAGACATTTCTGGGTGATAGTGTAACTTGCCAGGTAAAATTCATATGGAAAAATGATTAATGACATATTAATCTTTTTTCTAGAAAGCATGTTAACTTCTTGGTCACATGGAACCAGAACCATTCATTTTTGATAGGCATCTGGAAGAATTATCCTTAGTTGATCTCTCGATGTATAGCATGCTGTCATGTGCCTGAGTATTATACCGAACTAATTGACGTCTCCAGGACTCATCTATTATTAACACCAATAAAAAGTGGTGTGTCACATGATAGTTTGTGTCCTTGGATTTATGCTCAAAGATTTAGCAAGTAATCTGACTAGTTTGTGCATGTGTAGGTGTGCAGAAACTAAAGTCATCTGCAAATATTCATCAGTCCAGCAAGAATATAAAAATGAAAACCTTATCCGCCTGCTTTTAAGATTTACAGATGAAAATCTCATGCTTACAGTAAATGGTTTTTAAAAAGTATGTTATTGAAAGAGACTATTCATTACCTTAGGTGGCTGATCTGGTTATGTAAAATGACATCATTAGATTTTTTTTTAATTTATTTTTTAGGTTCATACATAGCGATAGGACTTATCATGGCATTTTCCTGTGTAAATGTTGTTATATTACTATAGTTTGTTCTCATTGTTTGCCTCCCCCACTTTCTTCCTGTGTCCCTTGCCCACTCCCACCCCTACTGGTTTTTAATACGTTTTAATTTTGATACACAAGTCTCTCAAAGTCACTTACGCATCTGTCCAGTTGCACCTTGTCTTATGTCATACTCGTGGCTTCTAGTTTGGGCAATGGATAACCTCCTTGCTGTCTTTTACTGGTTTTGTTATTATTTTTACATTTTGCTTCTTGCTTACCAATGAAACATATCATATAAACTAAATATTCAAGTTGAGTTCATGTTCTGCACAATGGACTTATCATATTTATGTCAGTAGTGCCAGGATGTGAACACTCCAGTATGGCATGGGGCTGACAGAGTTCTGGACACAGTATATATGAAGTAGCATTGCACCTGTACCCGTCTTTTGGAAGAAATAGTCCTGCTTGCCATGCTGTTTTATAGCCATAGGGACCTAAGGAAACCAGTGAGGTGATAGCAATATCTGTTTGCTTACCTGTCTACTTTAAGCACTTTCCCTTGTGGTCTTTGCTGGACCACAGAGGCAGGGAAATAAATATTTGCTTTGTTTGTGATGCCCCACACTTATGCCTGTACTTCTGATGTGGGTTCTATGTTTGAAGGACTGTCCTCAGGCTACTAAGTGTTGGCAGAGAGCTGGAAAAGCTTTGCTGTTGTGTGACGGAAACCACACAGTGACAGCCCACTGCCTCACCCTTTCAGGAAGAGATTTCTCTGACACTCTGGAGCTCTCTGTATAATCAGGTTGAAGCTCCAACATGGCCCGGGTTTTGTTTTACCCTTCACTGTCCCCCACCACTCTCGCTTTTTATTAACAAACCTCTTGTGTAGGAATCTTTATCCCAGGATTACAGATCCATGCCGTTTTTATGTAACTGACATTCGGTCATGCCATGCAAGCAGAAGTTTGAGCATAGCATCATCAGAATGATGCCCGTTCATTCCACAAAGCAACCGCCACATGTGGTATGAGGCTAGTGTGGCTGCGTCTGCTACTTGGTTTTGAAAACTTTATCATCATAGTTATTTTAAACCTGAAGCCTGGTAGCTCTTCAGTTCACTGAATGGAAAAATAGAATTATTGAGACTGACTTAGGGATATTGAGTCATGAAAGGGGTGGATTGAGACTGCAATTAGGAATGAGAGACTATGAATCTGAGTAGGAGTGAGATTCAGGAGAGAAATGGGATTCCAAGCATTAAGAGTTCTGCCACTGTTGCCTGGAGTGAAAAGCAGCCTCACTAGCCTGAGCTGTGACACAAAGGTAATAGGAGGTCCCAGCAGCTTTGCTCTTTGGCCCTGCCCCTCTCAGTCCTTTGTCATAGGTTCAGGTGGTGCCTGAATTTCTGTCAGGTTTTGTTTTTTGTTCCCATTTTCTTCTGTCTGTATCCTGAATCCATCTTAAGTTGGCACCTTTCTCTCATTAGGTCTGTAGATGTGAAGTAAGCCACTTGGTTATTTGCCACATTTGTGTCTTTGCATATTTAAATGTGATTGTGGCTCATAATTTCCAGCTTTCTGTTTTCTTTGTTAAAGTGTAGACTTGAAGACATTTATCAGGGTCTTATGTAGGATGCAAGGCTTGTGCAGTGTTTTAAGGCTTAATATTATTGGCTGGCGTCCACTGACCTATAAGAAGTAATGTTTCATAAAATATGTACAGTGACTTTTACTTAATAGATAAACTATTCGCTAATTTATTTAAAAATCCAATGACCTACATATTCATATGTTCAGAAGTCCCCATTTACTAACATTGCTTCTCCTCCGAGACCTTCCGTCTGAGCAAATCTGTTAAATGAAGTAGAGGAAGCTTTGATCCAAACTAGGGTAAATCCAGTGGAACGGATGCTCTGCCACATGTGAACGGGATGCCAGAGCAGGGAAACTGGGGGTGACCCTCACATCCGCTCTCTTCTTCCCTTTACGCTGGCAGCAGAGCGCAGGGATACCCCTACACAGGGAGTCAGGAATAAGACGTTTGCACCTGTTGGGAGTGAGATTTTCCCTAGGTGTGTTGTTCTGTAGCTTTGTCCGTTTTCTTCTCCTCTAACAGAGAAGGCGAGGAAGGACTTGCTGAGCTGACCACTGGGAACGTATTTTTGGTAGAAGCATAGATGTGTGTAATACATGTGCTCCTTTAGGACAGTGGGTTTCTGATTCGGTGTCCTTCTACTCCAGTTTAGTGAAAATTCATGGACGTTTATCAGAGTCCTCACTGAAGAAGTAGTGCCTGTGCCCTGATAGAGAACAGGACCCCCCAAATCCTGTGGGGACTCTTTTGATTGACCTGTCCTTGTTTGACTACTTTTTATTTATTTATTTTTTTAATGAGACTTTGCAGGGGGGAATAAAATCTGCAGTTTACTCATCAAAGCCACATCATTTGAAGAAACTTAAGACCAGGGTCATAAATACAATTTATGAAGTCACTCAGCAACTGGAGAATGTTTTCAGCAGATTGGAAAATTAGATTGAATGATGTATCAGAAAATTTGGCAGGAAGGCCAGCTGCTGAAAATGCAAACGTCGTTATATAAAATGGCATGGGTTTTGATTTAAGCTTTGTTTACCAGTGTTTGGAATATATACATGTCCCAAACTGTTAGGGTTAACTTTTCTAAGAACTTGCTAAACATTAGGATTTGAGGCAGCATAGTCAGAACGAAATCTGTGACAACTAAAGGGAAATATTAGCTGCAGATTCTCAAGGGTCTAAGTGTGAATCATCTTTGGAAGAGGCAGCAGAAATTGTCTTTTTGTTTCATTGTTTGATCTGCACATATTGTTTGCTGGAGATGGGCATAATGTAATTATACAGTGCAGTTCATATTTGTATAAAACTTTACCTCCAAGATATTCATGTTAGTCGTCAGTTGACAGTGTCAGTCATGATTATTTCTCACTTATCTAGTTAAGATCCAGGCTCTTTGCAAGTCAGGGACCACAATGTAAATGCAGGGTCTTCTTGACTCCATGGTCCAGTGAGCTGGTTATAAAATAACAAGGACACATGTGAGGAAAAGGAAGTCCACTCCTGAAAGGTGGGCTGTCAGTGTAAAATGCTGCAGGTCAGGCATGAACATGTTATTGAGTTTTGAAGTAAATAATATGCTCTCTTTTGATTTCAGAACATTAAATTAATAAAGTAGGGAGAGATGGCCTTGCTTACTTCATAAAATAGTCTTTCATTTCAAAATCACTGGCTTGAATTTTCAGATTGAAAGATTGTAATAATATTAATACCTCCCAAGATAGCAATGTCTCAGAGTTATTGGATGGTGTGTGTATGTGGGCTTCTCTAGATAGCAATCTTACCTTAGAACCTCCCATATATATAAAGAATATTGCCAATTAGCACCTTTTGGGCATCCTTAGCCAAGAAGCATGGATTGATTAGGTCAAGGACTAAATGGTACAGGCTCAGAGCTTTGTCTGTTTGTGCCTTCAGTAAAGGGGAGGTTGATTCAGCAATAGAAAACTACACAGCTCAACCCCTCCCCCAAATCCACCTGAAATAGAAGATATAGGTAACATAAGATGGAAAGATTTGGTGTTCTCTGTCATTCACAAAACAGAATCAGAGTAAGCCAACATGTTGGCAACCATCCTGACTGCTCCTCTTTCCTCTGACCGATGGCCTTGCAATTAGTTATAGAAAATTCAAATTTTCTGTGTCTAGGAAATAGAAGATTCTGATTTGGTGATAATTTTGTAAGTCATTTTTCACCATTGTCTACCAAGGACTGATCCACTCATTTCACACAGAGAGGGAATCTTCATCTTCAATATTTGTATCTGCCACTCCTGAAGATGTCTTAGTGAAAACCTTGATTTCTGGTGTGAGCATCCCTTGTTGTATTCTCTAATCTTTAAAGTCATAGGTGGCCATATATTACAGCTTTATAAAAATCTTATTGAGGAAATGAGAACACTAGTTTTAGTTCTCTTACACATCTCATCAGTGTTCAGTTGATAATCATTAAAACAGTGTATTCAGGGTGTGTTCCTTCCAGAGCTACTGATTGAATTGAGGTCCATTTGACTAGGGGGTAAGTCTATGTTTGTTCAAATACAGTGCATGAATCTTTACAGCCCAGAAATGCTGCAGCATAGATATAACTGTATCCATTTGAAATCAATTGGGGACTTGCTAACAGTTTCGATATGTCTGTAATTTTTAGCCAAAAGTGATCACTATAGTCTATGGCATCTACTTCTGAACTCTTTAACCACTACCATGCCTATCTGGAGCACTTTGTAAACCATGTCTGAGAGTCACATGCTTGTACACACATCCTACTTATCTCCAGCTCTATGTATTGCTAAAGCAAAATCTTGATGAAAAAGAAAAAAGACCTTATAAAGTCATATTCATGCTTATAATTGACCCACTCTACTTTTTAGAGTTCCAGTTCATTATAAAGGTGGTATTGATCTATAAAATTACCTCTATGATTCACTAATAACTTTGATCCAGGTTTAAATAATGATAGTGCTTGAGGTTATTCAAAATCATTTCAATGTCATATAGGAAAAGAAAGTTACTTGACTTTTCTAAAGTATACAATTATATCTGGGTAGTTCCAGCTTTTGAGACAGGGTCTCCTGTAGCTCACAGGCTATCCATGAACATGCTAAGTATCTGCCCATGGCCTTGAACTTGTCAACCTGCTGTTTTTACCTCCCAATTTCTAGAATTACAGGCTTGTGCCATCATGCCCAGCAACAATTACTACCTTAATTTCAGCTTATCTGAACAAGTCATATAGTCATCCCACTTTATATAATTATTACTTTTCTTTATATCTTCTTTCCCAAATAATTTGATTACCCCACTTCTTAAAACTCATGATTCATACTTTGCCTTATATATAAGAAGCATTTAGCAAAATATAGCTGACAAACTTTTAATAATCAAGGCTTCAAATTTAAAATAAGAAGTGTATTTCAACATGTTCTACTCATATTCACATTTTACAGCCATTTTTTTAAATGTATTTACAGGCGATGCTAGGCATCACAATGATTTGTGGCATTTATGGAGCCCTTGGTTCACATCTGTATTCATATTAACGCTGTAGAGAACCTTGTAAAGGAGTAGGGTTCCCTCAGTTTTACTGGTGAGGAAATCTGCTCTAGGGAGAGTAAGGATCTAGATCCTTGTCTAATTAGAGTCCAGTTTTCAACCCAGGAAGCCTGAGTTCAGAGCTCATCTCATAACTGCTACATTCTCAATCATTTCTGCTATCATATAGTAGTATATGAAAAATGCAATCCCTTCCTCAAGATGGTACAAACAGTAAACACGTTCCCAAACAGTAATTTTACTGTGGTGTGCCATAGTCTCAGATGAAGTAGGCAAGAACGGGTTCTTTTGACCCTGAAGGTAACAGGAGTTAAAACATAAGTCTTATACAGCAGTAAAGAACACAGTTCAAGACAGCTTGTGCTACTGCTATGCTTTGCTTACATTTAGAGGCTTCTGATATATTCAAAATAGAAATAATCAGTAAATGTACCTTTTGTTTTGTTCTTGTTTAGAAAGCACCAATCTTGCTAATGTTGTGATAACATAGCCAAACTAGTAAGTGTGGGAGCAGATTACCAATGGTTTTTTCATGAACATTCATGGAAATGAGGGCTAGCCAGGGCCCAGAACTTTATTAGTGAGACAGTCATGGGGCCTGATCAATGTGTGTAAAAATTCCGTCTGTGTCCAGAACTGATTGTATCATTGACAAAGTGTTTCCAAAGAGAAGCTGTTCATTCCTCTGCTTTTACTATTTGGTGCTTATGTGTTTAGAAATTTTTGGCTTTGAATGTGTGTGAATAATCCTGTTGCAGTTCCTATCACTCTCTAAAGACAGGATGGAGCAAAGGGCAAGGAAGAGTGTCATAGAACTGTTGATGAAATATGTCTGCCATTGTGTAGGATTTGTAGATTAAAATGGCAGACCAGGTTTTGGGTGTCTTGCTATTGGGCATGGCTACCTATGGCTTTTATGGGTTCTGTACTTAAGAAAGTTCAGGCTTTTTTGGCTTCAAGAATTCTGCCATACCCATTTATCTTGTGTTACACATGTAATATATTCTGATGTGTCAGGTACCATGGTCAAGCTTTATTGCATGTACAGGGAAGAAGGTTTCTCATGACACAAGAATTTCATTTATAAGTTGCAGGCTTAAGCTATATGATACAGTTGTTCTAAAGTGGGATTTACATGTTGAAAAAACTCAGTTTCAAGGATCATTTTCAGTAGGTTGAGTAAATGATCTTGAATGTTTCATGAGTTAGACTACATGAGTTAGACTTTAAATATATGGCCTGCTAGGGCCTGCTGTAGACTCTTCACCCAAGATTAGACTTCTTCCCACATCTGTAATGAGTATTTTCTTAAAGTTCTGTGTTCTTTATATCACCAGCTCATCATCAAAAAATAATACATAGAATCAGCCCCCAATGATTTTATATGGGAGAGTGATAGTTTTTATTATATGATAGGAGTGAGATAGTTTTTATAGTGGCCAATGTGAAAGATGGTGAGTGGAATAAATGTGAGAACAAATTAGCTCTGTGTGCCTCAGTCCAAAGGACGGCTATATATGTACACATACCTCTCTTTTAGTGCTGTCAGTCTTTGGCCTGTAACTGTTAACTTTTGTAAATGCATTTTTATTGTCAGAGTACATTAATTCCCTTTAGGTGTTCAATTCTATCCAACCCATCCTACAAAATATGACATTCATAGGCTGTCTTTCTCAATAAAGAAATATTGTAATAAAAGAGATTTTATTAAACTAATGCAATAACGACATTTTCTTTGAGGATTTAGCCCATCATTTTTAATAATAAAAATCAAATTGCCACTGTTGTGCCCAGTATACATTTTATTCAAATCAGACTAAGTACTCTGGCTTCATGGCTCAGCAGAGCTCTGGGAGTTGGGGGGTGGGGTGAATATTTTTAGCATTACACAAATGAATTTCAACAGCCAGAATCATAGTACAGTTGTAGACTATGGGAAACCCATTATGTCCGTAAACAGAGGAAGCTATGCCTGGGGAGCTTCTAGAAGGAAATGAGATGAGGAAAACAGCTTCATAAGATAGGTCAACTTTTACATGGTGGATCTATCAACATGCTGCTGGCTTTATTGCTTTCTCTAACTCCTTCAGAACCTCTGATGTGTTGCCTCTTAGCTATGTGGGATCAGCCTAGGAATTTGACTTTACCCAGCTTTTTAAGAGGGCACCAATGATTAATTGGTTGTATAACAACAACAATATTCTCTTGTTACCCAAGACACCAGAACTGTATGGAAATTTAGACTGGTAAAAGGGATAGTGGAATATAAGCAACACAGAGAGGACCTTCCATCCCTTTCTGCATTCAAGGGAGTGGTCACAAGCAGGCCATACTCCAGGACAAGTGGAAGAGCGGCCCAAGTCCCCTGGGAAGTCTCCTGTGCCTCGGAAAATAGGAGTGAGCCTGCAGATTTTTAAAGTCTTATTATTGGTTATGACATCTTTTGTTTCAAACACCATGCCGTTGTAAACATATGTTTCCAGACTCACTGTGCTATATTCTGGAATCATACATTTTCAAAAGAGATGTCCCTTGATTCCCTAAAAGGCTTGTCATTAAATGCTTTGTGTAATTGACCCACCTATCTCAGTCTGTCTTCTGCCTATTAATGACTAAAGCATGCTGTGAGGAGACAGGGCTTATGCTCCTAAAAAGTATGGACTGCATGATTTCCCGTAGAGCATAGCTCAGCAGTACTTGTGAAGGGCTAATGTGACCTTCTCATATCTGCCCTTACCAGATCGGAGCCCAAAGCTTTCACGCTCTTTGCTGAATATGGTCAGCGAGTTGCTGTTTGGATTGAGTTACTTCTATCTGTTGGAATAATATGTGAACACGGCAAGTTGCCTTTCTTGTCTCCCATTTCACCGGCCACAAGCAGCCATGTATGTAATTTCTAGAAATGGAAATGGCCTCCAGCTAGTTTGATTCTTAGAGAAACACCAGGCTTTGGCCCCTCCATTTTCCCCCTACACACCTGGTGTATATCACTTTAAAAAATAAATTATGCCTCATTAAATTACAATTAAGTGGAATCACGATCATTTGTTTTTCTGGAAGGAAGATGTTTTGCATATTGAAAGCCTAATTTGTTGCAGGTGACAAAAAGGCTGAGCAGATTATCTAATATCACCTCATTTTGGGGCAATCTCTGTTGCTTGGTGTGTGTCTACACCAATACGTCCAGATCTTATTAATGTGCATGGTTGTTTTCTCAGAGTATCTTATACCACTTAAGAAAGCAGATTTCCCTTGGTTTTCTGGAGAAAGCATGGTCTCATTTTGTTCAGTTTTTTTTTTTTTTTTTTTTTTTTGCAGTCCCTCTTTCCTGGCTATATACCATTATCTTTCCCTGCAGGTGCTACTCATATTTAAAGCTTCAGCTAGATCCTATTTCACCCTTTTCACAAAAGCCTGCCCCCTCCACAAAAGCCTGCCCCCTCTATCCCACAGCTGGTGATGCTTCTTACTTTGAAGCAAGATGGTGCTAGCTGTATTTCATGACATTTGTCATCCCTCCCTCACTTTTCCCTTTCTTTTCCATTCGTCTCCCCCCATCCCCTCCCCTCCTCTCTCCTCTCCCTTACCCTACTCCCTTTCCCCCACTCTCCCTTCCTCATCTCTCTTTAGTTTAGGATAGGGTCTCTCTGCATGGCCAGGGACAGCCCTGACCTCATGATCCTCCTCCCTCTTTTGGAATCAGTGGTGTGCGAATATGCACCACCACACTCAGCCAGCACCTTTACAGTGTGCTCCTGTAAAACCTTTGTCCCACCATGCAGAAAATTCTTTGCAAGCAAAAGCTTTCTCTTGTTGGTCTTTTCACCTACCCCCTGAGCTTTTTACCAAATGAGAAAGGAATTAAGAGCTGTTCTTCTTTGAGACAAGCACACTGAGTTTGGGAGTTCCCTAGACAGTTGAGGGGAGCTATCTGGCTTAGGGTTTTCATAGATTTTTTTTTTTTTCCTGTGACCAATATAACTTAACTCTAGAAAGGTGCCAAAACTGTATATAAGGACTATCTTCTCAGATCCAGCCAGACCTGCCTGCCCTATAGTGGTCTGGGCAATCCTAAAACCTAGTTCATTCAGGTCTGTGTTCTCTTATAGTATTGAAGGCTTACCTATAATATTCTGCAAGCTGTCCCTGGGAAGTGACAAGGCTAGTATAGAAGCTTGAAAGTCAGCCATGGTAATGTTTACTACACTGTTCTAAGAATCAGCATGTACCCTGCACACTAACCTAACATAGGAAAATCTGCATCAGTTGGTGAGGTGTTCAAACAGATTCAGTGGCTGAAGTGCAGTCATTCATGCTATTACTCAAAAATGCTGTTTTACAACAGACAAAAGGAGACCATGAATTTCTTTTACCTTAAAAGTTGCCTTAATTCCTTCCTGTTATCTTTGAAGATAGCCTGTATTACCAGGCAAGCCAGACTACATTATACAATCTGTTGTTTTGCACTTCGAATTATTTTGATTTTATTAAGTTCCTTCCCAGACCTGTCTATTCTTCTCATGCTAGTGATGGTGTAAAAGCCTGTAAAACTCCCCTATTGGTGAGCCAGGGGCAAAACCCCTTGAGACCCCCTTTGCCCAAACTTCTTTATTCTGGTGACTTAGAACCCAAGAAGTAATGTGAAGGACATGTGCACTTTGTGTCAGCCTGTGCCCTCACAGGCAATGTTTACTTGTCTTATGTAAAGTAGGCTAACACCACTGAGGAACCTGTGTGTATCCCTGGAGAAGGGTCTATTGCCCACAATAAGGCAAATACTTAACGGCCATTTTACTCAACACTGGCAGTATGTTTTAATATGATTACTGATATGAAATTTTAATAAGCAATATCCTGGTTAATTTGTTAATTCCCTTTCACGACCTTCCTATTGATAGGAGTGCATCTTTTCTTTTTTTCTTTTTTTTTCTTCCAGAGCCATGCCACATTTTCTGTATCTGAAGCTGCATAATAGCAATGTCCAAGTGACACCTCCTGCTTGGCTGGTTGATAATTAAAATGCCAGATGACATAGTAGCAAAGGCTTTAGAAATATTTATGTGAGATTAATTATTAATTTATGTTCCATTCAAGACAGATTCAATATGATAAACACTTATTCATCTTGATAATTAGTGGGCGGTGTAGTGGTTTGTGTGGATGTGAGAGGCTGTAGATTGTGTGTGTGTGTGTGTGTGTGTGTGTGTGTGTGAGAGAGAGAGAGAGAGAGAGAGAGAGAGAGAGAATTTTCGACTAACTGAATTCATTTCACATATATGTCTGCAGAATTTAGACCATATTAAAGAGTTAGTTTGCAGTAGTTAAAGGTGCATCAGTAACCTAAGTAAAAATTTCAGAGCCAAATATGGATGGTCTTGTGCACTCCAGCTGGTCACTTTCTATTGAAAATGTCTTGAGTGAAAAGAATGCACTTTGGGGCCACTGCCAACTAATGAGAGAGGTAAAGGATTTGGAGCAATGTTGCATCTTGCTGGTGGCTGAATAGGAAGGTGGCACTGGCTAAGCCTATTCCTTTGAGACTATGTCTGCAATGAGGTAAATGAATCGGTGGAAGCAGTATATGCCACAATCCACTCACAATACAAATGCAGTGTGTCTTTCTCTGCAGCAGTGATGTTGACTGGTGCCCATTCTTAAAGCTACTCTGAGAGATGGGGGAGTTTTCCTAGAAGACTATCTAGCATGGTAGAGGAAGGATCCTATGCAAGCAACAAATCAAAACACTCCATAATTTTTAATGACTTTTTTTTTTGGTTGTTGGGAGACCTACAAGCATAATTTTTAGTTATGTTACATTAGAATAGTAGTTTTTGATATCACTATTTTATATGTAAAAAGCCTTTGCTGTAATACACTATGTGACTTGTGAAAATAATTTCATGAAGAATAAGTTAAACTCTGCCTTTGAGATATTTTGAATTATAATCATAGTGAGTTTCTCCATGATGACCCTAAAACTCTTTTATTACAATACTGAAGGTATGTGGAGAGAGAGAGAGAAAGGAGAATGGGGGAGGAGGGAGGGAAGAAAACTAACTCAATTCTTTCTGGGCATGACTCATCATGAAAAAAAAAAAAAGCTCAGAAAATATCAATCTTAGTGTAGCATCGACTTTGGAAATTGGAAGCAATTTAAAATCCTCTTCCTTTTCTCATATTAAGTTAGTGCATGTTTAAAAGAAAATCTTTGAGACAATCCATTATGAGTATATTTCAGGTTGCTCAGTTAAAATGGGAAGTAGGGCAACTGACTCTTAATTCCAGACAGAGAATGGATTCACAGGATGCGTAACTCTTTCCTGGAAGACGAGCACCTCACTTCTTGCTTCTCGAAGCATGCCATGAGGTCTGGATTTTCTGCTAATCATTGTAGCTGTCGGCTATTTTTACACACACCACCTACCTTGCTCTCTCCTTGAGCACATATGTGCATGCCCACATACCAAATCTCTCTCTCTCTCTCTCTCTCTCTCTCTCTCTCTCTCTCTCTCTCTCTCTCTCTCTCTCTCACACACACACACACACACACACACACACACACTCACTCATATTTCTTCTAGCTTCATTATGTGGCGTATTTTACCCTTATTTACATTCTGACCTCAGACACACACTGTGTGCTTCCCAGCTATATTTATGTGTGTATTTCTTCCAAGTGTTAGGATTCTTCCAGTCAAAGTAAGGGTGACTTCCAAGTGCGGAGCTAGTATAGGTTCCTTGCAGTATAGCTGTGATTTAAGAAAATTATTAGGTTTATGTGTGTATATGTGCATATGTGTACCGCAGTGCACATGTGGGAATCAGGATAGCTTGCAGGAGGCAGTTTCCTCCTCCTATCATGTAAGCCCCCCAAATTGAACCAAGGTCATTGGGCAAGCACTTTTCCCCACTGAACCATCTTGCCAGCCCTTATATGATGTCCTGAATGATGGTTGGACTTCCTTGTAATGTTGTTAACTGTGTGATATGCATCCCTATAAGTGACATTTACAACTGTATTGCAATACACTAATGTATATGAAAATGCCCACTGTGCCCTGCAGGTCTCTGGCCAGCCAGAGCGTACTTCTTCCCCGCACGCCCACTGCTGTTTTATATGTGAGCTGTGTCTCTTGCATTTATATTAATTCCTTTGGTGCAAACATCATTGGCATCAGCCGTGCTTTGCTACAGTTCATAGAAGTGACTTTTCATGACTTGGGGTTGCCCCATCTGTTCAGAGCAACAGGATTAATGCCTTAGCTCTTCCTGGGGGAACAGCCCTAAACCCTGATCTCATGGTGCCCTGCAGAAGGGTATCAACTGAGAACAGGAAACGACGCCTCTATGTGGTGATCCAACAAGTGTCTGGGGCAGTAATGGAGCTGCCTCTGCCCTAAATTCACTCTGGCTTGTCTGCCCTGCCCTCCTCTCAGGCCATGCTGCTTTACTAGCACTGGCAAAATCTCTGTCATTAGATTGCACAAAAACTCTGCTCTTAAGGCTCCCTGATTTGGTTGAGTCTCACATTCAGAAAACTACATTCGAGCATGTTCAGGTCCCTAGCTAATGTGACCACATTTTCATCACTTTTAATTATAAGATTAGAGCTTCCCCAGGAGGCTACCTCACAAAAGCCTTGGGTGCCTTGTGGTACCTGTGCAGGCATAGCAGCTATTGTGTGTGAGGGCTGGGATTATCAGACAGTTGGCAGAGTGCAACCATTTGCTTTCTATTTCTTTTTTGTTTCTCTCTCTTTTTCTTGCTATAGGAAATGTCTATATTGAAATCAGTGGCCGGTCATACAGAAATTCAGCCAAACTTTTATTTTATTTTTTATTTTAAATGGATGTGAATCTCCCATGCTGTTTAAATGTCGGAACTAAATTTACCGAACTTGGCAGATTTGTAAAGCTAAGCAGGACTGCCAAGAGTTCCCAGTTTCAAGCAGAGAGAGTTCTTACAGCTCCTGAAATACTTGCAGGAGGCACCTGGTGGTAATTGCAGTTCCACATTTCCTCCCAAGCGCCTACCTTGCTCGCTGGCACTGCCACATTTAGGATTATTACAGCGATGATGAGGTGGGGGAATAGAAGTCCTAAAATAAGGCACAGCCCCGGAAGGGAAGCACATTCCCACAGATTCCTTCTAAGCCTTCAGGAATTAGGCTTATTCCTGGTATCCTCTCAAGCTGGTTGTGCCAAACAAACCAGAGGGGCAGTAGGGTGGGAGATGGAAACCATGTAAATCTGCAGACGTGACGTTGCCTGTTTCTCCCCCCCGCTCTGCCAGGGATTGTTATCAGAGATCCTGCGTAAGGAAGAAGACCCCAGGACTGCTTCCCAGTCTCTGCTAGTAAACCTGAGGGCCATGCAGAACTTCCTCAATCTGCCTGAAGTGGAGCGTGACCGCATTTACCAGGATGAGCGAGAGCGGAGCATGAACCCCAATGTGAGCATGGTCTCCTCTGCCTCTAGTAGTCCCAGCTCCTCCCGAACCCCTCAGGTGAGCTACCTGCTCCATGCTTCACTTACAGATGCCTTGTTTCATGGATAATCTGTTTCCCCCCGAGCACCAAGAAACATAACTCAAGGGTTTCGTGACCCACGGAACAGGCCAAAGGGGATAGTCTGTGTCTATGTCATGTGGTAATCCCATTCTGTGGTATGTTATTCTTTTCCCTTTGGGAAAGCCCCATTCCTCCCCATGAGCAGGTAAGGGGGGCAAGGCAAGAGTAGGTGGGGTGAGCTCCTACGCATTGCACGGTTATAGAAGAAAGGAGTGGGGGTTGTGCGGAAGCTGTGTGTGTGTGTGTGTGTGTGTGTGTGTGTGTGTGTGTGTGTGTGTGACTTTATTTTCCTTAAATTGCTTGTTTATTCAATGGGGAGGGGAAAGTAGTTGAGGGCCAGAAACAACAGTTCAAATGCTGCTGTAAGCAGTCCAGAAAGACAAAATGGAGGGCTAGAGAGATGGGTCATCACTGAAGATTATTACTTTTGTTTGTAACTCCTGCTCCAGCGACTGCAACACTTCTGACCTCCTTGTCACCTGCACTCATACGCCCCCCCCTCCTCATTACAAAGAAAATAAGACTTTTGAAAGAGCGCGGTAGGAAAGTCTTGTGTGTAGGGTGTATGGTAGCTGGGTCAGAGTGATGTGTCCTGGTGATAGGACACCTCAGTTTGCCCCTTGTAGAATTTGGGAACTTCTGGCCTTCCCGTCTGTTCAGAATGCAAGGTTAGCAGAGCACATTTTTGATTCAAATGTAAGCCACTCATTTCTCACTTACCCTCTGCTTCCCCTAAAATTTTCCTACTTGTTGGTATAATCAAGCCATTCCATTCCCCGGGATGCCTAAAGTCTGAGTGATGGTTCTCAAATCAACAGAATCGGTACATATCCATTTGTGCAAAACTGAAAACCGAGTCCTTCAGAATAAAAGGTTGGTTTGCCCAGCTACTGAAGGTTTGTCCTTACTAGTTAGTTTGTTTTCTGGTCAATTCTAAGAAGTTGATTAAACACAGAATCAGAACTATATACTGGTAGGAATATTAGACCCTTCACAAGTATAATATCATTTCCCCCCATATACCTTGCTCTATAATTTTGCACCCTGCCATAGATTTGTAACTAAAAAGTCACTTTCCATCACACCCTGCCACACTGTATTACTTACACTTTAGTCTTTAGTAAATTGTGAGTCATACTGACTGTTAAAGTCTTGACTGCTTACTTTGGACTGTACATCCAAACCTTTTATTATTTTTCTTTGACTATCAGAGACCATATAGTGAACGGTTAGGACAGTGCTTACTTGCACTAATATTGACTGACAGTAAAGTCAGTAATGTTTTCTTTTTACCACATTTAAAGGCTGTTTAGCCATTATTGGAGTGTCTAGCCGTACTTTCTACTCCATGTCCCTTCAACAGGCAGTTCTCCTGGAACAAGGCCACTTGTACTTGTTAGAAAACCACACAGGTTGGTTCATTTTGTGTTCAGTGTCTTCGTAATATTTTTCTAAGAAGATTGTATCTTCGGCATTTTTCCAAAGACCTGATACCTTCCAGAGCCTTGCCAGCTTAGTACAGCTTCACAATTAGGACATTTCCTTTGTTTGAATTAGGATTCGATCTTGAGTATTCCTAGATAAAGGTTCCCTTAGGGATAAGTACAGGAAGTTGAGCATTTAATTTTACAGTTTTTTGATTTCTGAAAATACATGTGAAATTTTCAGATATACTTTTGAGGAGTATAATCCTAGAACAATGATTATACATTCATCTCCATTTTATTTTATATCTGTGGCTAAAGGTTGGGAAGGAGAAAGTTGCTTGAATTTTTCAAACATTTATGCATACCCGTGTACCTGGAAAATTCTTTCTGATGTATCTCAGTAATAAAGGTGCTTTGTATAAGCAGGGACAGCAGCTAGCCAAGCCTGGTGATGCATGCCTATAATCAGCAAAGCCATCAGTTACATAGCAAGTCCAAGGCTCGAAACAGGAGAGAAAATGGTGCAACTTTCTGTGGCACTTTTGAGAATGGAGGAGTGTAGAAATCACAGACAGCCCTTATTTGGAGCCAGCAACTTCGTCCACACAGACAGTTTTGCACACATTATTTTTCAGACTCCCTGATCACTTTATTGCTAGTTTAACAACACATCAAAGACGGTTCAGGTTTGAGATTAAACCTCCAGTATCTTACCATACTTCTTCAGTGGCCAGTATTCTTCAGGGTACTTGGTCACTCAGTGACACTCACTGTTGGCACAGCAAGTACTGTGAGCAGATTGCACAAATCCCACCATTGTTGTTTCTGTGGTGGTGCTCTTCTGTTACCAATGAGGAGACAGGCTCAGCTGGGCTAAAAAGATGGTACAAGTCAGTTCCCTTGGTTGAATGGTAGACTGAAGACTTGAACTGTAGTTATAGTGGCACCAGAAGCCAGAGTCTTGCCCACGTACTATAGTTACCACTTAGTTTTGGCCCCTAGTGTTCAGGTGACCTTTAGATAATCAGGTAAGGAGAGGCAGTGAAGGTGATGAAAACAGTTGATAAATGTGATGCCACTCACTCAAAGGGGAGAACAGTGTATGAGTTTGACAATGTGAAAAAAAAAGAGAATTGCTTGAAGAACCTAGAGGGTTGCGTTGTTATGGGGTAGCATAGTGAAAGCGGGGCTCTGAAGCATAGTCTGTGTGAGTTCAGGGAGTCTTCTCTCACTGTTTCACGGCCTTTATAAAACCAAGTAAAGACCTCTGTTGTTTCAGCTCTGTTACCTGCAAATCAGAATACTGGCACTTCACCCACTAGATTTTTATAAGTGTTACATGAGAAAACAGAAGTCAACAGTCTTCCTGGAGTTTCTGGCCCACAGGAACCCATAAATTACACTCATTATGACTTGGTAATGGCTAGCAAAAAAGATGGGGTGGGTAGGGCAAAGGAGGATGGCAAATGCCACTGTGTGCTCCATGGGAACTTAGAGCAGGAAGGCCAGGCTCACGACACCCTTGCATGGGATGGCTGTGGTGTGACTGCATGCTGTCTTCTATCAGACCTGCATGTTGCCAGCCCAGCGGAGGGCAGCTCAGGGCAGCAGCAGAGAGGAAGTTGTGGTTTGCAGACATCGTTCTTATTATGGGATTTTAGGGTGAGTGAGAACAAAATAAAAACCAAACTTAAACCCATTTAGTCAGCAATACTCACGTACCCAAGGATGGGTTGCCAGAGTTAAGAAATCTGCTTGGACCTTCCAGGCAGGCAGCTTGGGCATCAGCCTAAGTAAGCAGAGCCTCTCTGGCAGTCTTTTGGATCAGGTTGACTCGGATGTTTTAGGGTATTCCTACCCCAGGAAGCACAACACCTTCTGCATTGTCCTTCATTTGTCTCTGAAGCTAATGGGAAATCATTCAATTAAAACGAGCGTGGCAGAATGCATAAAACCACAATATGAGTTTAAGAAAATGAAAACTGTGCATGGAAGGCATCCGAAGCCCAGTTTTATGAAATGAAATTTTGTTTCATTTCCAGTGATTTCCTAGGTGAAATTAGGTGACTGTCTGGGTAGCATAATGACGATAATGATGGGGACTGCATATACTCAAATAACATACATGAAGCCTTAATAAAGAATGAGAGGTACTCATGGGAGTGCATTAAATTGAGTAATAATTTATTATTTAGAGACCTCTACCCATTTACTCAGTGCTTTTTTCCTTAAAGAATTTTCTCTTCCTGTAAGGTGTACCATTTTTACAAAGAAAAAGGTGAGTGTGTTCTGAGTGCTTGCTTGTAGATAGGTGCCATATTTGGGTGTCCAGGGTTGCCTTCCTACCTGTGAGCCACCAGGATACTGTGAGGGCAAGCAGGAGCTGACAGGATTCTGTATGTCCTATAGGAATGCATTGCAATTATTTCCAATCACAATTAACCTGATTAGAATAATGGACAGGAAGTGTCCCTCTGTAGCTAATGTGGTTTGGCATCAGCTGACTGGAACCCTCTGATAATTTCTGCACAGATGGTTGCTCTGAATGCAGCACTTTTTAAATGATTATTTTCATGGTCTCTTGGTAGGCCAAAACCTCGACACCGACAACAGACCTCCCTATTAAGGTGGACGGCGCCAACGTCAACATCACAGCTGCCATTTATGACGAGATCCAACAGGAGATGAAAAGGGCCAAGGTGTCTCAAGCCCTGTTTGCCAAAGTGGCTGCAAACAAAAGTCAGGTGAGTGATTTTTTTTTTTAAAAGAGTAAAACAGAGGGCTGGGACTGCTCTCCTTCCTCTCCAATAAAAACACATCTGCTTTTATAATAATAACAACAATAATAACCCCTGGGGAGCCCATCATACTCTGCCTTCTGCCCCGTGGCTTTGCTGTAACTCCCACCGGAGCTCTGAGCAGATACAATGCCAGAACCTTGCTTCATTCTCTTAAATAACAATTTGATATTAAAGAACCAGGATTGAAATATTTCCCTTCTCATCAAAAGCCTGCTGCACTCATTGAAAAAAATAAAAATTCTGTTTTTTGGGAAGCAGATCCTTTTTTTTTTTTTTTAAATTTAAAGAAAATGTAGCCTGTGACCACATTCAACCAGGGTTCATCACCTCCTTATTCCCACCAGGGAAAGGGCTGATTTTGTTCTAATAACTACTTTTGCCCAGCCCCAGAGATACCTTACCATTGTCAGGTGTTTCGTTCACATAGAGAATACAGTTGTTTTTCCAGGAGAAAACACATGTGGGGCTTCCAGAGTAAGTGCTAAAATCTTTTAGCAGCAAAACATAGCTGCTTATCCAGTGAAAGTGTTCAGCAACAGGATTGAGGGGGGTGCAATGCTCAGGGGAAACAGCACACAGATGCTCTCTCGGCTTTGCTTCTGAGAGCAGCAACAGTTGCAGAATCTACTCTGTTTCAGCTTGCTGTAGGGGGCAGCTACCAGCTTAGCCTTGCAGGCCCCTTCCTTATCCCACAGAAAAACAATGCAGGGTGCAGGAAATGCAAGTTAGCTACAGCATCATTTTGAGCGTCCTTGGATTCTGAGCTTGATTTCCACTGTGCTTTGCATGACAGATGCTTTCATTCCTACATATGCAAATGGTAGAATGGTCCTTACCCTTTCCCTAACAGATCTGCTGTGTGCTGTGTACTATTGTTTTTACTGTGTGCTATAGTACTGAGTTACTACTTCGTGTTACAGTACTAAGTTACTGGGTGTCACATTTCTACTAAGCAAGAAAAAGTTCAATAAAAAAAATAAATGTTATATAATTGTTTGCAGGTTAACTTTTTTTTTTTTTTTTTTTTTACCTATGGTTTCATAGTAACTTACTTTCAGTTTTTAATAAAAAGGGAGAATACCGAAGGCATTTGGAAGATTGAAATGTTCCCTTTTCAGTTTCCATGTAGTCATTCTTCCAAATGACTCTGACTCCCTCCCTCAAGGAAACTAGTGAACCAAATTTACTAAGATATGTCCAACCATAGGATGAAAATGCATGCAAAGAAAACACCCTAGAGCCTCCCTACACTGTTAAACACATAAAATCCCATGTACCACATGGCAAAAATATAATGAGAGTTGGGGCTGCTAAACGAAGAAGCTGTTAAATGCTAAAGCCACTTGGCAAAACTACTGTGCGTTTAATGGTTTTCCACTGGGTAATAAGGGACATATGTGTGAATGTGCAGTGGGTGTGAAAGCCGCACAATCGATTTTGCAAACCTGACCCTCAACTTGTGTCCTGATGCAGATTTCAGAGTTTTACCTGGTCCTTCTTTTATAAGCATCGTTCAAGATAAACCAAAGACCAGAGTTCAGGAGCTCCATTAAGGACCCACAAGCTTCCTGTTGCCATAGCATCGTAGCTCATGGAATTAGCAAGGCCTCCAGACTCCCCAGATTAATTCAGGTGGCTTACTGAGAGTTGTGCCTGCCAGTTGGCAGTTAGCAGTTTTGAGGCCTCCCTGAGAAATCAGTAGTCCTGATTTTGTAGAATCTGGAAAAGCGGTTCTGAGAATTAATATTCAAAGGATGAAATTGAGCTTAAGTAGGGATGAGACACTAGGAAATGTCTCCTTTTTCATGAGAAGAATGGTCTCTGTGAAATGAATAGCTGACCAGGTAAGTATTTCAGGCATGATGTTTCTAAAATAATGGGAATGCTAAATAAGATGGCTTCAAAGGTAGCTCAGCAAAAAGGATAATCCCCTGGAGAAGCATGAGCATTCACCTGATGGCAGACTCATTGATGCACTTGGTACATGTATTTAATGTACAATTACAACATAGGTATGACCTCCAGCCAGAATTTTACCTCCCCACGATGCTACATACTTCATTGGGTTGTGAGAAGTGAGCAAACAGTGCTTTCTTCCTCTCCTCTATTTTCTTCTCTGTTTCTGTCAGTTTTCTTTGTGAGGGCATGGAACTTGTCAGGGTGACTGAGGCGGTAAATGCCTCCCTGGGACTTTCCATCCATATAGAGGTCAAATTAGTGAAAGTTTTGGTTAGGAACTTTTAAGAACCAGAGGAGACTGGGAGCTCTGGAGTTTAGGTATGGGTAGTAATCCTCTCTTTCATTAGAGATCAACTTTAAAATAGAACTGAATCATCTAGCAGACCCATTCACTCTTCAGTGGAAATTGCTGTAATCTGTAATCAGTTAGTAAGGATGATAGTGAACACCACCCTGTAGGCTGGGGAAGAAAAAAATCAGGGATGACAGGTCAAGCTGACCTTTGAAGCCTCTTTGGGAGGGGAGACTTTCAGAACCAAGTAAAAGGGTGACAAGTTTGTTGTAGAAGCCTAAGTTGATGTGTTTCCTCTGGGGTAAATCGTCTCTTGTGTAGCTTCCACCTGACTCTTGTTCCTTTCCTCCTTGACGAAATGTCAAAAGTGCATAAATGAAGGCAGAAAGATCCACTTGTGCATGCTTCTTCTTGTTCTCTTCATTTCCATCCAAGGACCAGATTCATCTCTAGGGCACAGCAATGGTCAGTGAGTATTCTCTCTGACACAGGGCAGAGGGGTCCTTAGCCAGAGTCAGAATGGATGGAGGAAATTTTCTGTGTCACTTGAGTGGCAACATCACAAGACTGATGTACAACATGGGCAAAAGTGGACACAGGAAGTCCTCTTGCCTCTCAGTGGCCGCCCCCACTCTCCCTCTACCTCACACTTGGTTTGTGGAGCTCTTAAAGCCACTTCTTCCCAGCTGCTGCTTATTTATTACCTGTCATCTTGGAAGTGCTATTCAGAGGAAAGAAATTAGTGGGGTGTCTGCTCCTGTGGTCTCCCAGGGATGGTCAAGTGCTGCATGGCAGCATCTTCAGCCACATTTGAATTGGATCAGTGGTTTGCTTATTAGACACCTGACTGTTGTATTCCTATACCCTGCTCTTTCCCATCTTTCACATGTTAGCTGTTGGAGTGCTGAGGTTGGTGTCTTTCTGAGAGAAGTGTGAATCTTTATTTGTACACACCCAAATCTAAATTTCCTAGTAGGCTTGGGTGAGGAGAAGGATGGGACAGGGCTTATTTTAATTCCCATTTCTCCTTCCCTCAATTAAATAAGCCAGGGAACAAAAACACTGGAAGGGCGCACGTCTTTAATCCCAGCACTCAGGAGGCAGAAGCAGGCAGATCTCTGTGAGTTCGAGGCCAGCCTGGTCTACAGAGTGAGTTCCAGGACAGCCTCCAAAACTACACAGAGAAGCTCTGTCTCTGAGGGAAAAAAAAAAAAAAAAAAAAAAAAAAACACTGGAAGGATCCCCTTACTTTTTGAGATGCAGTATTCAGATGACAATGGTGTTGAAAAGCCCAGTCCCAGAGGCTGCTGGGATAAAGCAAATGAGTTGATCTGGAGACAAACAGGGGCTCAGAGGTTTTGGTGAGATGGAACTGGTAGGGCGTCTTCTCCATCAAGGTTTCTCAGATAATCAGGGATCCTAGAATGCTCTTCCAGACACCCCAGGCCTGGGAGCTTCTGCAGCTGTAACCAGAGGAAGGGTCAGAGGGTTTTCTCCCTCATGCAAGAGCAGAGAAGGCAGGACAGTGAGCCCTGCACAGCTAGAGAGAGGAGAAGATCACACTGTCATCATATTCCCACAAAACCTGTGTCCTGCATGTGAGCAGGTTGTAATGTGTCCATGCTGCATACGATTGGGTTGCAGTGTGTTCATGCTGCATGTTCAAGGGTTGCAGTGTTTTTTATGATTCATAGGCACTATGAATTAAGTAGATTCTCTATGTAGACCTTTATGCCTTATTACTATGTTCCCATTAAAAATGCATGTTCTGAGCTCCCATCTAACAACTCAACAAACTCTACTTTGATTTGCCTGTTTCATGTCTTAAATTTGGGAATCCCCCACCATCAATTTGAGTTGATTTTTATGTGTGTCCCGAGAGACCAATTTTACTCTTGTAGCTATGGAAATCTACATTTTCTCAGGTTTTTAAATGATTGATTGGTTGGTTGATTAAGAGGATCTCAGTACATAGCTGGTCTAGACCTCTTGATCCTCATCCCACTAAGCTTCCAACAGTTATATCCCTGTTGTGTCTTTTTGATAACTCAGTTAAAAATCAGTTGTATATGTTTAGAAGTATTTTCCAGCCCTCTATTCTATTCCATCAGCCTATGTGTTTGTGTTCACACCAATACTCTGCAGTTTTGACTACTATAGCTTTCTAACAAGAGTTTATTCATTTATTGGAGGTTCTGGGGATCAACCCCAGAGCCCCGTGTGTGACAGGAACTCTATCAATGAGATAAATTCCTTAGCTCCTGTGAGGTTATTTTAATTCAGGAAGTATGATGCCTCTGATTATTGCCTCTTTGGGTCTTTTGTAGTTTCTTATGATTTTTAGAATTTGTTTCTCTATTTCTATAAAGAATGTAATTGGAATTTGTTCATTTGTTTCCTGGTGCCAGAGATTGCACTGAGGTCTCACACATGTCAATGATGTGGTCTGCCACTGAGCTGTATAGCGCCAACCATTGGAGTTTTGACAGGGATTGTGTTTATTGATGGAATTTATTTGATGGAATGTACTTATTGCTTTGGGTGTTAGACATTTAAAAACTATACTATAGTTCAGTAATAAAGGCAAGATTTTCAAGTGGGAGAGTACATTTATAAAGTTTAAAAGGTTTTCTTTAGTTTTACTACTGTAGTTTGTTTCTTAGCCTTTATTGCTTATGTTGCATGCAATTAAACTGTTACAATTTTGTAAACGTTCAAAAGAAATGATTTAATATTATTTTATGGTCCCATTATGGGGACCTTAGGAGGGTGTTGAAAATAAATGTGTGGCCTTGCTGATTTCTGTGGTGTGGTGAAAGTCAGGGAGCATGGGCCAGAAGGTGCCCATGTACGAGATAGTTGGCTCATCAGCCTGAGGTCTCCTAGTTCTGTTTTGATGCTTACACTCAGCAGAGGCAGGATAAAATGATGAGGGTGCTTTGCTTCTGCACTGGAGTCTTCGGCACAGCTGTGCTCTTGTCAGGTGGGGCACATGTGCAACTGTTTAGGTGCTCAGTTAGCAATGAAGACTGCATGAGTGATGTTTGTGGAAATCACAACTTACTGTTATACCCATGGAAGTGGTTCCTTGAAACCACAATAGGTGAGTAGTGAACACACAGTTGCTTACACATCAGTGTGGCCCTCCAGTTGTCATGCTTCCTTCTCATGGCATAACCTGAAGGCATACGAACCTACTTAGGAGTATCAACAAACATTCCCCAGTGGGTTTGCTTTGATAGCAACTTCATAATGAAGAATTGTCTTCTCCCCTCCCCTCGGTTTTATGATATAAAACGAGCTTTTGTTTATTTGTTGTTGTTTACTGGAGTCAGTAGATATTAATGAAAATCGATCACAGTACTCATGAATTTCTTAAAATCAGGATAGCTTCTGTGCTGTGCTGATGTTAAGCTCATTGTTACCGTATTTTGAGTTGGCATATTTTGTCTGTTTATGTCATGGTTCTTTGGAAACTTGAGTGACTTTGAAGCAAGTCTGGCTTCCCATTTGCAGGCCTTTCTCTGAAATCTCGGCAGCCTATTTGAGAAGAGATGTGAGTTGTGCCATGGTTCTTCCAGAGAAGAATATGGGTGCTTCCAGTCATGTTGTTATGGAAACTATTTTATTGTGTCATTTTCATAGGGTCAGGGCAAGAAGGAATCAAGCTAAGGACCTATGATGCAACATGTGCAGCATCCACTGGCAGCCCTATGTCTTAAAAATCGTGCCCTATTTGTTAGCTTGCCTCCATGTAGTCCCTACCTTGACCTAGCACAAATTTTACTGATGTGTTTTGTCACCTTTTAGTCTTCTACAAGTGTCTCTGCTTTCCTAAGTTCTGGAGGAAGTTTGCCTAGCTTAAAGTGAAGTGTAGTAGGTCTGCCACCGTTTGAACCTGAAGTGAGGGAGCAGGGAGTCTTGTGGTTATTTTCTGTTTGATATTGTAGTATGGCACATTTTGCTATTAATATATATCTAGTATGAATAGAGACTCTGAGACCTCACATTTATTCTTTTGCACACATATGAATGGTCTTTTCTGACATGTGTACCCATAAATGCCTGTGTGTGCATGCACATTTACACAAAACAGGCAAGTGTGAATCTCCATAGACATGTAATTGAGCATATTCCCATGTATTTGTGGCAATAAAGGTGGCACATTTTTGTGTAATCCCCTCTTGATTTGAGCCTTGCACAGCAGAGGTTAAAGAATTGTTCTGAAACAAAATTTTCATTACTCTCAATTACAGGCTCAATCTTTGTAGACACATCCACAGAAATGTGAGTGATATGCTTTAGGCAGCCCAGAGAAAGCTAAAAATTAGTCCCCATGAAAATTCAGCTTAAGACTTAGTGTACAGTTTTGGAATCTAGAAAAAAGCAGCAGATCGTTTGCACTTACCTAATGGAAGGTAAAATATAATTGACCTTGAACTGTAACCAAATGCCCAGTGCATTTCTCTTTTTCAGGTTTGGATGACTTCCTTGTCAGAGATGCATTGAAGCCCTTGACAGGTCTCCCCTGTATTTAGCCTCTTATCTATTTCAGCTTTCTTGATTAGGTTATCTTGAATCATTAGGGGGGTTATTTATTTTAATAGACACTTATTGGATTCATGAAAAGAGAATTCAGTGACGAAGAAACAAGAGCAGAATATTATCTGGCTCATTTCACACTTCAGAAGAGTCTCAACCAGCTGAAGAGAAATCCTTTCACAGTTACAAAAGTTTGTTTGGGGACTTTCTGTGCTTCCATTTAGAAAGCGAACTGTCTGTGGTTAATAATATGAATTTTCTTTTAAGGCACTCAGAAAACATTTCCTTTTGGTTACATATGCTGACATTTTCTGTATTGAAGATGTGGGTGAGGAAATGGCCTGTTACATTTCTGCAGCAAGAAGCTTGAGTCATTCTGAGGAACTGTTCATTTGCCGATTCTTCCATTCATTAGAGTTCCTAGAGGGGCAGAAGGGTGGTGTGACTTCCTCTTTAGGAGCTGGAGTTCACTCACCAGCTCTCTAGACACTTTGGAAAGAAGGGTGACACCATGAAAAGGCCCCCCCTTCTGGGGTCATCCGGCCTCTTTCACCAGGAGATTCCAGAGCAAGCCATGAGCCTGTGTTTGGTACTGGTTTGTATTTATTCTGAAATAACACACAGAATCTGGAAAATTTGGAACTGTTGAGGTTGCTCAGGAAGTAGGGACACAGAGAACCTGTGTTTGATCCCCAACTCCCATGTAGTAGAAAGAGAAAAATTAGTTCCATTAGTTATCAGTCTCTGACCTTCACACATTTACACACACACACACACACACACACACACACACACACACACACACACACACACACACACACACTGTAACTTAAAAATAAAAACCTGGGAAATAAGCTCAGAATATTTTGGGTTTTTCAAGGCAAAAATCCAAGCTGGCCTAAGACTTGCCACTCATCTCCGTCTGCCTTGCCATTGATGGAATATTGTTATTACTATTGTTGTACAGAAGAAGATGTGAGGAATGGTAGAAGTGAGGATCTTAACTAGGTGTCTTGATATGGGAGAAATTTGTAACTTCATACACTACACAGGCATTTCAGTACCATGGACAGGACAAACTGCTGTTATTCTGCTAGCCCCCCCCCTCCCCCCAGCCTGTTAAATGGCTGGTTTGGTACTGGTGATGGATGCTATTCTTTTTAGAGTGGGAACTCCCAGATGATACATGATGTGTTTCTTTGTCTTCAGGCCATAATTGTTTTGTTTAGTATCCAACAATGTGGCCTCACTGTGAATAAAAATGGTATCTAAGCTAAATGGGGTTCTTGACTTTGTCATACCCCACTCCATCCCCAACACACCTTTAGCTAAATAGAAAAGTTACAGGAAAACAAACAAGTTTATTTTTGTCTTATCAGTTAAAATGCTTTCAGTGGCTTCCAGAGCCTGTAGAACCAAGATGAGATGTTCTCGTATTGGTGATAGGCAGATAGCCCTTGACAGGACTGGTTTTAGAAATTGGTGCCCTTCAACAAGAACTGACTTTGAGGTGACAAGATAGAACCCATGTGCTACATTCTATGTAACCCAGTAGTGTCAATTCAATCTAATTAGCACCTTCACAACATCTAGTGCAAGGAAGAATACACTGCTCTGAAGAGACTAGATCAAGAAGTCTGACCTTGTCAGAAAGAGGCCAGCCATTCTAATGAAGGCATGTCAGACACACCAGCCCCCAACAGTAGCAGTCATCACATAGTGAATGAATGTGTACAGAGTGCTTGAGGGTCAGGTAAGAGTGAAATGAAAGTTCTTACAGGAGATCAGACAAGGCCATGTCATAAGAGCCTTGAGAACAGTATCCCCAGGGATCATAGATCTGGATAGGAGATATTGCAGCTAAGAGGGTAGCATGATAAAGCATGGAGGTGGGAATTGGACTGTACGAAGCATCTCCAGGGGGTGGGGGCTGAGTAATTTTCTGTGGTTGGAGAATTAGGTCACTAGGAGATCTGTTGAGAGATGAACAAACAGGAGCAATCCAATCTCATCTTGAACTATGAGCTTCCTTCATGCAACTCATTAGTAAAACTCTTTCTAAAGATAGACTATGAACTGTTCATCTTCCAAAAATAATTGGAGTAGTACAGAGTCCTTTCTTCAAGTAATAGAGAGTCCTAATACATTTACAACATGATTTGCTTTGTAAATTTAGATTGGCATGCAACTCTCAGGGACATGTGGTTTGTAAACAGATTATGTCTTGATGGGTATGAGTGTTGCCTCACCTGTGGAGTTAGGAAGGGTGGTTAGACTTGGTTTCCTACAGAGGAAAATTTGTTTAAGGAACCGAAGAGATGGCTGAAATATAATGTTAATAAATACTATTTGCTTATGCTCTGAGTGTTCCGGAACTCATTAGCCAGTGCCTGAAAGAAAGCAGTCTTTGAACTGATGCCCCTTTGCTATAAGGGTGAATTCTTTGCAGTCATACATATGGACTCCATGTGTATTTTCATAGTAAGTTCTAGTAGTCTTCTGCAATTTTAAAAACGATTTTTAAAAACTAATTTTAGACACATCAGTGTTAACAAAAATAAAAAAGCACAGGGATAATTGTATTGTGTTGTAGCCACCCATACCCAGTATGATTCCCTTAACATTGACACTGTTCACCACCATAGGGAAATCATTGATAATAGTGCAATTGACAAAGCCAGGAAATTAACAGTTTCTACATTAAAATCTTGATTCTGTTTCCTTGGTTTTTCTGCCCATTTCTTTTCTTGAATGCCCAGACCGAGTTGGTGGTTTTTATTTTATTAGCCTTTGGCCTGTAACCCTTCCTAGCTCCTTCCTTTTCTTTTATGGATGTGCCACTTCTGAAGAGGGCTGATTGGTCATTGCATCAAGCTTCTCTTGGTTTGGATTGTGGCTGCTCTTTCATGATTTGGCTTTTGGGGTAATGACTTTGGGGCAAAACTACCTTCCAGATGACAGTTTTCCTTTTGTGCGTGATACATCATAAAACAGTGTACATCTGTGAAGCTGACCTTGACCAATTGGCATTTCCTTACACAATTATTAGCCAATTGATAGAGGTCATTCCTCCCTGCATTTTTAACCCCTGGCAGCTAATTACTCTCCAATCTTCGTGGCAGGGGTAAGGCAACAGATCATGGAGAGCAGAACCAGGGGACACCATCATTTTTGTAAGGCTCCCCTTGAATACCCAGAAGCTTCAACAGAGTAGCCACTTAGTCAAAGATCAGCCAGTTATTTCATGACAGGGTAAGAACTTAGACGTCGGGTCTCAGGACTGCAAACATGGATGGTTCCCACCGTTCTGAGCTCTGCTCAACCCTTGGAACACACAGAATTCCTTGTTATTAAACTATCAAAGCTAACTGGACTGCTTGAACACTCAGCCAATATCCAGCCAGAACTTCAAATCAGAGAGAAACTACAGAGAAGCACATGGATAGGAGCCGCCAGGGTTGGAGATCACATGAACCCCGTTAGTGTTTCCAAAATGAAAGTTCTTCAGGAATGTTCCACAGCAGAACACACAGGGAGCAACAATTAAAAAAAAAAAAAAAAAAAACCTACTTGAGATTTTTAACAGAAAAAGGAGATTTGTTTATTAATAATTCATGAGTTCCCATTGAACATGCACGACAGAAACAGTGCTATTCAATAGAGAATACAGTCATCTGTCACTGTTTTATTTGACATTTACACTTTTTTTTTTTTGCCCGATACTGCAAAACTTTCTTGGATGGCATGCAAAAATTATATAAATGAAAAAAATCCTAACGTAGGAACCCTTTATTTCTTCTTTGATGGGCACAGTCACAGTTACACAGGTACATGTTCATTCACCAATATGACCTCTCTTCACACAATTATTAGCCCTATTGAGAAGACAGAGATCGGTGTCCCTGGTGGAGGGATGGTGTGACTAAAAGGGGATGAGTGGGAAAGAAGGGGAGGAGACAGGGTGGTGTGCAAACGTACAGAATGAGTCAAAGCGAGGGGCTAGCAACTCATGGCTGACAAGAAGAAAACTGGCCCCCAAATGGATTGCTGTTTCAGATAAGAGATAAATATTTATAAATGGCATTGCAGGAGTCCTCCTGCAAGTGGGAATGCCAGCATTTTGTAGAGCAAATTCGAGTTAGGGGGACCTCACTTTGTGCTGGTGAGAGGCTCTCAACAAGCTTTCTGCTCCTCGGGTTAGTTATTATTTATAAAAATCACAGAACCAGCTGATACATTCATAAGCTAATTATTGAAGCAGCTGGGTACACATGGTGCAATATGGCCAAGGCTGTGAAGTATCACAGATTTCTTGGGGCCTGCTGTGGTGGGGGTGCGCTGTTGAAGGCTCCATCCCTTAATCTGATCAGCCAAGCAAACACTTTGTGGGGAAACTAGATTAATAACCCTCTAAACACCATGAATGTGCCTCCTCTTCAGAACTGGGTTCCCTTAAACATGCCATTAGCTCAGCCCATCAGGGATTTGAGGAAGTTCTCTGCTGTCCTAAGAACAGGGCCTTGTTGGCTACTTCCCTGTGCCAGAAATTAATTTGGTTTGCTTATGTCTGCACACATGATCACATTTGTGTCTAATCCACTCCCTAATAGCTTCAAGGTCAAGACCTTGCATGTCAGTGGGCAAATTGAGCACTACACTTCTTAAAGACGATGGCAGATAGCACCGGGTCCACGACAAGCCTATAGTGTTGTTCTAAGTGATTGTAATGAGTGCAGATTATAACAGCGCATATAAATCAAATGTGGCAATGAATGTCGTGCGAGACATTCCAAGTGTCATAAGTGGAGATACCACTCAGCTGTCACCTGTCTGCTTACAAGCTGCGGCTTCCCACAATGCAATTCACCCCCCAAGCAGCACAGCAGGTGCTGTCTTCCTCAAGGCCTGGCTATCTCAGAACTTCATCTTTTAACAGATGTAGGTTTTTGTTTTTATTTTCCATTCGTTGATCGGTCTCCATGCTATTGCCTCCCCTGGGAGATGTTAAACATACCTGTTTGAAACATTTGAAAGAGTTCACTAGAGACTTACTCAGATCTGTAAAAAGACACAGAAATGGGAGCTTAATTTTTCCACAGATGGTTTATTTTCCATCTCAAGAATTCTTTCCTTTGTATAAGGAAACCCCTGAGAAAACACTTTGGGACCAGGAGATTTTTATTAAAATATAATTTATTTTCTGGTAGTGATAAAAATTTATCTTCATTTTTCATGTGCATGGCACTTGAAAATTAACCATTACCTGTCTCTTGAGTTGGGGGAGGGACTGGAAAAATGCTTGGGAAAACATTTGTAAGCAAATGATAAGATACCTTGTTTTCATTCTTCCTAGCCCTCTAACTCTCCCAAGCTCCCAGTTTATTGCAAGAAAAGATCAGGTCTGCGCAAATGTGGCCTCTCACTTGTAAAAACAAGGCAGTGTTGTGTTACAGATTAGTTTATAAATCCCTGGTGGCTTCACAGTTCAGTGCCTACAGCTGCTGCACACGGGCCTGGGTTTTTGTCTCTTCTCGGTGCTGCAGCCGGCAGTTGAAGGGGAAAATGGAATGATCAGGTTATTAACATGGAGGCCGTGAGGAGGAGGCTTGCACAATGAGAACAGCTGGTGTTGCTGTCTTGGCTGATGCAGCGGAGATAATCAAATCTTGCCTTTTTTTGGGTAAAGGCAGAAGACACAGTGGAGAGTTAGACAAACAACAGCTTATGATATTATATGGGCTTTTTATGATGCGTGTCAGGAGCTTTCGTTGGCTTGCAAGTGATGCTAGAGAATATGTTGAGGTTTGGGATTTGTTTCTCACAAAGTCAGTTGTGTTTATGCACCTTTTAAGAAAAAAATTCTACCCTTTTGCAAGAGATGTAATGTGGGACAGTTCTTGTTTTTAAAATTAGCGACATAGCTTAGAAATGATGGGTTAGAAAGCTACTGGGTAAAATATTTTGACATGAGTCAGTGAGCGATGTTGACAGCCTCTGTATTATTTTCATATAAGCCATCATTTGCATTGCATTTTCTTTCTCGTGCAGTTGCAAGAGAGAGAACATCCGATGACAGAGTTAGGACAAGACCTTTGCAGGTGCAGTCTGATGAACTGCTTACCTTTCTGCAGGTGTGGCTGTGGAGGGACCGTGACGGTTAAGGGGTGTTGAGCCCAAGGCAGCACTCATAGATGAAGCAAATATGCTTTTGTTTTTTATTCTAGCCGAGGCTGTTGTTTTTGTTTGCAGGGTTACTAACTATGAAAAGGATATTTCCTCTCTAAAAAACTCAGTGATACTGACACCAAGATATTATTTTTCCTTTTTATGTTTTTTTTCTTAATTTGCCATCTCATAATATATGTTCATTTGTCTTTCTTCCCTTTAGAATAAAACAATAACCAGTTGGGTAATTTCTAAAAAAATATGGCTGAAAAATAAAAATTTCTTCTTTAGAGATGTGGGTAACTATAATGTCATTTGTGCATCTAGAAGCTTCTGTTGTAGTGATTATTACTCAGAAACTCACTGATGGGGCTGGAGAGATGGCTCCATGGTTAAGAGCACAGGCTATTCTTCAAGGGGACCCAGGTTCAATTCCCAGCACCCACATGGCAGCTCATAACTGTTTGTAACTCCAACCCCAGGGCATCTGACAGTCTCACCTAGACCTACATACAGACAAAACACTAATACACATAAAATAAAAAAATAATCAAAAAAGAAAAGAGATTCATTGAGAGCTGGGCAGTGATAGTACATGACTTTAATCCCAGCACTTGGGAAGCAAAGACAGGAAACTCTTGAGTTCGAGGCTAGCCTGGTCTACAGAGTGAGTTCCAGGACAGCCAGGGCTTTGCAGAAAAAAACCTTGTATCTGCAAAAAACAAACAAACAAAAAAAGAAGATAGAAACTCATTGGGAATGTAGTCTATAGGAAGGTGTTAAAATTTTTAATAGGAATAAAGATTATTGGGCCTGGGGATATAGCCTTGTTAGTAGACTGCTTTCTAGCCTGCAGGGCATCCTGATCCTCACTCTGGCTCTCCATACCATAAATAGGCATTGTGACAAAAGCCTGTGATCCCAGTACTTGGGAGTTGTAGGCAAAGGATCAGGAATTGAAGGTCATCCTTGGCTCCTCAGTGAATTTGAGGCCAGGCTGGGTTTATCTCAAAAAGATAAAAAATAAAAACAGAAAGTGTAAAGACCATAACCATTCACATGGTCACTGTTTGGATGTAAGACTTGGACCATGTCAGTCACTACTACTGTTGGTGGGAATCATTCTGACACAAAAATTGGGTCTAGGGGAAGGTGGTTGACTTGAATTCCAGGCCCACACAGCTGTTCTGCACCCAGCAGCCCTAATTCACATGATCTCCTCCTCTCTAGGGATGGCTCTGTGAACTGCTTCGCTGGAAGGAGAACCCCAGCCCAGAAAACCGTACCCTTTGGGAGAATCTCTGCACCATTCGCCGCTTCCTGAATCTTCCCCAGCATGAGAGGGATGTGATCTATGAGGAAGAATCACGGCATCACCACAGTGAGCGCATGCAGCATGTGGTCCAGCTCCCACCTGAGCCTGTGCAGGTCAGTGTCTTCCTAGCCCCAGCAGGGCTGTCTGCTGGCAGCAGCTGCCCAGGGTCAGGGAGTGCACTGCCTCCTACGAGCAGAGGACTGGTGCCCTGTCCCTGAGGACAAAGAAACTGGCCATCACAGCAGGCACTGTGTATGTGCTTACATCAGAGGAAAACGACCTGAAATTCCACTGCCAATGGCAGAAGCCACCCAACAGCACATGTTTACAGGTTGTGAGCCCAGATCACTCAGATACTAAGTAACATCTCCATCAGTTTTTAATTATGTTCTTTTTTTTAAACTTTTATTTACTTGTGCATACACATACACACACACACACACACACACACACACACACACACACACACACACACACACACACACACACACACACGCACGCACACCAGAGCTCAAAGGACAACTTTGAAAGAAATCAGTTCTTGTCTTCTGCTATGTGGGTCCTGGGGATCCAACAGATCATTAGGCTTGGTACCAAATGCCTTTACCTTCCAAGTCCCTGGCCCACCTGTTGCCTTTTATAGAAAAATTGAAGTAAATTTTGATCCAAACCTCTTCATATAGTATTTGATGAGTGGAAATCAAAGAGATAGTCTCCTTACCCAAGGAATACCTTTAAATTAATCAGAAGCTCTGGGAGAAATCGTAAGAGAGTCTCATAATTTTAAGGCAAACTTTTGCTGTCTCCAGTTTCTACTTTTACAAGTCTGCCTTGTTTGGATAGCATTCTTCATTGGCTTAGTTTTCCAATCACATTGAAACAAATATTTCTTTTCAAAGTAGCAGACTTTACTGTCTGCTTTAAATCTAAAATCTACTAACCTGTTTATCGGTAGAGTTTTGCACATGAATTGGTTTGGCTCTATGGCCCAAAACCAGGAGTCTTGATGGCTGCAAAGGGGGTCTTCCAAGACCTCCTTCTGACTTAGCTTCTCTGTAGACAAGAAAAGCTAAGGCAAGCGTGCATGTGTGTGCACAGGCATGTGAAGAATAGAAGATGACAATGAAGTAAGGGTGATGAGGTACAGTTTATGTCACAGATGTACTAGAAGAGAATGCAAAGGGTGTCTCCTTTCCCTTCGCTCCATCCTTACATGCCTGGGGAGTAGCCAGAAGTGAAGGGGCCCATCCAACTACATTTTATCAAATACTGGCTTCTCAGCCAAGGCTCTCATGCTTTGATTTGTCAGTTTCTCTGGTCAATATCATTCTTTGACCCCTGAGTTCATTGAGGTAGTGTTCTTGGTGAACCCAGAGCTGTGGGCAGGAGGGTCCATGGTTATTCAACAGCAGAGCCAGCCACTCACTGTGGGAGGCTGAGCCACAAGGCACATCCTCCTTTCTCCCCATCCTGATCTTTTCCTGGCCAGAGCTTCATCCAAACACCAAAGGAACCTCCCTACAGATAATTAGACCAGTATAGTGAATCACACAGAACAGTGGCTTTCAGACTTTTAATTTCTCCAAATTAAAGAGGGCCCAATATAGTTTACTAACCCTTTATTTTAGAAAATAAATCGATTTGAATACTTCCAGAGAAGCTTCGGTTATTTTGTATTTATCATTTCATAATGTTCAGTACTGTGGAATACCAAGTGTATCCATGAAATAGTGTCAGACAAAAGATAATACCAACTGTAGAAAATGAACCCCTTGAACTATCCATTACCATGCCCCCCTTTTCTCTTCTTGCTATAAACTGGTCCAGACTTATGTTTTGAGTCAATAGAACAGCAAAGAATACATCATAAACCAGTCACTTTGCATGAGCTTTTATTCAAGGTCTACCTTAATCCTATACAATAGATAAAACATTTTTTTTAAAAAAAATGTTTTATTTTTAGTAGTAGTGGCAAGTGAAGCCATTTCAACAGAAAAGTGGAAATCACAGGGTTTTGTTTTTTTTGTTGTTGTTGTCTGTTTGTTTTGGCCAAAGGCAGGGTTTCCCTATGTAGCTCAAGTCAACCTCAAATTTGAGATCCCCCTGCCTCAGCCTCCCAGGTGCTGAGATTATAGGCATGTGCCATCATGCCTAAAACCATAAATCAGAAATAACAGCATGAAGACCAATTATCTGTTGTGTAGAAATGATCACGTGTGGCTCAGGGTTTAGGTAGACAAAAGAGTATCCAGTTTACTGTTCTCAGAGTTGACCAGTTTGAGTTAGCTAACTCTCAGACAGGCAATGGGTTCAGTTATTCTCTTGTGTTTGGTGTGTCTGAACTAGAGTGTGCTGGCAGTGGTTAATGGGTACGCAAAGTCAGCCTTTGCAGGTTTCAGTGCATTGTCCCAATTGACATTGACTTCCGGCACTACTAAGACAATTCACTTACTGTATAGAAGTTAGTTTATTCATATCATACAGGTCTTAGCTAAGGGATTTACATATGGTTCCATCTTCCACACTGAATTTGCCCTGCATACTGGTGATCTTGATCCTAACACTGTTGTAAAACCTTGTGCCTCCCTGTGAATGACATTGCTTTTCTGAATATATTTCTGTCAGAGATACGAAGCTATGGATTAATTATTTATTGCAATCATAATATAAAAAGTGAGGGAAAATCACTGGAAGTATCTGGGTATACTCTTAAGACTGGAGAATGTGGTTGACATAGCCTCTGTGCTTGGTAGAGGGTGTTTTGAAATATACCAAGCCCCTAAGACAATGTCTGCAGCTGAGTAGGTGACAGGCCACTGGATTTAAATAAGGGTTGAAATTTGACTTGTGCCCTTCTACCAGCCACAACCTTTAAAAAGATAGGTATGTTTACATGTTTTAGGAATTTGAAAAATTCATCTATAAGTTTACCATTGGTTTAGCAGTGCTGCATTTTGTCTAATTGGGTAGGAAATGCACCATCACTAAATCATTAAGGATGAATGAAATTAGTGATGGATAGGGGCTTCTCATATATACAGCATAATATAATTCAGAGAGGTCTCCTCTTTGTGGTCATGGAAGAGTACCATTTAATTTCATTAAATAATTGGGTATACTATTCTCCAGTTTTTCTTCAATGATGAAGATCAGAGACAGGGATCTCTGGGTATAATGCTTACTACTGTAGGACTGGTCTGTTGACCTGGGTTCTGGATATTTTTTATGTCTCTTTGCCACAGTTAGGTCACCTAACACTGGTGGTCTCATCTCCACATGTGAAGCTTCTGCACCAAAGCCTTGGTGCCTTTAATTAGGGCTTTATTTTATGTTTTATTTTTTTACATGCCACTTATTTTTATTTATTCTTTGAGAACATCACACAGGATGGTTTGATTATCTTGACTTCAGCCTCTGCTTGTTAGCTAATAAGTGTGTCTTTGATGGAATTTCCCATGAGAGATGAATTAAGGTTACAGCTGAGACTACACTGAGCTTAGGGCCATGTAGGAATGTCATTAGTCCAGACTTGGTCAGGACTTAGGAGCTAGCTGCTATATGGTTTTAAAATACATGTTTTTAAAGTTCTATGCTGTTCACTGACTAAGTAAGAACATGAGACCTGGCGTTGATGGCCTTGCATCATCACTGTGCCTTTGTTCATCAGGACTGAGGCTCAGGGAGTTCTTAGCATCTGAGCCACAACTTCCCTGCCACTGGTAGCCACCAATGACTTGCAACCAGGGCAAAGTTGTCCCCCATGGGATATCTGATAGTGTCTGTAAACATCTTTGATTATTACAATTGGAGAGTGCTAATAGAGTCTAAGTGAACTCTGCCAAACACCCAACAATATGTTAGACCATCCCCCAAACAGGACTTGGATGACATGTGAATAGTGCCAGAGTTGCAATTCCTTGTCTAGGCTCCCCATCAGTGTCACACCTGTGAAGCCGACCATTTATCTCCAGGCTGATTCTAAATTTTTCCCTATATGAAATCTAGTGTTAGTAATGACAGTGAGTCTTCTGCTTCCTCCTTCCTCCCTCCCTCTACCTCCTTCTTCTCCTTCCCCCTGCTCCTTTTTCTCCTTTTCCTCTTCCCTGTCTCATCTCCATTCCTTTTTCCTGCTCCTTATCCTCCCCCTCCTCCTTCCTCATCTCCTCCCCGCATGCATTCTTTCCTCCTCCTTACCCCATCCTTCTTTCTTCTCTGGCAGCAAGTAGTCTTTTTGAAAGCCAGGTTTTCCAAATGTGAGATTTTATAATTTTATCATCTTTACTCATTGTGAAAAAACAAGAGAGTGGTTGGTTTTTAATCTACTTGGGAAGATGAGAAATTCAGTTTAAAGCAGTTGAGTAACTGATCCAAGTGAGAACTTGAATTCACATCCATCTACCTTCCGAGTCTAGTCTGCCTTTCATTTGTATGCTGCAGAGTAGCAACATTATATATATATATATATATATATATATATATATATATATATATATATATATATATCAACTGAAAAGGTTTAGATTGTTTAGATTTGTGAGTTCTTTTTACAGGCCATACAGTACTGTGAAACTTGTAACTCACTCACTGGTGTGATGTCAGAGACCTGAGATCCATGACCCTTCCCCTTGTCATCAGCTGCATTTGAGAGACCTGGGAATGTGACTTTTGTTTCTAGAGTTTAAGGTTGTGTCAGCCCTGAGCAGTATACCATGCCTTCCCATTCTAGTTGGATAGACTATCTTGATTTATGAATTTGCTTCCAAAAGAACAGCTTCTAGGAAAATAAATAGATAAGCCAATTAATTAATTAAGGATGTTTGCAAATTCTCTAACCAGGTTACTATGATTTTTTCTCCCAACTTGGATTAATTCCAAGCTCCTATGCAAAAACCTGCTGTTTGAATGTTTCCCAGTTTTTAGTCCTTACTTGGTATAAAGAAGAGCTCCAGTGAATTCTTGCCCTGTTTAATACATTGGAACAGGTGGGTACAAAGAAGTTAGTTAGTCCTCACAAGAGGATTCTTGATTTCTGTGTTACCAGTTAGGATTTCAGGATGTCTCACTTTTAAAAATGTTACACAGAAATATAGAGAAATGTGACATTCTTTTGCGACCAGTTCTTTTGATTCTGGGAAACTGGTGTTTTCATTCTGTATTCACAGCCCTAACTATTCTGAGAAGTTCTTTCCCGGCAAAGAGTCAGAGCAGTTCCTAGTGGCTTAGATACTTGCTATATTCTTGATTTTTAGTACACTTGAAAAAGGAGGCCTGCTTGCTTTGGTTAAATTTAATGTTCCATTAAAGTCTTTTATCTCCTATGTGATATATAAATCTGTACTTGTGTGCTTGGAAACATAGACAGAAGAAGCAGAAGGTGGAGAACTTTGTGAAAATCAAAGGTGTAGGACTCTTAGTGTGGTTCTCTGAGTAGAGGAAGGAGGGGTCACGTAGGTGGTTCACGGATTCATGGATCTACCTCACTTCTCATCTTTAACACAACCCCTCCCCACGCCAGCTCCCTTCTCTAACAAAGCTTTTCTTCCAGACTGTCACCTGGTCTGTTCTTCGCCACTTTGTAACTTCTGTGTACTATTCATAGTTTCTCTGAATTCTAATTCTTCCTATCTCAGAACCCAAGCTTGCCTTTGTCCCCCACGTTGTTGAGATGTTTCCCCAGACCCCAATCAAGCCAACTTACTTTGTTCACCACTACTTTATATTACTCTCAAAGAGAAAGTGAACTGGGTGTTGTCCTAATTCCAGCCCTCCCCCCCTCCCCCAGTATTTCAGCTGAGAAACGGAAGGTGCATTCCTTTATATTTGCTGGGATGTCTACCAAAATGTAACTTTTGGAAAAGAAGATAAAACTTGGCTAATAAGTGTGTTCTTTGGTGGAGGTAATTGAGACATTCCAAAGAGTGATTGTTTCTATTCTTGCATTTGATTTCTTCACTCAACAAATACTGAACCCCTTCAGGGTAGCAGGTGCCTTCTAGGCTGCATGTTTAGAAAAGTGATTAAGATAGGATTTCACACATTCCAAGGATTTCCCTCTGCATTTCCAACAGAGTTCCAGTTTCCTCTGTGCCCCTTTACCCCAACCTAAAATTCATACTAGTGATGGGGACCTGTTTACTGGGTTGTTCCAATACAAAGTAGTATCTGTTTGCTTTAGGGTTTTGTTGTTGTTTTGTTGGTTTTTTGTTTGTTTGTTTTTTGTTTTTCTGTTTTCAGAGTGAATCTAGTAACAACTCTAAAGTATACTAAGCCTCCCAGAAACATTCTCTCTCTCTCTCTCTCTCTCTCTCTCTCTCTCTCTCTCTCTCTCTCTCTCTCTCTCTCTCTCTCTCTCTCTCACACACACACACACACACACACACACACACACACACACACACACACACACACACAGAGGCTGTTTGGAGGTGTGAAGCAAGCAGACGCTCTGAGTCAATTCTGGAGTCCAAAGTGATTTACATAGCTCCACAACAAATCACATCTGCTGATTAGTAATCAAGTGGTGTTTTTAAAAATAGTTTTGATGGAAAACACATGGATAAATAAGTATGTCCGCTCCACCCTTCATTTATCCCTGACCACACAGACACTTTTTTTGTGTGTGTCTCTGTCCTGGCTACATTCATTCTTACCACCCAGAGCGACTTCTCCAACCTTATTGTGTGGCACTGTGGAAGGGCTGCTCGATTGTCAGGGCACCAGCCAAACCACCTGGCTCACCAGGCATGCCTTAACTAAATCTGTGGCCCCTAGGTTCATGGTGTGAACCAGCCCCTCTTTGTATTGCACTGTTACCTAGAAAAGCAAATTGGGAGCCCTGTGTCACATGCTGTCCTTTGCAGTTTTTAACTAGTGTGCTTTTCACTTATCCGTGACTGTTGTGAGAGGGCTCTCCCTCATCACAGAGGAAACACAGGGCAGTCTGCAGAGAAGGGCTTTCCCACATGAAAGGTTCCCACCAGTTACCTCTGTTGATTGCACAGAGTGATGATTTTACATATTTTGGTTTAGGCCTCATCACTCAAATAAGGTCACAAATTCTGGAGATAATTGCAACTGAGTGACATAGAAATAGGCTGGGAGGTCAAGCCCAATTGCCTTTCTAAGACTTTAGAAAATGTATTCTGGGAACCCAAATGGAGCCAACAAACCTGGTCCATCCATTTAAATATTGAAATATTTCCAAATACATCCAAATGAAAGGGTTACCATGCGTGTCCTGCCCCCGCTTTTAAAGAGCTGTAAATTGTCAAGGGGCTTTATTGGACTAGACACGAAGCCATGTCTCTACCTCATCACAGTGAATGCATAGGTAAAGAGAAAAAAATCTCCTGAAACTCAGGTCTGAAGCCTAAGACCACTCTTGTGAATTCTGACTTTACAATGGCTGCCGAAACCTTTCCAGAGAGTGATGATCACCCTAATCTTGAGATTCAGTGAGGGCTTAAACAAGATGGTGCTTGCTTGGAGGTACCCAAATATGCTAACAAACTCTGAGAAGTATTCTCTGAAACAAAAAGTATTTTATGTGTATGAGTGTTTTGCCCTCATGTGTGTCTGTGCATGACATGCATGCCTAGTGCCATCGGAGATCAGAAGAAGACTCTTGATCCCATGGAACTGGAGTGTAGTCAGTTATAAGATACAATGCAGATGCTGGCAACCAAGTCCTCTGCAAGAGCAACAAGTGGTTCTAACCTCTAAGCCATCTCTCCAGTCCCCTGAGTAGTATCCCTATGAGTCTTAAGGATGAAGGAAATAATTTCTACTCTAGAAGAGTTCAGAATTGAGTTGAGGGTGGTGTTAGTGTGTGTTTTTCTAACAGTAAGATCTGAGAGTGACCTGAGCTCTGTGGTCTGCTTGTTCTACAGTTGTGACCTGAGCTCTGTGGTCTCCATGTCACACAGATGTTTTGAGACAGTTGGGAAGTCTCACTCAGATCAGTCTGCTTTCTCCTGGCTTTCCTACATTTTAAAGTCCTTTAAAAAGTCATTGCAACCCTTCTTGCTCTGAGTAAATACCTACTGTGGGGAAGAATTAAATGGCATTGTGAATGAGAAAGAAAAAAAAATGATCTGTAGCTGCTGCTGCTTCCTCCTCATCTCGCCTTTCTCTTTCTCTTCTCTTGCTCCCCCTCCTTTATCATGCTTCCACTCTTAAAAAACTAAACGATGCTTCAACTTCTTGAGACCCTCTAGGGGCTTGGCTGGTTTTGAGACTGTGGCACTGTAAACTCATGCAGTGACTGAGCTTTAATCTCTTTGACCCAATGTTAAACAAGCGTCTGAAGCAGCTCTGTGCTGGCCTTCATCAACTTAAGGGAAAATATTAACTGGTCTTGAGGAAAGAGTGTGTTTCAAAAGAGTTATTTTGTCTCATAGTTCTAAGGGTTCCTAGGTAAGATGAAATTGGACCATCACTTAGGCTATCTGTCTGGAGAAACACAGAGGAGCAAAGAGAGGTAGGAGGAGATTGCTCACTTCATAGACCAGGAATTAGAAAAGAGAGAGGATGGGGTTTCTCACAAACACCTTAGGAGCACACACCTCTAGTGACCTAAGGACCCTCCCGAGGCTCCCTGTCCTTCAGGTTCTACTGCCTCGGCATGGGACCTAGCCTGTAACACATGGGCCTTTGGAGTTCACTCATCCAAATTGTAGACTTCCTAAGTATTTACTACTTTCTGCATGCTTGTTGCCATCTTAGGACATTTATACATGATTTCAGAGACCTATGTGCCTTATAAAAAGGATAAAAATTATCCTCTGTGTCAGTGAGCATTCGGCCCAAAGGAAGAGAAAAGAAGCCCAGTACCATTCTGTAAATTGTCATAGTGCGAGCTAGGTGGTTTTGGGTATCTGTGCTCATTCTTTGGTTGTTTCATCTATTTCATTTCAATGAGTGTCAAAAGGAAAACAAAAATAAAACAAAAACCCATTGCTCCAGGGAGAATGAAGTACACTGGGGAGAGAACATTAGCAAGAATGTAGCAGACTATGACAGCTTACAGTATACTCTGACCCAGTCAGTTTGCTTGTGACTGAGAATTGAGACTACTGCAGGAGAAAGGCAGCACTAAAGCCAACCCTACCTCCAGTGGCCGCTCAGCTGGTTCCGCTTAGTGCGGAGATCTAACGTAGCTGCATACTACTGCTGATTTTTATTAAGTGGAAGTCTGGAAGTTCCTCTTGTAATGATAGAAAAGCATACTTCCAATTAAAGGAGAACTGCCAAAGTTCTGACATTCATTTATTTTATTATTACTTGGCTTGAGCCTAGAAATGGGGGGATCAAGTAAATGGGCTAGGCTAACAGTCCCAAGGCCACAAGTTCAATTTCCTCACAAGTTGTTCTCCGTTGAATTCACTGCAAACCATACACCCCCCACCACCTTTTGATGTGCAATCATTTGTGGAATTGTCTATTGTGTGAAGCTCATCCCAATCATGCTGATGCTGGGAAAATGACTTGTAAAACAGGCCAAGCAAAAAGGATTCTGGAAAGGTTGGGAAGTAGCATGTGGCCTGTCAAAGGAAGATGTGGTACTTCTTTCCACAGTAGAGTCAAGGTACCCTGGAGTAAGTCTATACCAACCTGTTACATTTTCAGGAATTTGGGGGACTTGCTGGTATACCACTGAGAACATAAAACCCACAATGGTGGCCTTCTTTTGAGAATCTGCCAAGGAGCCAATTGCAATTGTTAATCCCAGAGAGCCGATATTTAAACACTCACCAATAAAAAACTGAATAACCACCAGTCAACTTTAAAATAGAATAAAATAAGAACTTCCTGGCCATTCATATCTTTGTTTTCTCTCTCTCATAATAATAATAATAATAATAATCTTAATAATAAGAAATCAAACTTGTCAGTCAGCATAGTATATGTATTTTTAAAATCAACTGTTTCTGAAACTGAGTGACATCAGAAACCAGGACATCAGAGAGTGCCGATGTAAATAGCAGTGATTTTTACTTATTTCTTGTTTTCAGGATTTGTCTGTGTTTGTGCTGTGCAGTGTTAAAGGCTTACCTGTGTAGCTTGTGTTCATTGTGTGTTCATATTGTACAAGGACTACATGGTCCACCATTGCCAGCACTCAGAGAAGTAGAAAACGGGAACAAATTATCCATATGGAACTACTGTTTCAAATAAGACAAGCTGAACTTAGACTGTGTACCTCAAAACGAGGAATAGGATGTTCATTTTAAAGTCCTCCAAACTCCAAAGCTGAAAGCACTGATGTAAACTCATGAAGACAAATACTTGCAGCTATGGAGAGATCGTCCTATTTCTGTTGTGAATTGAATGAATGGAATGTGAATGTGAGTGTGGGCTGTGTACACATAGTGTATACAATCCAATTAGATGCACCCCCACATTGTTTTAGGATGAGCTGCATGGAGCTTAGGCTGGCCCCAAACTCACTGTGTAGCTGAGATTGACCTTGCATTTTACCACCCTCTACCACCCATGGATTTTGGATTACAGGTGTGCACCACCATACCTGGCTCCAAATGACTTTTTCATGTAACATTTTCCTGAGCATTACTTTTGTGTTTGGTAAGGTGGTAGAACAGTTCTTGTTAGCAACCTAGTTAAAGTACAGTAACAGAAAGTGGGAGGACTTGGGGTGTGTCCATGCTGAGCATTTCTAGGTAGATAGAATTTAAAAGTACATGTTTGAGAGAAATATACATTTGAATACTTGGTATACAATTAAAACCTTCCAGTGAGAGGCTACACTAGTTTACAGTGGAAATGCTCCTAACACAGTTGTTCTCTTGGTAATGAAAAGAGAAGCAGATTCACTGATTCTCTGGCTTGTGAAACATGATCTGAATCAAATGTCCCATCCTGTCTTATTAGTTGACAACTCTTTGATATAGCTTCACATTAGATGCACTGATTAGCCAGGGCAGGAGTTTTTTTTGTCACTTTATTTGCAAGAAGATGGCCAATGCCTTCTGCCTTCCTGGAACAGAGCTACAAGTGGGCTAGTGGTGGCCTGAGCTCCAGCTGTCTCTGCAGACTTGCCCACATGGAGTGGTGGAATTGCATTGCACTACAGGAACATACAATGTCCTCAGTGCTCTGTGTGGCCACTCCTCACATCCAGAATGTGTCTGTAATCAGTTCTTCTACGCCATGTTCATCTGTGCTTGCAGCCTTTCAAAGCCTAGTCTGAAACATCTTGACACAGATGGAAAAGCACAGTCACTTCTAAGTTTTAGAGCTACAAAGACACAGACCAGACATCTGATATTAATAAATAGTTTGGGTGGGGGATGGATTAAAAATCAGATTATTTATTTAAAAAGTTGAAAGTCTGCATTTGTGATTATTATTCTGTTCTCAAGAGGAAGTAGGTGCTGGATTTAGGGTTTTGCTTTTTTTTTTTTTCTCTCATCCTCACATTTCCCCCTTATCCCCCTTTCTCATGTTTTGAATTAAAATCTAAAGACAGCCTGCAAGGCTGTATATATAACTGCAAGAAGGATGTGGTAAATCACAGAGTGGTTTGTGATCTCAGACATGGTGGTGTCAGAGACGGAAGACCAAAAGCAAACCCTCAGCTTCCAATGGGTTTCCTTGAAATCCCTCGCCCTTGTAGTATCATGGGTAATAGCTTATCATAGATAATTACATTTTTACAAACGGTTGAGAAAATTATTTTGACATACACATAGTCTTTTCCAGCTTCTCAATCTTTGACAGCTTTCATGCATTAAGGCTTGTTTTTTTGTTTTGTTTTGTTTTAAAAATACCATCATTAACAATAGGTTTGTTCTATGATCAGTCTCCAAATAGAAGACACCAAAAAGACCCCCTTTCCTATCGCCCCAAGTCAAACACCTAATACCTTTGTAGAATGTGGTACTTCTCATGAATTTATTAAATGAGTTATGGCAACCGAATTTTCACGCAGATTTCTAAAAGTTTTGGCCATTTTTTCAGCTTATTGCTGTGGGTAATAGAATAAGTTGTGTTCTGAAAAGTAATAAAAATAATAATAATAGAAAAACTTGGGGGAAAGAGCCAGAGGGGAAATCCTGCTGTTGATCCTTTTGCCATTGCTATCCAGTGAAGAGAATTTTGACCAGCCAGCCCCACTAAAAAGCAAACGTCCTACCTGCTCTGCTAACCCATTCCCTGAAGTGAAGTACTGGCGAGCAGAAAAAGGTAGGGCATCCATCCTCTTTCCTTAACCCCTTCTGATCAGGTACAGTGCTTCATTTCACAAATGAAACTGACTCCCCTGAGGCCTTTGAAACTTTAATAATACACAATAAATAAAAGCACATCTAATAACTCAATGCTTTCATTTGACACCATCATCCTCTAGATGTACTCCAAATGCAGAAACATAAATACTTTCAGGCTTCGAAAGCCCAGTTTCTATTTGCTAAATAAACTTGGCTGGCTTTAAATTCCTCTGTGTACCATCATTAATACAGTCCACTGTGACAGCATTTAATTAAAGTGCTTTTCTCTAATAAGTTCATTAAAAGCTGTGCTCTCCACCCCCCCCCCTCCACCAACCACCAATATCTAACTGCTTTCCAGATGCTGAAGGCACAAGGGCTGTCAGGCTCCTTTTGAAGAACTTCTCATTTCTCTTTGTAAAGTGTTTATTATGCTCTATTTAGGAACTGTTAAATATGACTTAGAAAGGAAGGCGGGGTCCAGGACGCGTTCTCCATCCCTTCAGCAATCTCTTGGAAAACAAATGTTAGTTTAATGCATGTGAATAAGCATCTCTACACACATATTTCTTCTACACTGAGTGACACCTCCAGACATTTAAAATGGCATAATGAAGATACAATTTCCATGTCAGGGTTGAGGAATTTGCATTGGTTCTAAGCAAGGTATTTGGCTTGCATAGAGTTGCCTGCAAATTCAGGGAGAGTGAGCGTGGCTGTTCAGTATTAATAGATTATTGACAGTTTAATGTCTTGGCACCTACTTAGCCCATGAAGTATAATGACCAGGAAGCTGTGTGATATGAAAGCAGTCAATAGCATTTTCAATCAAAACCTTTCAGTTAATTGCTGGTTGACCTTAGAGATTTCCTTTAGGCAATACCGTTCTTAGTTTAGAGCGACAGGGCCGTATTGATTTGTGCAGTTTATTCAAAGATGATTATTTAATGCCCATTGCTGCAGTATAAGTGGTAAATTGTGCTTTCTCTGCGTCTGCCATCTCAATTGTGCCTTGGCCATGCTCTCTGTACTAATATTCTCTCTGCCAGCTCCACTTTAAAAATATTTCCTTAAATCCATTCTCTTCTCAGAAATAGAAAATTGGGGTTCTTGAAGTCACACAAGTGTCTTAATATGATAATAACATCAGTTTGGAATTATAATTCTGACAGAGACCCTAACAAAGCTAAAAATTGTATTCTCAGTCAGGGGAACTACACAATACCTTATGAGCATAGCACCTTGAAACAAAGCTGTTCTTTGATGCCACGCCAATGCCTTTTGGTCTCAAAATATATGTGAGATGGTTCATGTTTGGTTTGTAGACTTTCTATGCTCAACTTCCATGATTTATTTAGTTTTAGTTGAATATTTAAAAAAAAACAGATTTTGATAAAATATAAATAAGCTACAAAGCAGTCAAAAAGCAGTGAAGAGTTTATTTTTGAGCCATTTGCTCACTTTGAAATGTGTGCCATTGAAGCTGGAGAGGCTGAGTAGAAATGGGGGCAAAAATACATACTTAGAATTGATTTTGTTACTTTCTCTCTTTATTCTTCATTCACACAAACTTCATTCATTTCCAATCTAAGGAAAACCACATTGACAGTGTAGAGTTGTTTTGGAGAAGACATTAGGTTTTTTTCCACAGCATTTTATAAGCAGGTAACAGGCTCATATGTCTAAGTCAGGGGCCAGTGGCATCTCAGGAAGTGGCCAGGGCACATAGGCCTCCACGTGTGTGGCTTCCACAGATTCATTTTGGGTTTAAGATTCCCTTTCTTTGTCTTATATGGATTCTCCCAAGTTTCGTTTGCTGTTTGTGGTTTGCTGCTTTGCCTGTAGCAACTTTCCTGGTCATAGTAGCTGTCCACTGCAGGCCTTTGGAGAGCTGCTGAAAGCACAAAGATTTGTGCAGTATGAAGAGGGACAGAGAGAGAGAGAGAGAGAGAGAGAGAGAGAGAGAGAGAGAGAGAGAGAGAGAGAGAGAGAGAGAGAGAGAGACAGAAAGGTGAGCCAGCATGTCAATTTTAGTGCCCAACAACAATAACACCCTAAGTGTTTGTCTCCTGAGTGTCAGCCACTTCCACTTCAGTGATGTGAGGGAATAGGGATATAGTGTTGCATGCATGCAGCGAGTTACTGCAAACTATTCTAATCCGGCTCTTTTCAGAAAGCATAAACTCTTTTACCAGGCCATAACCTTCCTATTATTTTTTGTCTTAAAGCTATTGCATGTCTTTTAAATTTTCATAAGAATTTCAGTTTATTTAATGTGGCAGTTTTTGCTGTAGAAGTATTCTGGACATTTTTGTGATACATTTTATGTTTCAACTATTTATTGAAGTCACTGCCTTGTCCTGTAAAGTGACTGGTAGTAAAGAATCGCTATCTGTATGTAACACAGCAGATAAGTACAGAGTAAACCACAGAAAACAGTGTCAAGGTCCTAAACTTGACTGGTGAGTGAGTGGGTCCAGAGGGCTCCCAAAAGGGGACCACCCAGGGTCTCTTTCAGGAGTTTCCCAGGAGAGTGACAAGGAAGAGGAGACCACAGAGGTTTGATTGGTGTTTGGTCAGCAAGGCAGGGACCAGGGAGCAAGGATAGGGCAGAGAGACAAGCTACATAAGGTGACAATTTTCTTGGACACACTCAAGAGACTTTGGCCTGACTTAAGGCCACTGAAGGCCTTTGGCAAGACATTCTGTAGCGGTGTGGCAGGGAAGCGTGTTAGAAGGAAGTGGTAGTCATTCAGGCAAGAGGTTATAAAGATCTAAGCGACACCAGTAGGAGTATCTATAGAGAGGGGAACCGTCTTCCAAGATCTGTTTAAAAGGGCGTCCTCCTCAGCACATGGCTGGGGCTGGATGTTGACTCTAAGATGAGCAAATCAGTCAGTGGGAACTCCATGATCTTGGCCGCAGTCAACACAGGGGGTTGATCTTGGAACACCAATCAAGAGTGTTAATGATTAATTCCCCGCTAATGTCATTTGTAAGTATATTTGTTTTGTACTGAGTCCTCAGCTATTAAATTAAATCCACCCTTAAGCAAATTCACATTTGAAAGTATAATCACTCAACAGTTCCAGCTTATGAGGATGACCAGCATGGGGTAGGCAAATATGCTCCAAAGAGCCAAGGCGATGTGGCATGTAGACAAAGTGAACTTGCTGTGTGAATTCAAGAAGATAAGGATGCTGAGTTACTGGCCTCATGGGAACATCATTGTCCTCTAGAGCTTGGAGACTAGAATCTTTCTTGTGGGAAAAAAAAACCTCTGGTCCAGTTACTTTGCCCTTGGGAGTTAGAAACAGAGGGTTTTCTTCCCAGTCACCACTCTGGGAGAAGGAGACTGGTTTTCTTGTCTTATTTTTCATGGTTAAAACGAGTGTCTGGTCCTTCTCCACCTCTCACTAGGCACCCTGGTACAAAGTTTTGATGCCCTTACCTTGTTACAGTTAGTGAGATTATCAACGTTGACGATTACAAAGCTAGTATCCCCATAGTGAAGTCAGCATTGAAAAAGGATACTCCAGGAATGAGAACCTTTGGGAAGGCTTCACCGCCCTACTTTTAACCTCCCTGTGTTCTTCTCTGGAAAGAAAATAGCAAGGAGACCTGCACTGATGGAATTAAATGAACTCTGCCAAATCAACCTGTGTTTGAGGAGTGCTCATTTGACACTCTGTAAGCACTAAGCCACCAGGAATCTTGGTTCAGGGAGTTCTGCTTCATGGTCTGAGGAACAGCCCTGCTTAGAACATTTGACTTTGTTTACCCAGGCTGGTCTTTAGAGTCTAATAAGCTATAATATCTCAGTGGTGTGGTAATGCTAGAGATTTTGTCTTTCACCAGAGTCGCAGATTATAGTGCGCTGTCTGCGATTTGCTTTCTATAAAAGGCATGGTTGTACTTTTATGTGTTTGATTCACACAGTGCAGTTTTCCCTAGTCCTGTTATTAAGTGGTTATATCCAGAAAGCAGAAATATGCTGAGGTCATATATTATTGGTGAACATCTAATATTTTCAGTAACCATAACTGTCAGATTGTTCTGCCTTCAGAGTGTCCCAACTGTAAAAATTATACAGAAAATGTGACCCATTCCAGGTCCTGCACCGGCCTCAGACACAAAGATAACTTGCCTTTGCCCCTTGCCCCCGCCTCAAATAATTAAGAATTTTCCTCAAGTAATTCACACCCCGTGCCTTAACAGTGTAACTGACATTGGCAAGTGTCAACCCTATTCTGTTATTTAATAAAACCCAATTTCAGAGTTCACGTATTGCAGGCATCGATGAGGTTGTTTTGATTTCAGTCACATTTTTACTTCTCTTGAGAATTATTTAGCCAACTAGATTAACTGCTCCAGAATTCTGGTCACCCTTTTAACTTGGAAACTTAGCACAGCTTTCTCTTTTGGCCTTTGGCCATCCAGGAGCCATCATGAATTTTCAGGCTATTTCTTTGAATACTGTTTGAATTCCTGTTACTCAAGTCATCCTAACCTTTCGCCCCTGTAGTCAGCGACTCTGGTTATCTTTAACTCAAGAACTTCTTTCCTGTGGGCTGGGACAAGAACACCCTTTCCCAGTTATCCCAGTGAAGCAAGATGTGTTGACTTAATAGTCATGTTCACTATCCATCACTTCCATGTTATGCGTTACTATTTTAACATAAATCTGAGGTCTTTATAGTGCATTAACATTGCTTGTGCCTTGTGTCTGGTCTTCAAAAGATAGAAAAAAAAATAGGCCTTTTTTTCCCAGTGAAGTTTTGTCCTCTAAGAAGACACAATAAAAGTGACGGAGGTGTGTGGGAAAATGGAGAAAAACGAAAGAGTACTTGGTAGGCATGGGCCACTGCTAAGTGGGCTGGCTTCCGCTTAGGAGTAAGGATACATACACAGCCATGGCCTGGAATATCCCAAGTCTCATTCTGCTTAATCTTTGTTGGATTCTGTCTGTCATGTTTATGGAAGGATTTTTAGTTTTATTATCTCCAAGTGATCAACAAACCTGATTCTCAGATGATGCTGATAAGGGAGAAAAGAGCTTCCGTTGCATAGAACATGTGGCCAATGCTTTACTTTTCTTAATATCTGAGGAAGAGATCATCTCTGCACTGTCTGTTACTAGTCTTTAGATCTTTAATTTTATTTTATGTGTTAGGATGTTTCCCTATATGTATATATGTGCACCATATGCATGCCTGGTGCCTACAGAGGTCATAAAAAAGGCATCAGATCCCCTGGAACTGGGTCCAGATGGTTGTGAGCCTTCATGTTGGTGCTAGGAACTGAACCATCCTCTTAGAAGAGCAACAAGTGCTCTTGACTGCGTATTCTCTCTAGATCCCTCTGCCTATTTGGTTTTGGTTATGATTTTTTTTTCTTGGTATCATGACCATGCAATTCCAGAAACATAAACATATACATTTCTGTCTTTTCACAATGTCTGAATTTATAGAATAACAATAAATCCATCAGGTTTGTCTATTTCAACAATAGCAATTTTTCATATAACCCTGCTTACTTTAATATGCTTGCTGGGCCGAGTGCAGGTCTTTTATAAAATTATTATTCCAATTGTAATTACACATTTTAACTCTTATTCCATAAGAGTCATGTCACACACACACATCACACAATAAATATATCTATAGAACTATTTGCGTTTACAAAATGAATACAAGTTAAGGAGGCTTCAGTCACCTCTTTATCTCAAAGTGGAGTCAAAAGCTATTTGTAAAATGGAGCTTCCGAGGTCAAGGAAGAGCCTGCAAACAACAACAAAAGTACCCACTGTTTTATGCAATATGGAGTATGCTAGAGGAAGGCATGGCCTAATCTCAACCTTGCCGGCCATTTAACTGGGATATGATTATTCATCTGAACCTTGCTATTTTTACCTATCAGCTCATCTGATTGTATGGAGGAAGTAGTCACTGGTCTGCTTCTTGAATAGTCACAGATTCTGGCCATTCCTAAAACCATTATTAATAACGACAATGTATTTGTTTTACCCCAAACTATACCAAGTTGTTGGTGTAGTTGTTCTCAATTTATTACTGAAGAGGAAATGATATAAGCCAAAGGCTGTTTTAAGATCCATGTTTCCTCCAACACCCAAGTTTATTTTAACAGATTATTGTGTCACAGTATTGTTATGCTTTTATCTTCGACCAAAGTGTTTATTTTGAGAAACAATTATTAAGCTGCATTAAAACCATACACAGCCTTCCCATAGTGTCTGGGTTACAATATTACAGGAAACTCTGACTAAAGCTTGAGGATATTGAACATGGATTTCCATGTTAGACTTCCTATCATTTTGCTTGTTCGTATTGATTTCTTTTGACATGTTCTTCTTTTATTGAGCTTTACTCTTTTTTTCTTACTTTTTTTTTTTTAAATCCCCTTCCTATAGCTATATGTGCTAAGAGCAATTGTAAAAAGAAAACCAACTTATATTAAACCTGCCTGGAGTCAAAATGTAATCTACCACCTGTAGTCTGCAATTTGTCATCACTTCATGGATACTCTTTTTTTTAATAACATATTTCCTGAGTTTTGACCTTAGGATACTGTATAACCCCCCCCCCCAAAAGCAACAGAACTAAACCATAGTTTTTAAGAAGTCTTATAATGTTAGGATGTGAAATTACAGCTGTAAGAGCCAACTCAAGAAACATCATTTGAAGTTAAAAATAGTGCTGAGTTGTGTCTAAGAATATGTTTTGCCTGTGAAAATGTCTCTGAGTGATAAAGTCAAGAGGCAAATCATGATGTGTATGTAATTTCCCTAAGTCCCTGCTCCAGGGCCTTAGATGATTTGACTCAAGCAAGGATGCTTTCACCTATAGAATCTAGTTTGAATTTTCTAGTAAAGAGCTTGGTGGTCATTATGGAGGGGCAGGGCTGTGTCTCAAGTATGATTCAAATAGTATGGAAGTTTTAAAACTTTTTGGTCCTGGGACCCACCTTCATTTTTGTAATTGATAACCTCAGTAATATGTCATGTACATCAGCATTACCCTATTAGTGATTAACTTTTAAAAATTAAGAGTTTGCTAAGTTTTAAATAATTACATGCGATATATTTGTAAATATGTAAAAGATATGTTTTATGAAAATATATTGCTAAAACCCAACATACTCATCTTTTATATACATCTACTTTAATGCCAGGCAATTAGAGTCTCATAACTGCTTCTGCAATTAATGTAATATATGGTTGAAGTCTGATTAAGAAAATCATACTTCAGAAAGACAGAAAGACATGTAATTAGAATAGCATGAGATATTTCAACAAGCATTCCAGATAATTCTATACTTCTTCTTTGATATCTTAGCAAGACTTTTAAAGTGATGGTATTTTGAAGGTTATTTACAAAATGGAATAGACTCAACCTATGGTGAATATTTTGTTTTTCTTTTTACTTTATTTATTGGTCTCCATTTAACTTTGAATGGGCCTTTTACTATTTTATAACTGTAGCAGTGTATTAGTTACTTGGAGTATATTACTTTGTTCATTTATATAGATCTTATGAATGTTGAAGCTTCTTTATGAGCCATTTTAAAAGACATCTTTTAAACAACCACCAGTTATCATTAGGAAGCTTTTGATGCATTGGGATGTTGATAAGCTTGTTGTGGTAGTTATGCTTTTCCCAATTCTAATTTTTACCTAAAAGGTCAGTCTTGCCATCAGAAGGAAATACTATCAGATATTTTAATTAAATGTCACAGAAGTAGCTTCATTCTCTGTGATTATGTATGTGTGCACACATATTTGCAGTACATATACCTGTGTGTGTACGCACAGGGAGAGGCTAGTTAACAGTGGATGCTCCCTGATCCCCAGACAGTCTCTCCACATAAGAGGCCTGGCTATTCGGAACTCACGCTGTAGACCAGGCTAGCCTTGAGCTCATAGAGACCGCCTGCTTCTGCTTCCTGAGTGCTGGGATTAAAGACTAAAGACATGAAACCGGATTCACTTTAGTTTTTGACTAAGTCTCTCACTGAAGCTGCTGTTTCCACTAGAGGAGCTGGTTAACAACCTCCTGAGATGGCTTCCCCGCCCCTTAGTGCTGCTGGGCCTCCTGCTGGATGCCACCACACCTGGTTTTTACATGGGTCCTGGGGATCTGAACTCAGTCCTCAACTTGTACAGGAAGCAGTTTACCCACAAAGCCATTTCCCTAGCCCACTAACTTCAATTGCTAAGGAACTATCTACCCAAATCTGAATAATCACGGGTTTACTGTTAGTTGTTCCTTTAAGGAAGATGATATTCCATGGCTGAGAGCTTCTCAGTCCCAATGCAAACAACTCTAAGTGAGCCTTCCTCTTTGAGGATAAGCATGGAGAAAGCCTTCTGCAAGACTGCACATGTCTTTGTTATGTCACAGAAGAGCTTCCTGCCACTCTTCTCATTTCATTACATAGAACACTAAGAGAAGTACGTGTGCTTAAGTGTTGAGATTTAATAATTCATAAAGTTTTATTGCTAATCAAGAATATTTTCACACAAAGGCGGTGCCATTGCAACTATGAGCTTGCAAACGTGAGCTGTACACTGCTATCGTTCAGTTTGATGTCACCGCCCTGACTATCACAGGCCACATTGCTCCATCTTACTTTTGTGACATTGGTAGAATTGTAGCACAATCAAAGCAACGAACAAGTTAGTAACATCTCGGTTTTGCTGCTGTGATGTAGTTTTGATGTCATGGGTGTCTTAACACAGCACAGGGTGTTCAAAGGGACCATGGATCCTGCCTGAAAAACCATTAATGAGTAATAGCTTCCTGATAAGCCCACATGACCTGTGTATGTGGAAGATACCATTTATGTAGGGAAGATGCTTTTTCAAATGGGATTCCAAGGTTCAGTTCTATGTGACAAAATGCTCCAGAGGCAACTTCCATGTGCTAGGTACTGTGTGGTAAGGACACACTTGTGAGGTCTGTGATAAAGGAAGAAAAGTTACTAGCTAGCATGTCTATCCTTGTCTGTCTGTAATCTTAAAGTAAAAGGAACAGCTACTGAAATTGTTTTTAATAATAAGCATATTGCTAGAAACATGCATGAGGAATTCAGTTTGACCTGTACGTCTTTACATTTTAAAAATGAAAGTTGTTTGGAGCTACATAGATGGCTTAGCAGTTAAAAGCACATACTGCTCTTCCAGATGACCCAAACTTGATTTCCAGCACCCACATTAGCTAATAACTGCATGTAACTCCTGCTCCAGGGGTCACCTCTGCCACCTCCAGGCACCTGCATTCACATGCACTTACTCACACAAACAATATGCACTTAATTAATAACAATAAATTCTTTAAAATGCAAATTGCTCATTATAAACACTTAATGTTTATGATCAGACCTCTGTCTAGTACTTCATATGTATGATCTTACTTCATTGCTCTTCTTAATACTGAAAAAAAAAAAAGATCTTTGAAGATGTCAAACACTAAGATTCAGATAATAGTGTGACCAAGAGTTTTAAGACTACTAAACAGTGGTACATGTTGTAGTAAAAACTGACTTGAAATTAGAACTTTATAATCCCCAAACTTCCATTGGAAACTTCTGATGGGAGATGTCATTCTGTAAATATGTTTCTCTTATTGGTCAATGAATAAAACCCTGTTGTCCAATAGGAAAGCAAGATAGGTGGGACTAGGAGATAAGGAAGATTCTGGGAGGGGTAGGAGGAGATTCAAAATGTAAGAATGAGAGAGTAGAACGCCGGGCCCTCTCTCCAGTAAGATAAGACCACGTGGGAAAACTTAGATTAATAGGACTGGGTTAATATTTAAGACAGAGCTAGCTGATAAGAAACTAGTAACTGGCCAACAGCATTATATCTAATACAACATCTCTGTGTGTTATTTGGGGCTGGTGTGGCTCTGAGACCAGGCAGGTGGGAAAACATACTTGTAACAAACTTCTACACGGTTGTATCTTACGATCCTGTCCTCAGGTACTAGAAGCAGATCCCCACACATGGTAACAGAGCCTAACTTATAACATGAAGTTTTACTGAAGAGCATTAATAGCAAGAAGAAAATTAGCTGGCACACAACAGGGATTACAGCAAAGGTAGAAGTAAAGACTAGAGGATGTGCCATTGGCTCACAGAAGTCCTGAGTGCCAAGAAGTCCTTAGTGCTCACTGGGATCTAGGCATGAGATGTTCGATCTCCATGGCCCAGTGGGTGAGCTATGAATGTAATAGTTCTTGCTTTTTATAATCATCAATGTTAGGTGTCTCCCCTGCTGAATTTTTGAACTAAAATTAATAGTCTCTCCTACTGGTTTTGATGGGGTGGAGGGAAACTCTCCACTAAGTTTGTTGAAACCTCAATGACATGACATTTTATATATAGTAACAGTTAAAAATAATAGCATGCAATCATTCTTCTATTGGGTATGCTTCAGTGGATTTGTGCCGGAGGACTTGCAACCAATTGTTCTTGTTGGTAAATGTACTTCTCTTGGAATTTTTGATGCAAGAATGCTTTCCTTTTTCGATTGGGTATTTTATGTTTCATTGGCATAGATGAGGCAAAGCCAGTAAAAGGTATTTTGACTTTAATACCAAATAGATGTGGGCAAAAGGCATCTTGTCCATGTTGTTGTCTCTTGCTGCCTTGCCTTATGCTCTGAGCAAGGCTCACTGCTGTGGGTGAATCTTGTCCTGGCAAGCCACTAGCGGCCACCTGGGAAGCTGTGTAACCTGTTACCATGCTTCCATCGTCCTCCACCATCACCTCCTTAATAATTTCTCATTTTCTCTATATAAAAACGACCACAAAGTCTTGGCTTATTATAAGTAATCCAGTTCACCCCATAATGATACAGTGAATTATATACTTTCCTAAACTTAATCATTCAAGATCTTACTTCCTTCCCTACAGGCAAAAACCATTATATTTTACACATGGCTCCCAGCTGGTTTTCATTGAGGCCTTCAAAATCTATTTGAACATGGAGAGCTTTAAGAGGAGCGCTTTATCTCTCTGGGTTGGCTTTTGTCATGGTACTGTGAGGTCCTTCTGTTTTCCAAGTTTTTAGCTTTAAGGCAGAGGCAACATGTGTCTATATTGAAACTGTGCTTTGTAACTGGTCAAGGGGCTTTACGGCTTTATTGGGAAGTTGGCATCCATTTCAAATATATTTACAGTGCTTCTTCCTGCGTTGTTATTTTCATGTCTGTTCATGTACGTATGTATGTGTCATGTTTCAGCCCAGAGAGATTTCAGAAAATAAAAAGAAACTTATCAGGCTTTGAACTTCCAATTCATTTATGTCCTACCCATAGCTTCCTTATTCACCAGCTCTTCATAGTTTGATCTAGAACTTCTTATTTTAAAGCCATCTGAATCAATAGGGCCAATTGTTGTAGATACACTATAAGTATTTGATGAAGGGATGTACATTTTTCCCTGTCAACTCAAGGCTAATTGTTTTAAACACAATTTCTTTTAGGTATGGTAAGTGTCTGAGCTGATATTTGTCTACTGTCTTGCATTAGTAGCACTTTACAGCTGGAACTCCAGTTTTTAGAATAGATTGTATTATCACAGGTCTCTTAAGGGTATTGTATCATCCTGATGATAGAATGCCAAGCCTTCCATGCTCTAATCCTGGCTCCATCCTCCTTCACTGTCACTGTTTGTTGGCACAGGGCTGTCCATCATTATTTTCTGTGAGTGTGGAAGTGCCTTTTGCATTCTGTCCATCTTGGTATTGTACTCAAGACCAATCCAGGTGCTTGAGAAGTAGCTAATGTGACTGAAGAACTGAAGTTTCCTTTCATATATATATTTAATTAGTTTAAATGTAAGAGGAGGCCTGGAGAGACAGCTCATTTGATAGTGTTTGTCACACATGTACTAGGACATGAGTTCATATCCAGAAACCATGGTGGTGTGCTTGTAATCCCAGCACTGGAGGGGTTGAGACAGGTGGGCCCCTGGGGCTTTCTGGCCAGCCAATTAATCCTCCTTGGTGAATTCTAGAACTACAAGAGACCTTGTGTCCAAAAGGGAAGTGGGGAGTAAATGGTACCTGGGAATAAACACTCAAGACTGCCGCACACATACATGCTCACATATTTGCATACCCACAGAATAAATAAATGTCAGGAACTGCATACAGCCTTGGCTACTGCCTTGGAGAGCACGGCGCCAGTGGGCTGGCCTTGCTTTTCAGTTGCTGCATGCTGGTCCTTGGAACCATTTTGCTTGCTTCCTCTGTCTGGAGCATCTGTCATACATGGCCTTCGATTCCTTCAGACATTGCTTCCAATGCTTCCTCAGTGAGCCTTTCCCCAGTCACTTACGTAAAACACCTTTTCTGCCTGTGGCTCTCACCTGTGTACTGCATCCAGATCACTTGTAGTCTTCCTCTGCAGATTACATAGGATCTAGCTTCCCTCTCTGTGATCTGCTCATGGGTTTCACATTCAAATAGATGCAGAATTAAGTTCTGTTACTTACATATCATGGTCCTTGACATATTTGGAACAGTTTTCTTATACAATGCTGCGAAACATGGAATTACCATGAAGTAGGGTAAAAACATATATACTTGGAGCTTTTAGGTGAGTATTTGGCTTAGAAAATTTCATGGATGCTAGTATCTATTCCCACTACTATATTCTACCACTGGGATTTGTATGTCTCATTACTATGATTCCCCCATCATAGTCATGTTGAAAATCAACAACTGATGCTATGAAAAAGAAAGAGTTTTTAATGTTTGTATTTCAGGAAACATGTTATAGAAATGCCAAACACACTTCTGTGACATAGAAAAATCCCACCCCCCAAAAAAAAAAACCCAAAAATCAGTAGATGTACAAAGGTTGACAGTACAAAGGCTGTGATGCATTTTACATCACAAGGTGATACATTTTGTTATGTTGGAAAAATCACAGGAAGACCAGTCTGCACCTTAAAGATAAAGGCCAACTACTGGGCCTGAAAAGTTTTACTTAGTTGTAAGAACAAGTCTCAATGTGTAGCTAAAGCTAGCCTTGAACTTCTTGCTTGGTGTATTTTACAGCTACACACCACCACGCTAGTTCTACACCCATTAACACTGTTTTAAATTGAGATGTGGTGTAGTTTTCATCCTATAATAAAAGCTCAACTCTTAAACATACAGCCAAATAAGTGGTCTTTCAGAAATGCTTTTATCCCTTTAATCAATGCCCACATTGATGCAGAGAATATTTTCAGCATCCCCAGAGGGCAGGCTGCCAACCTTTCATTCGGTGACTCTCAAAGACAATGTGCCGGTGTTATTGCTGGTTGTCCAGGAACTCCCTCTGTAGACCAGGCTGTCCTGGACCATAGAAACTCGCCTGCCTCTGCCTCCTGAGTACTAGAATTAAAGGTATGCACCACCATGCCCAGCTGCTGCAGGCTTTTTTATTTTGTATATCCTTTGCTTTGCTTTTTCTCTTGACTCTCATAAGTAGAATTTTGAAACATTTAGTCTTTCATGTCTGCCTCCTTTCACCAACAGTTAGTCTGTGGTAGTTCCCCACAATGGGCTAGTCAGCCCAGCTTCTCTGTTCTGTGAGTACACCTGGTTCATTCATTCTTTCTAGTTTGGGGGTTGTGAGACTGAAACTCCTATGACATATCTTCTGGAGGGCACAGTGTTCTTTCTGACTTTAGATAGTACCTCTCTCTCTCTCTCTCTCTCTCTCTCTCTCTCTCTCTCTCTCTCTCTCTCTCTCTCTCTCTGTGTGTGTGTGTGTGTGTGTGTGTGTGTGTGTGTTACTATAGGAATTATGTGACTGTAGATTTTAAAAACTAGCCAGAACAAGGATGGTACCCATTGTCATGCCAACTTGAAAGGGGGAAAGCTCCCAGGACCTCACTCCTCCACAGAGAACTACAGGCAACTCAGAAATGAGGTGGGGGGAAACTAGTTTCCCCCAGGGAAGAGCTCGCCAATACTAAATGGTAAGCCCCAAAACATGTACACAAGTAATAGTATACAGGATGAGCAGATTGTATGCATATTTGGGAATATGACCACCACCCCTTCTTACACACACACATAACACACACACACACACACACACACACACACACACACACACACACACGAACAACAAGCCATAAATTTGAAGAACAAGTCAGCAACAAGAGAGGAGAGTACATAAGAGGCTTTGTAGAGAGGAAGCGGAATAGGAAAATGAAAGAATTATAATCTCAAAAGATTAAAGACAAGCCTAGCCATCCATAAATAAATGCAAGAACTGCCCAGTAAACTCAGGAATAGGATTGCTTGCAAGGGTGTCTGTCCCCCAAGAATCAGTGAAGTGACTCTCATGGCATTTGATGGAGACACAGACTAAGCTTGACACATTCTACTTACTAAAAGGGAACAGGGAGCATACTGTGAGAAACTCAGGCAGGAAAATGTAAACTCACTGAAACTAGTTTATAAACCTGCACTGTGAGAAAGAAAGATGCTTGAATTGTTAGTGGGGGCTGGGTGGGGGTAAAATTGCTGCTAACTCCTATACCTGTAGATGACAAGAATTGAGTTTCCTCTTGGCCAGCATCTTGTGAGACTTATCTTGGAGATGTGGAGCTCTACTTTCTGTTTTCTCCATGTACTGTCTTCATCAAGGAAAGCACTATCCAGTAAGTTTTCATAGACTTTGGATAGATGAGACATTATTCGTGTCCTTTGCTAGAAACTATCTAGAGATGGGAGTTCTTTGTCGAGAAGAGGCAGAACAATTTGGAAAAGTAAAGAGTTGGGCTGACTAGACAACTAGATCATTTCATTCCAGATGTTATCCATGTTGTGGGTGAGAGGCAGATAGCCAATGGCAAGTAGCAGTGTAAAAGCAAAGGGCTCAGCCTGTTTGGCAACTTTAGAGATGTTCATTTGTCTTCTGTATTTTGACTGTTCATATAGTGTCTGTTAGAAGATGCTGGAATTGGTACTCAATTTCCTTCGTGCCCACCAACCCACTCTTCTGTGTTACTTGGTCAGAAACTGCATTTCACTTTAGGGGTAATTTTTGTTGCTAGTATTTCTTTGTAGAATTATCTTTCTGGTCTATGATGAACAGTGTCCCTTGGGAGCCTTTTTTTTTTTTTCCAGCCTGGCATCTCCCTGTATTTCTGCCTTCCACTTTAGAGGCATATCCTACAGTGCGACAAGTTTCCCGTTGGTTATTGCTCCAGATTACACCTTTATGAGCAATTGTGGGGTTACATTCTAAATAGTTTTAGAACCATCTGGAACCAAATAAGCCTCGAGTAGGCACTTGCTGTTATTATTGTTACTGAGTTTTTCATACTTGTCTTCTTTGTACATTTCTGTTACCATGCTGTGTTCTAAGAAATGAGGGGAAGTGGAGTAGTCAGTCCAACTGGTAGGGCCTAAGGAGAACAAATGCTCTCATGCAGAAAGATTATAGTAACTTCAAAGTATAGTTTTGGAAAATCTCTTTAAATCTACTCAATGCACAATGGAAAGCCCCTTAAGAACCAATCTAATTATTCAATTAAATGGAACCGTTCTGCTGACTTTTACTACAGAAGGCAAGCATAATTTAGAAAATGGAGCATTTTAATTCTCTTTTGTTTTCCAATTAACACAGTTGCTCTAATAGGGACCACTCGTGCTTGAGCACATGTCCTGCTTGGTCCCTAATTCCAGGCCTCTTTCTCACCAAAATCTGAGACCCTCACCTGTTGCCATAGAGGCTCATTTATTGCCCTGCTCAAACTGCCCACATCATGGGCCCTGAGCACATACCTTCCTGCCATCAAAGCCACCACTGTGAGCTGTGAGAGCCCACAACGCAGCCTTGCTTTCCCTGGCGGGGATAATTAGGATGTTGAAGGAACAGAACTCTCACTTTTTTTTTTTTTTTTTTTTTTTGCTGATGCCAGCTTTACCACAGCAGACCACATGAGCTTGTTCTTAGTTGAAAGTGGTGAAGAAAATGCTAGGAACATTGCCTGTAATTGGTCCACACTATTTGGATGTTAGTCCACTGTTTTATAGTCCTTTGTTTTCGATTTCTTTTTGCCACCAGCTTATTACAGTAAGTAGTCTTATTATGTAGCCCAGGCTGGCCTTCTGTTTGTGATTCTTCACTCTCAAAGCCTCCCAAGAGCTTATACAGCTGTGGGCCACCATGCGTAGCTCTCACTGGCTTTTACCAGTTGGTGGTGGCTATTGGAAAAGACTTAAACTTGTTCTGTTGTTGCCATATTTTATCTCCTCTACTATTCATTTAAACTATAAAAAGCTGGCATTTCCATATTGGTGAGAAATATGCTTTTCGTCATAGGCCTCTGGGACTGGAGCAAATAGCACAGATCTCCCCCCCCCCCTTAACTGCTCATATTGAGGCTGATGTTGGTTCTTAGCTAAACAGTGGGCCACATGGCTAGTCCCTATCATGGGAGGAGTGGTGATGGGGATGACACTGGGGTGATTATTTGAAATGAAACTATGTACATTTTTTTCTGGTTCTCCCTGGACTCTGGTGGAAAATGTGTAATTTGGGGAGACATTTTTATAAAACAATAGAAATTATAAAGAAGAAAGGTGTGTTGCTGTTTTAGTGAACTTGTTATGATAGAACATCTTGAGAGGGTGCATGAAAGTGGGCACTGTCAGAGCACAGGAAGTGTGGTCCTCAGCTCTGTATATGACCTCACACGTCTCAGCAGGTCAGCTCTGAGTGATGGCTGAGGCTCCTCATGAAGAGTGACATTCTCCCTTCCAGTCTTCGTAAAATCCTGTCCCATGACTGTGATGAGTGCCAAGGAAGGTTCTTTGGATAGTCTCCTTGCATTACTGTCTTCCTGTAGACACACTGACGTATTAATAAGTTTATTTTCGAATGGGAAGTTAGGGCTCAGACTAAAGTTACCATTTCAAATAAATGTATGTTGTAGGTAGAGATAAAAAAAGAGGGCTATTTATGAAAAACAGAACATTATTTGAAATTTAACAGCTAGCTAGTAAACCTTGCAATTAAAAATTAAAAAATAGAAATTTGGAAGTATGCTTAAAACAGAGGGTTAATTAGCTTATCCTGATACTAAAATGCCCATCTAAATGTGTTTAAACAGTCAATTAAAATTTAAAGCATACAGAAGTTATATCTTTAAATTACTTTGAAAATTTACATAATATTATTTAAAATAATTATATTTAAAGAGCAGCAAAAACTGAAAGAAGAGAAAGCTCTTCCTAGTCCTGCAAAGGATGTGTTTTCTGGTTCAGAGTACCATCTACTTCTCTATAATCCCAAGGAGTGTTGAGGGCGAGAGTAACAGTGATTACCACAGACTCAAAGTTTGCACCAAGCCAGGGAAGGGCTGACCACAATCTCTCAGGTCAAATCCAGTCTTAACCGGTGCTGCTGAGCTCATTCGCTTACTCTGAATAGTGCTGAGCAGTGCCTATGCCCCAGTACTGAAAGGTCCATCCCTCCTTTCTGTACACTATACTGTAGACACACGACACATTTAACTTCTAAAGTGGCCACTTTCTGAATCCTTCTCTGACACGTGATGAGATGTCGGCTAAAAGATGTGCTCAGCTAAGCAGAGGAGTCTAAAGGTGAACTGTGCTGTCTTTGTCATTAATGTATTATTCAGGTGTGTCTAAAGGTGTACATGATCCAAAGCCAAGCCCCTCGATGAAGCCATGCTCTGGATGACCTCAGCCAAGTGGTTTAACTACCTCACAATGGAAATGCCCATCTATGCAATTTTTTTTTCTTTCTTTTTTGTTGTTTTTAAACAAGGTCTTGCTAGTCTTTGCAGGGTAGCCCAAACTGAACTTAAATTCACAGAACTTTCCCTCATGCTGGGAATGTAAGCATTGCACCACCTTACCCAGCTCAGATGTCTATCATGGACCCCACAGTTTATAGATGAGAATCTAAGTCTTCAGAAATGATTTCTACTTTATAAGTGGCTCTAGTGTAAATGCAGTGTGTAGGACATGGTGCGCCTTGCAAAGGTCCTGTGGCTTTGCAAACATAAGATACCAGTCACACTAATCTCCCCCTTCTGATTATCAGGTCCTTCATCGACAGCAGTCCCAGCCAACCAAGGAGAGCTCTCCTCCCAGAGAAGAAGCGCCCCCACCACCTCCTCCAGCTGAAGACAGCTGTGCCAAAAAACCCCGGTCTCGCACAAAGATCTCCTTAGAAGCCCTGGGCATCCTTCAGAGCTTCATCCATGACGTAGGCCTCTATCCTGACCAGGAAGCCATCCACACACTCTCAGCCCAGCTGGATCTCCCCAAACACACCATCATCAAGTTCTTCCAGAACCAGAGGTACCACGTGAAGCATCACGGGAAGCTGAAGGAGCACCTGGGCTCCGCAGTGGACGTGGCAGAATATAAGGACGAGGAGCTGCTCACCGAGTCGGAGGAGAACGACAGCGAGGAAGGCTCAGAGGAGATGTACAAGGTGGAGGCGGAGGAGGAGAACGCTGCCGAGAAGAGCAAGGCAGCGCCTGCTGAAGCCGACCAGAGATAATGTGAACTCCACCAGGCAAAGCAATATATGGGTCCAAGGACTTTCTGTTTTAATTTCTTAAAAAAAAAAAAAAAAAATCCTCTTGGCTTTGTTTTATTTCGTTTTTTTCTTAAATGTGTGTTTTATTTTTCTTACCCTTAATGGCATTCCTCTGTTGCACAGGATAGCCTAAAGACTGAGTAAACTCAGTGTTTTCGAGTCAGGTGTCACCTTGGCAGAGACACTGAGTGCCAAACTTTTACAATTGACTGGACCATAGTTACGCTAATCACAGGAGACTCTGCCTTCATTCTCCTTGTACTTACGGAAGAGACACCAGGCACATTCCAGGATGGAAAGACCCACGAAGCAAATGAAGGAAGCTACGAGTGTGTGTATATGTATATGTATATATCTCTATATTTACATATATATATTAAAAATTGCATGGGACAGAGAACTTTACAATCTGAAAGAATAGACTGTGAAATGAGTTCTTAAAGAAAAGACTTGTTTATGTATGAAAAATACCACTTCACAGTGAGTTGCTTTGGCTTTTTGAGAAACTGCGGCCTGCTCTCAGGGTGGGGTGACTATTTTTGAATTCCTATTTATTTTGTGTGTGTTGTCCCTGATTATTTTTTAATTCTATGGCTTCCTATCTGGCAGCTTAATGGGTAATTTTTGAGGTATGTATTTAACAAAATAACACTGCCAAAAAGAAAAAAAAAAGTGAGAGAAAGAAGGCAAGAAGAGAATGAGAGAAAATCAGGGCATGTTAAAAATGATACAAGACAAATTACTCTTAAAGACATAGTGCACACTTATAGAAATGACTCAACGATGTGACCCTTCACATCCTGTCATGGAGTGTGTCAGCACTGTAGCCAAACAGGTGCATTCTGTTGAATTCCCAGCCGAGTCCAGTGTGGAGGAAACTTGGCCATCTTGGCCATTAGTGCAGTCTCAACAAATGACATTTTGACATGGGACTTAAGGAATTCATGCTATGAGTCACACTTTATTGTGAAGTTTATTTACCCGCTTGTGGCTTCAAATCTTAAAAATTATTAAGCCTGCTCATTTTAGATTGTTGGTTGTTACTGGCTTTTTTCCTTTTGTTTGTTCTGGTTTTTGTTTTTTTAAATAGAACATAGTTCAATGTAATGTTAAGTTAGAGAAAGACGTTTCTGCCCAGTTAGAGGGGCTCCCACTCAAACAAATCTGCACCCGGCCCTCTCCCCAAGTGTTTCTTATTCCTCTTCCATTTTGGACTTCCTCTTCTTCATACATAGCCCATCAACTTTAGCCAAGCCTCTGCAGACCCTGAGCTCGCTCACCGCCTCCACGCCTTCCCCCGCCACAGCAGCCCTCACAGGAACCTGGTTTTAAATCAATGTGCACCTCCAGGCAATAGAGTAAGTGAAGCGATTTCAGCAGAGTCACCTACTCCTGGGAAAAGGAAATACTGTCCCAGCACCCCACATAGCCCTTACCTGACGTCAAGCAGAACTAATACCAACAGGCTGTTGTGTGGAATGAGCGTTAAAGCTGCAATCCACTACAGTCTGCCAAATCTCCTTCAGTTTCCTATTAGAAACAGTAGCTTTACCTTCCAGTTCCACTGACAGAGATCGCAAGAGGTCCCCGTTTGGGACTGGCCTCCTGGACCCACTGCAGGCTTGAGATGGTCACACAGCAGTCCCACACAGTTGGATTTTGTTTTGTTTTGTTTTGTTTTCAAGTTGTATCTTCATGCAACCTTGTCAAAGACCTCATGCAATATCACTTTGAAATTTATTTTCTGTTTACTACACAAACATTGTAATATAACTGTTAATACTATTTATATATTTGAAAGGTATAAGAGGTAGGAGTTAAAAAAAAAAATAAAACCTCTATGTGTAGATATTAACTCAGAACTTACACTCTACAGGGAGAAGACACGTTGCAATACAAGCTAACTCTGGCCGCTTAGTAACCTCTGGAGTTCTCAAAGGGACATTTTCCTGTACTTTTTCAAATAATGATGTTTAAAATGGTTATCTTGACATGATGAGTGTCATGTACCTTTGCAAAAGGATGGCTGTTTGCAGTTGAGGCCTGGGCCTGCCCTTCCTGTTTCTGTAGATGCTGCAGCTTAATCTGAACGCTCACGGTTGCTGCTTCCTGATCTCCGAGTTACTCTTTCCAAATTGTCTTCTGACACTGTTGCTGAAGTCACCCTGTACACGTCCTAGGCACCGATTTTTTTTGCCAAGCTCTTACAGGTGGTTCATCGATCGATGGCATCCGCATTTGGTATCTTTTACACTTCAACCAAAAATTTGTTAGGTATTTTTCAATGCTAAGTCTTGCCTTTTATTTTTTAATTTCACTGCCAAGTTTGCAGTGGTTCTAAGTGAATCTGTGGGCATTTTAGCCTGTGGTCTTGCCAGATCTTTGCGAATTACAATGCATATATGTCTATTTATTCAATATCTGTCATATAATATCTATTTGGAAGAAGAAACTTTCTCTTGTAGTGCCTCTTGACAAAGCACAATTTCCCGCCTTTTTTTTTTTTGTGAAATGAAGAAAAAAAAAAAACAAATTGTGTTTTATTGCAGTATCAATAATGTGAATAAGGATTAACATATTGTAAATGTTCTTTTTTCCATGTAAATCAACTATCTTTGTTATCACTAAGTGATAATTAATTTTTAACTTATGTGCATTGTTAGGCTGTTAGAATTTTTTGGTTGTTAAAATAAAACGCATTCAATAAATCTGACTTTGTTTGTCAAATAGTTTACTGGGTGTTGCCCTTCTTTCCCATTTTAATTCTTCACTGGAACAAGACCTGGAGAATCTAAGAAAAATCTGTACCCTTCCTTTAGAAGTAAGACCACGGTGCCCACAGTTGCAGATGTTTGAGCTCTGTTCAGTGCATGGCTTTAATCGCACATGTGAATAGTGTGCGTCTCTCAGCATATATAAACACATGCATGCTCACATGCTGGTGTGGGCAGCCCTGAGAGTCATTTATCCCATCATCTTGTCGTATACAAACAAAATTCAAATGTATAAAGATACATTTATGGGTTCACTTCTTTATTTTTCTAGTGAATATTTTCTGTTTATAATTAAAAAACCACAAATGACTGCGTGTCAGGAAACTTTTGGAGCACATATGTCCATGGTTAATGGACATAATAAAAGTCTTTTATATTTAGAGCTTGGGTACCATAATGTGAGCATAGAGGAATGCCAGAAGGATTGATGTATCTGAGAAATGTGCGAAAATGATTTTTTAGAAAGTGCTTACGATGGAAAAAATTACTCAAAAGACTAAAGTTAATAAAGAAAGAGCAAGTGTTTAGCTGCAGAGAAAGTAAATTAAAAAGTGATTTGGTTTTTAGATATTGTTGATCTTTCCTGCTGTTTTTCTTTCCCTTACCTCTCTGCTTTGGTGGGTGTGCAGAACAACTTTTCTTTCTTTTTCCCATGATGCTTTGTAGCCCACATGCCATGTAGCTCTGTCTTAAGGACAGTCAGTTAAAACTGTGTGTTTATAGAAATGCAGACAGCTTAAGGCTAGAGTCCAACTTGGGGTGACCCATATCCTTGATGCGAATATAAATGAGTTCTGGTTTGGGGGGGCATGGAGACCAGGAAGGGAAGCGTTGGGGGAATAATTTGACTTTTAACACAAGCCTCCACATTTCCACATTCTTTCTGTCTGCTTAGAGGCTGGGGTTCACCAGAGATAACTGCCAGCAGACCAGTGTTGAGCTGCTTTGCCTGGGGGACAGTTTTTGTACTGTCTGCTTCTATTTTCAAGAAAACACTACCAGAAGAGTGTAGTGGGATGAAATATAGTTACAAGAGAAAACAAGAATCATAATCTAGAATGGTTTTGGAAGGCTTAGTGCATATAAGAGGGAGAGTGGGATAAGAAACAGTGACTCAAACTAAGGCAATCTCCTTACAAATAAAGGAAATGGCTAAGGTAAGTTGGCTTCACAGAGTTGTCAGTTACCCTCACCTCTTAAGCATACAGTTCCATTTCCCCCATGTGTGTGGCTCTGTTCCCTCTTTATGGTCCCAAGTAACTGTTAGAGCACTGGCCATCACCTCTGCCTTCTACATGGACACAGAGAGGGGCAAAGGACAACATACTCCTATTTTGGCAATTTTCACAAGCCCTGTGTTTGGATACATGGGAGGGAAGTGTTTCTAGCTGTGCCATTAGTTACAGGAAAAAGAAAAGAGTGGATTTGGGGAGATAGCTAATAGCTTCTGCCCCAGACAATATCCAAAAAGTATGTTGAAAGTGATAGATAAGGAAAAGAGAAAGGTTCGTTTTCCTGTTAATCTTCCCTGGACCTTCTCCTCCTGCTCATCCTGAATTCATTATCCCCATTTTTTTTGATCCATCCAGTCCCCCCATCATAAAGTCCTTCCTGAACTGTTTTGCAGTGTGTTGCAAATCCTATGGTTATATGGCTCTTGGGCATCCCATCGTCACAGATCTCAGGGCATGTTGTGGTTCCTATGTTAAATGTGTTTCCCCTTGAGCCCAAGCCTTGCAGCTGCATCCCAGTCACTGGATTAACTAGCCCCTAGGACAGTGGTCAATAGAAAAGATGCTTTTAGATGATGATGATGATGATGATGATGATGATGATGATAACAAAAGATGGCTTATTAAGTATTTAATAAGACTAGGGATGTAAAGTATGCATGAAGACCCAGTTTTGGTCCTAGCACCCCATAAGCTGCTAGGTGGTGGGACAAGCCTACAATCCCAGTGCATAGACAAGAGGACCAGAAGCTCACTGACTACATCATGAGTTTGAGGCTAGCATGAGCTACGAAAAAATAAACATGTTTTAAAACAAGGTGTTCAAAATGAGAGACAGCATACTACCCAATGGTGAGAAAGAATACACACACACACACACACACACACACACACACACAATGCAAAAAGCTTTAAATTTGAAAAAGCATGGAGAGGAATATGAGATGGTTTGGAAGGAGGAAAGGGAAGGGGGACAATGATAAACTTACAATTTCACACAGACAGAACAGATAATTAAAAAGAAAAAAGTGATCACAGATTATCAAGAAGGGCCTGGCTCGATGGGGCCTTTCCCAGGTCTTTGTCCTTTTGTGTGGGCAAGTTGTATGTTTTCATCTCGCCTGTGGTGGGGTGGGAGGGGTGACTAAACTATTGATTTCAAAGTGGATTTTCTTTGATATTTAGAGAATCATTCACAACATACATGTTGGGACACCCCTCAGTTTTTTGTTTGTTTGTTTGTTTTATTAATCCTTTCTAGGTCTTTCCAAAAGATGAAAATTGAAAAGCTATGGGGTGAGGATGATTAATTTTGTTTGAGCTAAGAGTATTCATCCACTTTCCCCCAACATTTTCATGTTGTTTTAATATAGTCTACAATAAAGCATATGAGTTAGGCATGGCAGCACATGTCTGTAAACCCAACACTCAGGAGGCTGAGGGAACGCTGCAAGTTTGAGGCCAGTTCTTGTCTGTAGTCAGAACTTGTCAAAAAAGAAGGAAAACTATTCCTAAAATGATTCACCTTCCGAGATCCTGGCTCATGGGAAGTTCTTCCTGCCATCTCACAGCTCTCATCCAGGCTGCATGCTGGACAGTCAGAGCCGGTCCTCCTGTGACTAGTTCATATCTTCTAGGTTGTAGAGAAAAGTCCTGAAGACTGAAGGGAGTTTGGAACTAAAATAACTGGGTCATCACTGCCAGATCATTGGCTAAGTTGTGTCTTCTTCAAGAATGAAATAAACATGCACACAGACTGTAAAGAAACAAGGAAACTTTATTCAAAGAGTGCAACAGTACAGCTCATAAAGAAATACAATGCCAAGACTGACAGAAAACCACATAAGTGACAGTACTCAAGGGCCCCGTTGCTGTTTGGAGCTCTCTCTTTATGGTACACAGGAGTTTGACTGCCAAGCTGTGCAGCACAGGTGGCTCTCTAGTTTGATTGGCCAGCTTAGATTACATAACTCTTTGTTGATTGCACATGCCCTTTCCCTTAACACATCTTATTTTAATTAAAGTCATGCCCACCTATGCATATACATAAGGTGGTGTGGTACCTAATCTTGGTTGTCACCTTGACACATCTGGAAACAGCGCCCCTCAATTGCCTCAACTGAGGATTGGCTTGGGGGCTTGTTTGTGGAGCATTTTCTTGATTGTGGGTTGATGTAGGAGGGTCTAGCCCAATGTGGGCAGTACCATCCCTAGGCAAGTGAGCAAAGGTTGTCTAAGAAGAGCCGTTGAACAAAGCCTAGAGTCGGGCCATTAAAACAGCATTCCTCTATGGCCTCTGCTTCACTTCCTGCCTCTAAATTCCTGACGTGGGTTCCTGTCTTGGCTTCCCTCAGTGATGAACTGTAGCCTATAGTGCTTCCTCAGAGTGACATTCAAGGCTGGAATGCTGTCTCAGATGCAATGAAAGACAGGTAGTTGAAAAGGGAAAGTCAACCTTCCCAGGAAATAGATAACAGAAGCAGGAAGTAAAGCCAGGACTGCATGACTCCAGAGTTTCTGTCTTCTCCCCGAGTCATACTACCTCTGTATTTTGTGTTCTAGAACGTCCCAGACTGCAATAGAGCATCAGGGCAGTGGCCAATGTGAGTTGTGATTATTCTTATGCGAGTTGATCACTGAACTCATAACACACTTTCACAATTTTGTCTGACTAGCATTTCAGATGGACTTTCATCTTGAAGATGAAAACAAAATCACTATATTTAAAAATAAAATTCTCTGTTGGTGTAACTAGACTCCAAACATACTCATAGTGTTGCGCCCCATTCATATTTTCTCCTCTGTCCTTTCCCCTCCATCTCCTTTCCATCCCCATTTCTTCTTCCCCTTCCTTGTACTTTGTTCCTGTCATAAGCTATATGATTTTCCTTTTTAAGTAAAACCAAAATGAATGTAATGTCTTGGCAGTCTTTTGAAATCTTCAAAATGTTTAGACACTACCAGCCCCACAGTGCCTGTATGGCTCATGCTGTCTTAGGCATATCCCTGGGTCCCTTCCTTCATCCTCCTTTACCCAGAACTGTACTGCCTTTCTACGAAGCACTGTGACACTTCATAAACTCCCATGCTACCCAAACTCGGGATTCTATCTGCCACCCAGACCTTTTAGCCCAGAACAGTTAGGTCTGTTTGCGTCCTGAACATCCATACCTGGGTGGCGAGTTAAGCACCTTCCCATTACATTTGAGTTGCAGGAGTAGTTTACAGTCATGTCCGCCTTCACCCTGTCAAACCTTACGGGTTGCAGTGACGTTTGTGGCCCTTTGTGATGGGACCCTTACTGACCCCCTTTCCGGTCCTTTGTCTCAAGCTCACTGGCTCCAGTACACCAGCATCTTTGCAGTCTGGAAGATGCTCTAGGCTGCACTTGCCCCGGTTCTCTTTTCTCCTAAGTATTCTCCTTTCTCAGAGGCCACTCACTGTGTCCCAACATTCTCTTTATTCTGACCAAAAATCATCTTCAGGAGAACAGCAGAGATTAGGGAGGCATGGGAATGAGAAGCACCCTACCACCACCACCAACTCCTGAGTTTGGTTGAAGTTTGTTGCCAGCTGAGAGTGAAGAATTCCAGCACAATTAGCCAAAGTGGTCGTGAAGAGACCATCTCCTTCCTGTATATAGAGGTATTTTAAACAAGAATGCTGAAAACTCTGAACCATGCTTAAGGTCTAGGCCTTGAACCTTTGTGCAGTTGAATTTTCTTTTACTCAAACTACACATTGGGTGCCAAAATATTGTTGGTTGTTTTGGGTTTTTGTTGCCTTTTTTTTTTTTTTTAAGCTCTTTATCTCTCATAGCTCCTTTACTCTTTTGGGTCTTTGGGGGGCCTACCACCCAGCTCCCAAATAAATCACACACGGAGGCTTATTCTTAGTTATGAATGCCCAGCCTTAGCTTGGCTTGTTGTTAACCAGCTATTTTTAAAATCTTAAATTAGCCCATCTATCTTTTGCCTCTGGGCTTTTATTTTCTTTTATTTCTATAATCTTATTTTCATTCTTCCTTTGTGGCTGGCTGTGTAGCTGGGTGGCTGGCCCTGACATCCTCCTCTCCTAGTTCTATCTTGCTCCTCCCTCTCCCCTTTTCTCATTCCTTCCTCTATTTATTCTCTCTGCCTGCCAGCCCTGCTTATCCTCTCTCCTGCCTCACTATTGGCCATTTAGCTCTTTATTAGACCAATCAGGGTTTTAGACAGGCAAAATAGATCAGCTTCACAGTTAAACAAATGCAACATAAAAGAATGCAACACCTTTTTGCATCATTCAACAAATGTTCTACAGCATAAGTCAATGCAACACACCTTAAAATAATATTTTACAGCCCCTTTGAGGAAAGGTGTGACCAGAAGGTTCCAGAAGCTGTCTCTTGGAACAATTACTCTGTCTATTGTCTTGTTTCCTTTGATTTGATTTTGCATGGATTTCAGTTTACACATTTGTAAAAAAAATTTTTTTAAAGGAGATAAAACTTTTCTCTGACCTTGAAGTGTGTGTGTGTATACACCTATGTGCGTATCTATATATGTGCCTGTATTTGTATGTATGTATGTGTGTGTCTGTGTATGTACACCCATGTATTTGTATCTGTGTTTGTGTGTTTACACCTATATGTGTCTGTGTGTGTCTCTGTGTGTACACCTATGTGTATGTGTGTATGGTGTGTATGTATGTGTATATGTCTGTGTGTATGTCTGTATGTGTACACCTGTGTGTGTGTGTCTGTGTATGTCTGTGTGTGTGTGTATTTATTTGTGATGTATGTGTGTATGTCTATGTGTCTCAACTACAAGTTTCCTGGGGAAATACACTTCCTGAAGACAGTCCATGGCAGTCACTGCTACACATTGAGACTTCACAGACCAGTAAGAGTCTGGCTTGAAAGCCAACAGAGATTGCTCAACTTCACATTAGCAAATAAACATGTTCAAATAACAATGCAAAATATGAAACTACCATCTGATCCAAAACCATTGCAACATGGGGAAAACCAAACCCTCCCAGTGTGGGGTGGCACAATCTCGAAACCAAGCCCTATATAGATGGAAAATTTAGCCAATTGTTGTAAATGCACAAGTCTTGCTTTCATCACTCTGTTGGGGAGCAGGGAAAATGGTGGACACCTAGAGTTGACTACAGATGACACATAGGAATTGCTACTCTGAGGACTTGGTGGAGTATTTACTGTCCCAGAAACTGTATCCTTTGAGGAAACCACCAATGGACCCACACTTAACCCCAAATTCAGCTAGACTTTCAATGAGAAAGCCCCACCCTGTGATTTTGTCAGTGAATTTGCTGTTGAATTTGGAGTATAGTTGTTGCCTGCAAAGTCTTTCACTGGTTCCCAAGCAAAATTCTACACAAGAATTTTCTATTAATATTAAAAGCAAGAATAATGTGTGTGAGAGGGGTATGCAGGTATGTGTTACACATGTGAGCACTCACTCATACAGGTGGTAGGGGTCAGAGGTCAATGTCATCTGTCTTCATCTATCTCTCTCCACTTTATTTTTTGAAAGAGAGCCTTCTTACTGAAACTGAGTCCCATTGATTTGTGAGATCAGGGGACCAGCAAATGGGATCCTCCAATCTCCACATCCCTAGTCCTAGGATTATACATGTGTTCCTGTCTTCTGGCTTCTTATGTAAATAAGAATATGCTGGGGATCTGGGCAAAGGTCCTTAAGTCGAGTAATCTCCCCAGCCCTGAAAGCAACCAAAAGTCATTGTTCCTCCACTGGGATGAGCATCTAGAGCTGGTACATTTTGATACTAGGAAGCTCATGATTTATGCTCAATAGCTACTACTGCATTAATTCTGCATTTCTAAATGGGAAAAAGGTGTCAAACTCTAGTTACCTAGAAAGCTAAATTCGGAGAATATAGGATTTTTTATTAGCATATCATTACAAAAGAAAGTCCAATAAGCTCTTCCCATAGTTAGATCCATTTTTCTGGAGAGATCAAAAGGCCCTCTGAAGTTCATATCCAGGCCATCCCATTTAACTCTGCAGGTTGTTTATGTTATAGGCATCCATGTACAGCAGAAGGCTCAGCAAATCACGTTCTCTGGAGACCCGCTTCTGTTCAGAATTGCCTCTGACTGCAGATACCTCTTCGCCTACTGGACATTCTAGCACAGCAAGCTGACCACCTTGGAGTACTGACTATTTTCCATATTGGTCTCATGACCACTGGGAGCTGGGCTTCACTGCCTCTGGCCAGCATCATGAGTGTGTAACTACCCGGGACAAAGATCACAGTCCCAAATTCAAAGTATGAATTCTATTGAATGTGCATTAGTTTGTACAATTATAAGTGAAAAAAGGCAGCTCACAGAAAGTCAGGCCTTGTCTACTGTACTGATGTGAGAACAGGCCAGGAATGGCTCTGCCCATATTCTGGCACAAACCTTTTTGCACATATCTCATGTCAGCACTCACTCCTCTCTTGTCACAAAGTCATACCCGAGTCCCATGGTCTGTGACAGTGGAGCTCTCTTCGGCTGTTCTGAGCCTTGCTTGAGGAGTGTGGCCAAGTTCTACCTTTGGTTCAGTAGACTTTGGGTAACAATGGAACAAAGCCATCAATGTATCCCCCCACCCCACACACACGGTCTAGGCTTTAGTGGAGAGGCCAAGGCAGAAAATAAGAGCTATGAAAAGCAATGAAATTGTTAGTCAGAACTTTTGACTGACTGGTGCCTCCAATTTTCCCCAACATGCCAGATGTACAGCTTTTTACTGTACATAGTTACATATGTGTCCTTTGCATAAAGCCTCTCTGGCTAAACCTCAATCCCCAACTATTATATATTCTGAATAAAAGCGAAACATCTCAGCATTTGCAAAAATTCAAGATTTATCAACATATTGAGCTTTTACTAAGTCATGAATTCTTGATTTGTATTCACAGTGCTCTTACATATTCATAGCCCCCTTTAGCCAAAGATCTTCAATATTCATTTACTATGGAGTGGTAAGTATATATTATTCAACTCCATTTACCAATGGGTAAACTGATGGCCAACGAAAGACCTCATCAGAGGAGCTGAATAAAGAGCAAGATGCTCAGAGCCCCTCAAAGAGAGCTTGCTCCAGCTGTCTCCCTCTAGAAATAAAGGCCCATCGCCTGCCTGTCATTCGCACTTCCCAAGTACTAGAAGAGTTGGGATTTTTCCTTCTGGATTTATGGGGATGTTTTGGATGGAGTTTCCTCCTAAAGTGTATAGAAAAGAACAACTCAGGGAAATAAAAGAGTAGTCTCTTCCAAATTGCTTCAAACCCACGGCGCTAAAGTTAATGGGCTCCATTAGTTTCTCTTAAGTGTGGAGGCGGGCGAGTATAGAGCAATGTTTGTTTGTTCCAATAACCAATTAATGCCATTGATTGGGCTGGGGTGGCCCCCTCTCTCCCATTTTTATTAGAGAAACAAAGGTCAATTGTCTTAACACCTTCCCTAAACATAATCCATTCCTTTCTTTTCTAAGCAATGTCATGAGGACTCCAGTTGTATGTTTGCCGTCTGAAGGGAAGTTTGGGCAGAAGAAAACACATTTTTTTGTTAGACCTAGAAAATAGCAAGGGACGGAATCATAGAGGCCCTCTGAATAACAACCAGCCTTTTTCAGACCTTAGAGGATGCAGAGACCTAGGCTGGATCTGTATGGAATGGATGAAACGCACTTCTGTGTGAAGATTCCATTTTTTTTTTTTTTTTTTTTTTTTGCAAAGTTTAAGACTGCCTTGAAATGTTGGTTATTAGGCAACAGCCCTTAGTTAAGCTGGCAGCAAGCAGTTGGTGCTCAGGGGGCCACATCAGGGATGCTTCCACTACCCAAACACAGTAAAGCCCCTTTCTCAGAACTCCAACTGCAGAAATGCACATTTTGCTAAAATATGTTGCCCTTTAGGTACAGAGATGCGATTTTTTTATATCCTTTTATTGTTGGTATTGTTGCTTTATTTAGTGCAGGGGGGGGGGAGCACGGGTGCAGGTGGCACGTTCAAGCAGATGCCGGAGGCCAATCTTGGATGTCACTCTCAGAAATGCCTTCTACTTTCTTTGAGATGGGGTCAGTCTTTGGCCTAGAATTCACCAATAAGGCCAGACTGGCTGACCAGTAGCCCTAGGAATCACCCTGTCTCTGTGACCCCAGCTGGGATTACAGGTGCACACCATGACCTGTCTTTTTTATTAATATGGATTCTGGGGATCTGAACCCTGGTCTTCACACTAGCCTGGCAAACCATTTCTCCAGTCTCCTGATGTTGGCTTAAAAAAACAAGAACCATTTAGCACATTCTGAATTCATAGAATGTAAATTCATAATAATACAGGGCAGAGCTGTCTATTAGATTTTTCTGACATGATGAAAATATTTTATATGCACGCCTATCCAGCACGCCAGACACTCACATATGCAGGGTCACTAGACTTAGCAAAAATAATAATAATAATAATAATAATAATAATAATAATAATAATAATAAAATAAAATAGAACAAAGAAAAATTTCAAGACGACCTGGTTAAGTTTGAAGTTTTGATAAGCAAGCATTGTTTTTCGTGTACATATGCTCCTTGTAACTCAGTAAATGCTATTATTGTTGTTCTAGAGAATTATCTTCAGTTCCTTTCTTTTGTGCACTGGGAAGGACTCTAGTTGTCAAGTGGAAAGGGCCACAGAGTTTGAAGTGGTAAGAGAAAACGGTGCAAACCAGAGTCTTACAACATGGAATAGAATGGTTATTATTTTTTTTCTAAACTCTATCAGCTTCCAATATTTCATTGCCAAAGCCACGGTTAGAGACCAAGCCACGTCTTCAGCGCTTTCTTCCTCGGCATCAGACTGGACCATATTTCAGAACACTGGAGTTTGTGCAGTGAGAGTCGCTTCTAAAGGTAAGTTGGTCCCAGCAATAGCACAAGGATCTCAGACAACCAGTCAGCCTCCACGCAATCAGCCCCTGTGAGGGCAGTGCATGCAGCCACGCATACAGCAGGGCACGCAGCAAACCCCCAGCTGCACCTTGGGATGCTGGAGAGGTTGAGGAACCTGGACATCTGCTGAGGAATACTGCAGGGAGCGAGCAAGTACAAGTGACCCAGCACATTCTGAGCAGCCCGCAGCTGGCAGGGCCATCAGGATGTGTTTGCTCAAGGCCACATGACAATACACTTTTCCTGGATGCCAGGCATTGTTCTGCTGCGTTTGTTCTGCTGCTTCTCCATCTTGGTTTGGTTCGGCCCTTCCTTGCGATGCCCCTAACCTTCCCTGTAGGAATGGGGACCGTTACTCTGGGCCATCGTCTTACACCTTGGGCGTACATAACTGTACTTTTGGTTTTATACAGATTAATGGTTTGGCTTGTGTCCCAGGGAAGACTTCTTAAATGAGAACTTGAGCAACCCTGGAAGACTTTGGGGACTCTTGGAGATGGCCTAAATGTGTTTGGCCAAAAATACCTGGGGGCCAGGAGCCAAGCGTTGAAAGTCGAATATTAAATCTCCGTAGGCTCGTGTCAAACACTTGGCCCTCCGATGGTTGGTGTCATTTATGAAGGTTCTGAAAACATTGGTGGGTGGGGCCTGTTTGGGTGAAGTAGGCCACTGGAGGTGTGCCTTAGAAAGTTATTTTGGCCCCACTCTTCTCTCTCCTTAGTCCCTGGCTAGGGTGAGGTGAAGCCTCCCCCCACCACCATCACACACTCCGCTGTTGTGATGCTGGGTTTTAGTCCAGAGTGAACCTTTTGTAACTGTGAGCTGAGTAAATCCTTGTCTATTAAAATGTTCCCTCAATTATGTAAGTTCAGCTGCACAAAAGTAACTAACTATAGTGTGTTTCTGAAAACTTGCCTGAATTCCATTTCATATGAACTAAATAATTTAGGATATACTTTCGTTCAAAGGGATAATAAGAGGAAATTATATGAGTATGTGCATACATATTGATGTATACGCACAAGCATATACACATACACAAAGCTGAGGATAATATTAAAGTCCTTAGCCTCCTGCCTCTACCTCCCAAGTGCCGAGATTACAGGCCTGTGCCACCACATATACACAGTTTTATGTGGTGATAGGACTCAAAGCCAGCACTTTGTGTATGACAGACAAGAGTTCTACCCACCAAATTGCATCTCCCTCCCTGACATATGCACATATTAATGATAAGCTGTCATATATAACAAGTTTATAGTATGTGAAAAATTTTTGTAGCCATATTTAATTTCTTAAAGTATAGTACTGCAGTGATTATCTTGGCAGAGATAGATGGTGTGCTCATTATTTAACCAAAGTGAATCTGAGGGACAGTCTATTCATAGAGCTATAGTTAGCATTAAGACAATCAGCCAGGGGCATCCAGCACTTAGAAGGCCAGAAAAAGTGGGCAGCTATCCCCATAAATCTGGACGGGCCACATGGGGAAGAGGAGAGAGTGCATGGCACGTGGTCTCAGAATACAGGCAGGAGTATAAATCTATGCTCTATCATTCTCTATTCCTCATGTTCTAATTTGTCTGCTCTGCCCAAACCCACTGGAAGCCAGAGAACAAAGGGACCCAGTGAAGAAAACAATACTTGTCATCTCTCTGGATGCAGAGCAGGCCCACAGAAGGTCAGGAATAAATTTAAGCAGCAAACAAGGAATAACCAACCAGCACACAGGCCATATACATTATCGTTATTCAGAAACTCAAATCACATGTTCATGTACATTTTGGAAATCACAAACTAACCCCTTATTCTCCTGGTGTATGAATTTTCATCGTTGGGTTAGCTTGGAAAATTTTATGCAAAATTAAGACAGTCTTAGGATGTCTAGTCAGTTATGTACATATAAGGAAAGTTGAATGTTGGAGTCAAATTATTTATATGGAACACAGACAAGAATTTTGCCCTAAAGTTGTAGTGTGCATGATATGAGTATTAAGCACACCAAAAGCAATTATTTTCACATGTTGCAATATATCAAGATAACAACAGTTCTCTGTCTTATGTCTCTGGCTCATGTGCATACACTCTCTCTATTCAGAAAAACCAGATGGTTGAAATGAAGATAATTCTCACAGTAATTGGTGGTTTCTTATACGATCTTATTGGGGGATAAGGGAATATCTAATTTGTTTATGAAGGTTTGTGTTACTCTATACTGCCATCTTTCTCGGCCGGTAGTAAAGAAGTAGTTTTGAAAATTAATAAGGATTTTCCCCTGTCAGGGACTGCTGTATATCCTAGGTAAAAACTCTTTATCATGAGATAAAGAGTTTTACCCCAGAAACAGGGTAATTCCTCCTGCTTTATCTGCTCTGCTCTTCTCTTGCAAGATTCTCCTTTAGAAGTCATTGTCCCAAATAGTTCCAAGCATGTCCCCTCAAGCAGCACAAGCATAGAGCTGACTTATTTAGAATGTGATGATAAAGCCCCAAGTGTTGAGGCCAGGGTACAAGATCCTCAGCCATCCATGCCTCCTCTGTCTATTCTGTTTACTCATCTTTGACATCTTTATAATCACAGCATCCATGGTGTGAAAATGTAGGGATCTGGTAAGCTTATATATTCCTAGCAAATGGTACGCCATTAATAAATGTTGGCTATGATTGCTATTAAAATTATTAGTGCTCCCTATTTGTATCTGAACAGAAAACAATCTGCAAGTATAATTTGCATCAGGCAGAAAAAGAGGTTCTTGAGGTTGGTGTAATCATAGACAGTGAAAGTCTCAGAACCCCACAAGGTGAATGGAAAGAGTTGGGGACCAAAATAGATGATATGCTCTGGCCACTGCAGCCAGAAAATCGAAATTAAAACCTAGGGTCTTTCTTAAAGCAGTGCTTTTCCCACACAGTGCTCATCCCATGCAATGCTTATCCCACACCTTGGCCACAATGAGCATCCCGCAGTGCTCATCCCATGCCTGGGCTCTACCACCCAGAGCCTCTCAGATTAGCTTGTAGCAAGTTCAGTATTTAGTGACACTGTGATCAAAATGCTACAAAGAACCTCATGAAAAATTAAAGGATGTAACTTTACATTTTATGCATTTCCAGTCCTGTGTTTGGTGATAATTCTATCAGTAGCTTAGAGCTGGGCATGATGGAAGCACCATGCCATAAATATTGGTAAATTCTACAAAGTAATCCCTGCCTTCTCTGTCTTATTTGGGGAAGAGGCAGCTGTTAAACCCCCATTACACTACTGGCTGGACATTGATCCTTTTCTGTTAGTACAAAAGTGAGATATTAGGTATTAAATTGAACCAATATTGTCAGAAAGCTATGTTGGGTGCATGATTTCAGGGCAGTGAAATGCAAAGAATGGGAAATTGATTTCAGCCCCTAATGAATTCTAATGAACAGCAACACTGGAATGCTGATCTCCTGATGTAAATTGATTCTTCAGAAAGGGTTGTGTAGATCAATGGAAGAGATACTGATGGAAAACTCTTCCTTTTTCCCTTTCCCTTCTCTCTCCCTCCTTTCTTTCTTCCCTACCTTTGTATTTCCCTTCTTTCCTTCCTCCTCCTTTCTCCCTGCTTCTGCTCCTCCTATTGCTAAAAACAGAAGATAGCAAGAGAAGATAAGTTAGGTTGGGAATGACCATGGACGGAGTTCCCAACAATATTCACTTCTTTATGGCTCCCATAAAAAAAAAAAAAAAAAAAAAAAAAAAAAAAAAAACAGTTCTCAGAAACCATATGACATCCATGGAGAGGAAAGCAAGAGAAAGCCATTAGGTTCCAGACTGGGATCATCATTTCAGGAAAAGCCTCACAGTGCCCCAGACTTCCTGGTGCCTCTCCTGGAAGTGAGCACCTTCTCCTTCCTCATGGAGGAGGTAATTTGGCTTCAACAGCCAGAGACACTGAGACCTTTAACTCAATGTTGCTGCACATTAATTAACTTGTTTGTCTTCATTGGCATTCTTTCACTTTGCGTTTAGCCTCTGACCTCACTCTTGGAAAGGCAGGATCCATGAGAAACATCTAGACTGTTTGGTGCACACACACGTGTGTGTGTGCATTTCCATCCTCATCTTTTAGATTCTTCCTTCAGGTTTTCTGTCTACAACCTTGGCAAGATCAAAGAAAGCTCTGAAATATCAGTAAAGGTTGTGGGGTGGCCCAGGGGACAGATGACCCAGGGTATAGATCTGGGAAGACTCAGATTCAAAATAATGGCTTCTCCAGAACCATCCACTCAAGAGTTGTGAGCAGTGGAGAAAGACTATAGTCATAGAATGGGAGCAGAGGTGGGATCTAGTGAACCAGGTTGAGAGAACAAAGGTTAGAGTCTTATGGTCTTATGTTGAGCCTGGACTCACTTAGGCTTCACTTAGGCTTCAACTGTGTAAAGTAGGAATAATAAGTTTTGCCTACTGTGTGTGTATGTGTGTGTGTGTGTGTGTGTGTGTGTGTAATATTTGGTTGAAAATACCTGTAAAATGTATGTGACAGTGACTGGCTATTCTAAGTATCATGGTTTGCTATTTGATAGACAAGACATGTCACAAATTCTATAAATCTAGGTTATCTTTCTTCCTTCCTTCCTTTTTTCCTTCCTTCCTTCCTTCCTTCCTTTCTTTTTAACTATTTTGTGGATTAAGAAATGTAGCCAGCTTTGGTGGCACTCAGGGTGCTGGGATGATTGAATTGCATCTCAGGCAACTTAGGGAGATCTTGTCCTAAAATAGTTAAAAAGAGGTAGGTGCATAGCTCAATGGTAAAACACTTGCCCAGGTTCAGGACTACCAAAAATGGACATATAACCTCCTAAACAAAAGTGCTCAGACATATAAAGAGCTTGAAAGTTCTCAGACCAAACTTCCTAATAAAACAAAAGTTAAACAGACTATATTAGCGACTTTTCTTGGTTTCATCGTAGAACTGAGGTTGCAAGGCAAATCATTAGCTCTGAGACCTGGAAAAAGAAAATACTGAGAATCGTGACTGGGATGAGCTTAACAAGAGCAGAAGCCAGTGGAGCCGATCACTAGGGGGAACTCCTAGTAATAATTGACAAGCTTCTGGAGGCTGAAGACGTGATGGAGAGAGGCTTAGATGGGAGAGAGTGGGAGGGGGCTGGGAAGGTGGGGAGAGTGGAAGGATGGGGAGAGTGGGAGGATGGAGGGGCTGGGAAGTTAGGGAGAGTGGAAAGGTGGGGGGATGTGAGGTTGGCAGGAAGTAGGAAGGTTTATGATTTTTACTTTTAGGAGCTCTTCTAGGCCCTCAAAAGGGAGATGGAAGAAAGATTTCCCCAGCTTCCAGGAAAGAAGTGATGATTCACTTCCAAACAGTCCCAGAATATATTCCAAAACAAGGGTCTGCCTCTCAGGGGGAATTAGTGGAACTTTCGCTCATGACTCCAGGCTCAGGTAATTGTCCTAAAAAGTAAAGCTAAGCCATGACTCTGAGTTTCACAGCCCAAGGTTCCAGGACCACTAAACAAACCTGGTACTTAATCACAGAAATATGGACTGTTTAATCTAGTCTATAGCTCACTGCAATTATGAGCCACAGATACAGTAACAGCCTTTACACCAGGCCACTGAGAGACACAGTCAGCATCTCAGGAGTTGTTGGGATATCCTGGGGACATCAGAGGAGAAGAGAACAAGAGAACAAAGAAACTGGAGGAAATGAAGGCTTGTGACTTCTGCAGCCACAGAAAACATCAAACTCAGCACAGCTTTTAGGAGGCACTAAAAGCTCCACAGGCCAGTCCTGAAGGTGTCAACTGTGTGAAGAGAAAAAACAGCCATGGGAAGCAGACTATAATCTGACACAGACTTTAGATTCATCCCACAGGAAGTTTAAAATGTGTAAAATCAGTATGTGAAGATTGTCAGTAAGACAGGAAGGAAGTAAAGACAGATGAATAATTTCGAAGATTTATCAACAAAAGTTTACAAACTAAATGAAGGTAACAATGAAAGGGATGAGAAAAATGAACCGATTTCCTAGAACTGAAAACAACTATTAAAAAAGTACAAGGTATTTTCAGTGACAAAACCAAAGGAAGAAAAAGAGGGAGAGGGACAGAAGAAATATTTCAAGTAACACTGGTGAGAATATGTCAATATTTTTGACAGAGACCAGGCCATCCATCCAGGCTATCAGAAGATATCCCATGGAATAAAGACCCCAAATTTGACATCTAGCTGTATCACTCAAACTGTGGACATGGAAACAATTTTCAAAGAATTCAGAGAATAGGGGAGAAGCAAAGCTTACCCACAGAAGAGTAATAAAAAATTATATTTGTTTCATTCTTCTTAAATAACACTGAGCATTCATCAAAATTGAACACATTTGAGATTTAAATCACACCTCCCAGAAGTTCAAGAAATCATAAAAGTCATTCCTATTGCACAATGGCATTAAGTTATAAAGAAATAACCAAAAGGTAGATTGAAATTGTGCAAATATTTAGAAATCAAATAATATTTTCTAATTAGCAAATGAACTAAAGGAGAAATCAGTTGAAAGTTTTGCCCTAAATAAAAGTGAAAATACAAATGATCAGAATGAGCAGGGATGCAGCAAAAACTGTTTTCAGGGAATTTATAACACTGGGTGCTTATTTTAGAAATAGGAAAAGATCTGATGTTACTAACCTAAGTTCACACTTTAAGAAACTGCAGAAAGATGAATACTTTGAACCTCATTAAAGTAAGAAAATAATGAAGATGGAATCAGTGAAGAGAATCAACAAACCCAATGTTGGTTTTGTTTTGTTTTTTTGAGATAGGGTTTCTCTGTGGCTGTCCTGGAACTTGCTCTGTAGACCAGGCTATCCTCTGCTTCAATGAGATCTACCTGCCTCTGCCTCCCAAGTGCTAGGATCAAAGTTTTAAGCTACCACCTTCTGACAGACCAATTCTTTACAAAGCACAAACTCCCCCAACTTAAGTTGGCCATTACTTATTAAAGAAAATAAAAGCAGATATAACACATTCTAACTCATTCTATGGGGCCAATATTATCTTGGTGCTAAAAGTCTGACATTGCCAACAAGGAAAACTGTAGACCAGTATCTCAGATGAACATATATGAGAAACTACTTGCAAAATACACCCAAATCAAACCCAGCAATGTGACATTAAGATTTATTCTATGTCTGAAAGGATGGCTTAATACTTAAATACACTATTGTAGCCCATTATATCAACAGGCTAATGAGAAATCATACTGCATCAGTGGCAGGAAAGATATTCAACAGACCAAATTTAATAGCCATTCACCATAAGACACTAATACACAAAGAATAGAGATTAATCACTGACTTACTTAAAGGTGAGAAACTAAGCAGTTTCCTTTAAGTTCAACAACACATGAGTCCCCTATCATGCAGATCCTATTGAAAGTCTTATGGGAATCCTAAGAAGTTGTACAAGCCTGGGGAAAAAATTTCTTTTTTCACAGATGATGCTGTAAAAGCCCCCACTGCTTCTCAATCTCCTACAACTAATCAACTACTTTAGCAATGTTGTAGGATTTAAGTTTATTATTAAAAAGTCCATTGTGGGCTGAAGAGATGACTCAGCAGTTAAGAGAATGCATTATTCCTTCAGTTCCAGGGGCTCCGACCCCCTCTTTTGGCCTCTGTAGGCACCTGTACTCACATTCATGTACACATATAATGTAATTTAAAAAACACTAAAAAGGAACTTAAAAAGTAAATTTATTGTTCTCCTTTAAGACAATGATAAACAACTAGAATTGAAAATTAAAACATAGCACTAATCATACTTTAAAATCTCTAAATTGAAATTTGTAGCTAAAATTGACTAAATATTAACAGAAGTTTTATGGGAAAACTATAAAATTGATGAAAGTGGTGAATGGGAGCTGATCGAGTGGGCAGTTGTCCCATGTTTATGTGGAGGACATTGTTAAAGATTCCAGTTCTTCCCAGCAGGTCAGCAGGTTAGATGTGACCAAACCCAAAATTCTATGAAATTACTTTGTAGATACGAAAAGTTAATTTTCAAATTTATGTAGAAGGAAACAAAAAATCCAAGCCAGCAAAGTATTAAAAGAGCAGAACAAAGCTCGGTGCCTGCTATTGCTCAACTCCAGCATTCACAATAAACACAGTAAGTATCACTGTGATGGTGGAAAAGCTTTAGTTACAATGATCAATGGAACAGGGCAGAGGGCTTGGAATTATACATACATGGGGTCAATTGGTGTTTAACAATGGACCAAAACCAAGTCAATGGAGGGTGTTTTCAACCAGTAATTCTGAAACAACTGGCTATCACATGCCAAAAAGTCAGTCTAGGCACAGGCCTTTCTCCTTTCCTAAAAATTAAGTCTAAGTTGACCAAAGAATTAAGTTTAAGCACTTTTTTCTACAGAAAAACATAGGAGAAAAATCTAGGCAACCTTGGATTAGGAGATGAATGAAGAGCAATTAACAAGTTAGACTCTATTAAAGTTAACAACTTCTCTGCTCTATACTCAGTTGAAAGAAGAAGGTAAGTCTCCAACTAGAGAAAACAATATTAATAATGACTAGTATTTAAAGATTTAGACTAACTCTTAAACATCAACAAGAAGAAATAGATGATGCAATCAGAAATAGGTGAGAGGGGTACAGATATCTCACTGATGACAGATGGCTAAAAGTAGAAAACATACTCCATCTCACATGTAATTAAGGAAATGTAAATTAGCTTGACAGTGTGATGCTATTATTCACTTATTAGAATGGCTAAGTCTAAGATATGACATGAGTGTGACAACATATTATTTATGATTTATTAAAGCTTGCCTGAGGGTACAGAAAGCAAAGCCAATCATACTAGTTAGCTATAGAAGCCAGGCAGTGGTGGCACACACCTTTAATCCTACCTCTTGGGACATAGAAGTAGATGGATCTCTGTTAGCTCAAGGTCACCCTGAGCTACATAAAATATATCTGGTCCTAAACAGAAACAGCTTACAGAAAGATGATCTCAGCACTTGGGATCCCACACCTTTAATCTCAGGACTCAGGAGATGTATTTAAGACAGGAACAGGGCCTTAGAGCTGACATTCATTCTACAGACATATTGAGGAAGGCATAGATCCTTCAGCCACCCTGAGCAGAGGCAGCAGTCTGAGGCTTGGTGAGAGCTTTTGGAGACAGGATCAGCCCCTTTAACCTGAGGTCGAGGTAAGAACTAGTGACCTGGCTGTTTTGCTTTTCTGATCTTCAGCTTGAAGCTTGAACCCCAATATCTGTCTCCGGGTTTTTATTTATCATGATACAGATGAGTAGCAACAGGAACTCTATTCATTGCTAGTCGTAGTGCATGATGGCAGAATTACATTGGAAGACAGGTTATTTTTCTTTCTCATGCTAGATTGGCAGTTTTTAACAAAGGTAAAGATATTTTTACCATTAGTTTATGTGTAGCCAACTGAGTTGAATATATATGACCATACAGACCTTGTGCACCCATATTTATAGCAGCTGTAATGGATAATCTTGATGATGAATTTGATGTGATTTCATAATCACCATAGCAACAAATCTCTTAGCATGTCTAGATTAGACTAATGAGGTGGGAAGACCCGCCTTAAATATAGGTGGCAAATGGGTTGCGGTCCAGAACTCAACAAAGGAGAGAAAAAGATCTGTGATGGTTTGAATAAAAATGGCTCCTATAGGCTCATAGAGTTGAATGCTTGGTCACTAGGGAGTGGTACTATTAGGAGATTATGGCCTTGTTGGAGTGGTTGTGGCCTGTTGAAGTAGGTGTGACCTTACTGGAGGAAGCGTGTTGCTGGGGGTGGGCTTTAAGTTTTCAAATGCTCAAACCAGGCCCAGTCTTTCTCTCCCTTTCCCTTCCTGCTTCCTGCTGATCTAAGATGTAAAACTCTTCTACCTCTCCAGCACGATCTCTCCCTGCATACCACCATGCTTCCCCCATGACAATAATAGACTAAACCTCTGAAACTGTAAGCCAGTCCCAATTAAATGGTTTCCTTTATAAGAGATGCTGTGGTCCTGGTGTCTCTTCACAGCAATAGAGAGACTAATGAAGACAGGAGCTAAGCAGTACCCGTTGCTGTATGCTTTTTGACTGCTGATGATACATTGACCAGATGCCTCGAACCTCCATGACTTCCCCACCTTGATGGACTCAAGACAAATCTTACCTTTCTTAAGTTGCATTGGCCAGATATTTTGTTGCACCAACAAGATAAGTAACCAATAAAGAGCTTTATTCGTAGTTGTCCAAACCTGTAAGCAACCACGATGTCCATTGATCAAAGAAGAAATAAACGTTGGTACATCCATGCAGCAGAAACTTGTTCAATGACCAAAAGAAACGAGGAACAGAAGTACAAAGAGACATGGAGAAGCATTGTGCCTGTGGTGCTGGAAAGTAAAGCCAGGATCTTGCACATGCTAGGCGGGTACTCTACCATTAGGCAATATCACTAGCTCCATGGAAGAACTTTAAATTACAATACTAAATGAAAGAAATCAGCCTGTATCCTGTGTGAGTCCAACTAAGGATGCTGTGGAAAAGGCCAAACTATAAAGGGAATAAAAAGATCAGTATTTTCCAGGGGTTCAGGGGAAGAAAGGCTGGGAAAAATAGGCAAAGACATGGGATTTTGAGCTTGGTAATACTACTCTGTATATGATAGAAACACTGAAATGATGGAAATATGACATTATGCATTTATAATTCCAAGAACTGTATGATATAAAGATTGACATTTAATGTAAACACCAGATTTTAGTTCATATTACATATCATATTGGTTCATTAATTTAAAGAAATGTACCATATAACTACAAGATATTACTCATAGAAGAACCAAGGTACAGGAAGCTGCTACATGGGAACATTTTATTGTTTGTTCATTTTCCCAATCATATATAAAACGGTGCTAAGAAACAAGCTTATTAATGCTTTCCAAAGAGAGGTGTGTACTTCATAAGTGATAAATGAGGCCTGGGGCTCCAGAAGTTAAGTAAGGTGTGTTGTGCCTACTGGGTTTCCTCAACCTCCAAGGAAGTGACTCCTGACTGCAAAAGCAAAAGGCTTTTATTGCTAAGGGCCAAACCGGCTGATACTTCACTCTGTCAGAAGAGTAAGGTGCCCACTTACAATTGCGAAGTTTTTAAAGGGAAAGGGAGATTTGAGACGCTAGTCTCAGCTCATAAGGTTTCCAAGGTTACAGAGATTTCATAGAGTACACAGTCTTTACAGGGTGGGATAGTTTAGCACACCTGCAAGGTTAGGGGGTTTTCTTTCTCTAGGACCGGCGGGCTCAGTGGCCTTGTCCTTAAGATAATGGGGAGCAGGGAGAATGTCCTCTCCAGTCAGGGAGTTATCTATTATCTATTGGCAGAAGCATTTGCTCTTTCTAGTTTTTCCTTCTTGCCGTAAGTCCTGTATCTTTTAGTTTATTAGTTTTCCCTCACATGGCGGTGAAACTTTCTGTGGAGCAATTGTGAGGGAAATGGGAGTCCATCGAGGAAATTGCGCAGGACTAAGACTCAAAGGCGGCATTAGTTTCCCTAGTCTAGGTGCACACTTGGGTATTTAAGAAGCTGGACAGAGATCTGTTACAGAGAAGGGGTATTTTATTTGGGTTGGGAGTTGGGTTTGTGTGACACTGTGTCTGGGGAGATGTGAACAGATATCTTACCCCAGATGAGATAATGACAATCAAAGTTAGGATACCACTAAAACCCAACCTGCTGAACCCGTGAATCCCACTGGGGTTACACAGAGAAGCCGAAATTATTGAACGAAGTGCTAACTCCAGAGTGAGTGCTATGTCTCCCGGGTCACTCAGGTGTTGTGTCTTACACATAGCCCCACTAGCCTAGCTCTTTCAGAAAGCTTCCCTTGGCTGAGTCTTTTCCCAGTTTTTACTGCTTATATCCACTTGGGGAGGGAAAAATCTGCTGTATCTGGTAAGTTTCAGGGACTTCCTGAAGCCCCTGAGATGTTTACTTCCTGAGTCTTCAAGGCCCACTCCAAGTCTTTAAGGATTTAATGAATTCTTTCAGGATAGAATGTATCAACTCAGAACCCTTCCTAAAACAAACATAGAATTTAATGAATTTTAGGAGAGGAAGACTCATTTTAATCTTTCTTTGTAGTGTGAGTGGAAAGGAGCTAGGGTATACATTTTATGACTGGAAATTAAAAAATAGGAATCCTTCATTTATTTCAGGGGTTCTCAACCTTTATTATGATATGACCCTTTAATACAGTTCCTTATATTTGATGATCCCAACCATAAAATTATTTTCATTTCTACTTCATCACTGTAACTTTTCTACTTGTGATTTTTATAATGTTATGAATCATATTGCAGATTTCTGGTATGCAGGATATCTGTTATTTGACCCCAGTGAAAGAGTCACTTAACCCTCCAAAGGGGTCATGACTGACAGGTTGAGAACTGTGGATTTATTTAATAGTTTATTGAGTACTGACTACTATATGCCAGCCTTGGTGTAGGGTTAGGGGAGTCAGTGTGAAAAAAGAAATGAACTGATCTTAAAGGAGTCAGGCAAACAATGAAAGCTTTAGGAAGAGTATTTGGTAATTTCCTTCTAATAAAGCTGTGCTATGTGATGCAGAGTCCCCTTCCCCCACAGCTACTCCATGGCAATGTTGTTTTGTGCATCATAGTGAGCAGATGTCCGGCATCGTCTTCCATGCAGAGAAGAATTATGTGCTTGAGTTGTCACTGAATTCATTCTCCATGTGAAGAAGAAACATTTCATGTTGTTCTGAGCATTGAATGGCAGTAAGAAAAATAAAATGAACTATGCAAAAGAACTGCACACACTGGGCTTATACTCCCAAGAAAGAAAAGATAAAAGATGTTCCAAATTAAGGCCAAATATTCAGGATCAAAACCCACCACCCTGATACATGCTGTTATCAATCAAAATTCTTGTTTACCTGATGTTTTCCTTCTTAGGCTTGCCATTTTGGTATGATATGATGCTTTGATGTGCAGGTTGTAGTTTGTTTTTATTAATGAGATTGACATGTAGAGATTTTACTAAGCAACTTCAGGAAGTCTTTGTTTCAACTATGTTTCAAAGTTGATCTTTCTTAAAGGGTGGGGCAAAAGGAAGATCTGTACCAAAGACCACTGGAATAGATGTCTTTTTTTCCCCCTTATTTTACATATTGATCCCAGTTCCCTCTCCCTCTTTCCCTCCTTCCCTCTCTTTCTCCCTTCCATGCCCCCAACCACCCTCCCATAGCATTCCACCACCCCCCCCCACTCCATAGGGAGGGTGATGCCTTCCAGGAGGGTCAACAAAATCTTTCAAGTCATTTGGAGTAGGGACTAGGCCCTCCCTCCTGCCTCTAGGCTAAGGGAGTTCCCTCCATGGGGAAGTGCTCATCCTGGTTCCACTGTCAGAGGTCCCTTAGACTGCTCAGGCCTTCTAGCTGAGACCCATGTTCAGGGGATCTGAGTCGGTCCAATGCTGGATTCCCAGCTATCAGTCTGGGGGCCCATTAGCTGCTCCTTGTTCAGGTCAGCTGTCTCTGTGGGTTTCTGTAGCCTGGTCTTGTCCTCCCTCTCAGCATCTGGATTCCAGTTTGGCTCAGTGTTTAGCTGTGGAATAATGTCTTTTTTTTTTTTTTTTTTTTTTTTTTTTATCAAACAGTGGTATTCTCTTTGAAAAAACTCCTTTAAAATGAGATCAGGGCATTCGGAGTGGTATGGTTATATGAATGCACTCCCATAATAAATGAACATTACTGTCTCCTTCAAAGATATATTTCCATTCTGTGACTGGAAATAAGGAATTTGGAGAATTAAGTGATTTTTTTGACCATACTGGAAAATCTGGTTAAAACAAAAATACTCCCCCACAAAACAAAACAAAACAAATAAACAAACAAAAAACAGGTTCTTGAGAGGCAGGAAGATTTAATCAGAGTTAAAGCTATAATTAATGGCGGCATTCTCTTCATTTTTTTCACCTGACAAAACAAGCTCCAGGCAGAGTAAGTAATGTTGATAATAGACTCCTCATGGTACCTGAGTCACCAGGTGCTATTATCTGTCCCCAGGTCAGTGCTATGACAAAATAGGTAGAGCATCCGGTGGTGACTCAGTTAAGAGTCAGATTGTCCTTGTTGGAATCCGGGTGATGCCCTATGACCCTCAAAGTTCTGACCTCCTCTGACCACTGACCTCCTCATCTGTGAAGTCAGGAGTTCATAGTCAGGTGTGGTATCTGCCATGTGTCCTGAGTGGGCTTCTATCTAACAGCGTGAGTTCCTGGTGTTTTATCAAATTGTACCTATTTGAAGAGTGTCTCATTAAGTCTGAATAATGATTGACATGGTATTTCTGTAGGGCAGAGCTGAATAGACCTAAATTTGCCCCCCTTTGTTGAAACAGAAGAGAATTGCAAATGTAATTTTTTAAATTGTACAACTGTGCATTCATGGTAAATTTCATTTGAGCCTGTTGATCACACAGGAAAATAGGAGTTTAATATCAATAGGTGGCCTGAAGCCAAATTCAATTCTCTGAGTACCTTTAAGTATATATAAATTATTGCATTACTTTGAAAAATAACTCCTTACTGGCTCACCAAAAGTTTGAAAATGAAGTACTTCAAATCAATGGAAAAATGAAAATCTCCAAATAAATGTTGCAACTATTTTTAAGAACTCTCATTTTTTTTGAAATTTAGTTATTTTTATTTTATGTTTTTAGTGTTTTTGTCTTTCTGTATGTCTGCACACCAAATGCCTGCATTGCTTGTGGAGATCAGAAAAGAGTGTTGATATTGCTGGAATTGGACAGTTACAGACAGTTGTAAGCCACCAAGTGGGTGCTGGGAATTGAACCCTGGTCTTCTGGAAAAGTCATCAGTTCTCTTAACCACTGGGCTATCTCTCTATCCCCTAACTGTTGGAATTATTGCTAATAACCTCTATACATGTAGTCTAATCAGCAATATTGCAGAGTTCAAGGCTGATTGGGTGAGAACAAGAGCTATTAATCAAAATGGGAAGTGTTTATATATATTGCTAGTGTTTAGCCGTATTCTAATGACACCCCAGTTGGAACCATAGGGCACAGTGCTTAAAAGTTTGAGGCTTTGGTGTCAGAAACTGGGGGTTCATCATAATCTGCCATTTTGGCAAGATGCACCTTTAGATTTAATTTCTCCACTATAAGAAAAAAAGTCAATAGATAATTCTAGAGTTCAAATTAAGTATATGAGAGATTTGATGCAATGGATAGTAGATATTAAATATAAGATGTTAGCTATCATTGCTGTGACAGTCATGACTATAGATTCAAGAGCTTGGTCCAGGGCAGGGGTAGTTCAAGTTGAAGAAGCTATTAACACTGAGGGGAGTGTAATGTGATGTAGGCTAGGGTGTGAATTTGTGCCTTTGAACACTTTCACTGTGTTTTTCCTATCATCTTAGAATTAAGTTTACATTTTTTGTGTTTTTGGTTTTTTTGTTTGTTTGTGTTTTGTTTCTCTATATTGCTTTGGGGTCTATCCTAGATCCTAGAACTAGCTCCAACTGACCTCCAACTCACAGAGATCGGCCTGCCTCTGCCTCCCGATTGCTGGGATTAAAGGCGTGTGCCACCAATGCCCAGCAATTTCAGAATCAGGCAACAAAGATACAAGATGAATGAATAACCCTGTAACTAAAATTAACAGATGACAGAAGATGATTTCTACATTTTGCTATTCTGTTTTGTAATGCATGTGATACATTCATGAGCTTGGCCCATCTCAAGAACACATGATCACAATGCAAATTCCAGTTGATGATTGAAGCTGAAGCTGGGCTTGGGCACTGGTTAGAATTCTTACCGGCTACCTCTAAAGAGAGGACCCTGTGATAAATAAAACAGAGTCAGGGAGCTATACCACACGGAAGCTCATCCACTTCCAGATGTCCTAGTTTGTTTTCTGTTGCTGTGAGAGACTTTATGGTCAAAGGCAACTTGGGGAGGAAAAGGTTTATTTCATCTTATAGTTTATAGCCCTCCATGAAGGAAGTTAGGGCTGGAGCTCAAGGCAGGAACCTTGCAGCAGGAACTGAAGCGGAGGTCATGGAGGAGAACTGCTTATTGGTTTGCAACTTACAGCTTATTCAGCCAGACTTCTTATACAGCTCAGGACCACCAGTTTAGGGGTGGCCCTACCCGCAGTGAACTGGGCCCTTTCGCAACAATTATGAATCAAGAAAATGTCCCACAGACTTGTCTACTAGACATTACAATGATTAGTATTTTCTAAGTTGAGTTTCCTTCTTGCCAGATGAGCCTAGTTTGTATGAATCCTGTCTACTTGTGTGGTTTTCCCTCTGTGGAATCAGGGCTAATATTAAAGACTTCATTTTAACCTGATCACCTCTATAAAGAATTTATTTCCCAATTATCTTTCATTCTGAGAAGTTTAGGATTAGGAGTTTCAGAGTGTTTCCTTCCTTCTTTCCTTCCTTCCTTCCTTCCTTCCTTCCTTCCTTCCTTCCTTCCTTCCTTCCTTTCTTCCTTTTTGTTGTTGTTCTAGGCATGGGAAAAGGCATAATTCCATCTGTAGCCCCAAGGTTGCAGGTCTTTGGAATGTATAACTTTGGAATGTATAACTCCAAAGCTTGATATACAGTTTTGGTTGTCAAAAAAAAAAACAAAACAAAACAAAACAAAAACAAACAAACAAACAAAAAAAAAAAAACTATGTGTCTTTCCCACCATGGGTTGTACATTTAAGCTTCTTAATTACAGATGTTTAAAATATGAATCTGCAAGGAAAAATACATGGATTTTTAATTCACAGTAACTTTTGTGATTCTGTTGTGACATTCTTTCCCCTTCTAATACTGTAAGCCTTTCAACAAATCAAAGTGCCTGAGACCTCTGACCATGAGTCGAACTTATCTTTATGGTGTAACATTACTTGAATTCTCTCTTTAAAGGACTGACTCCAAAGAGGTAATTACCTCCCTTTGCTATTTGCTCCATGAGAAAAAATACAAAAGGTTAAAAAAAAAAGATATATTCCATTATGAGGATAAGCATCAGGAAAAGGGACAGTGGTTGACAACAATTCCAATTCGGTGTTCAGCACCTGCCTTGCGTCACAGAGCCACAAATTTACAGATGCTATTTTAATAGACTAATTACCTTGCAGGGGAAAACACTTACAACTTATTACTTTATTAATTGCTGAACTTTGAGAACAAAACAAAAAAGATCTTTCTAATTTCTTGTGACTTAAAAAGTTAGTGTTCTGATTTTTCCCCATTTCTGATACTTTGCTTTTCAGCCTTGTGTAATGCATTTTTGTCCCACTTTTTTTTATATATGTATTATTTCAAGGCTCTAGAAACAAGATTGAGAAGGAAGCCACCTTCAACCTTCCTAATAACTGACATGCATTTTTTTTTTTCTTCTAAAGGCTAAGTGGTCCAGTTTACTTGGTGAAAACTGTGGGGAGCCGGAAGCCACTGCCATTACAAGATGGCGACCGCTCCCCTACAGGATGCAGTAAACAACTCCATATTAGGCAACGCCTCCTTGGACTACGAGTCCCGCGCTTCCCGCATGCGCAGTAAGAACAATGTCTCTGACCAATCCCGAGTGTCTGCAGTTCGGCTGTGACCAATCAGGGTACGACCCATGTCCTTTTTCCCTATATAAGCAGCTACATTTGGGTTTTTGGGGCCCCTCGCTTCCTGCTCTCCCTTCAATCAAGAGGCTCTCCAATAAAGCGTGATTTGAGAAGAATCCTCAAGGTGTGGTCGTTCTTCTCGCTGGTCAAGGTGCATGCCGCAGAAAACATCATTCGTTCTTCATACTGAAGCATGCACATGTTTAGGCTGTATGAAAATGGTCTTGTGTATTCCATTCTTACATTTACTTAGGCACTTCCTGCTCCTTGAGTTATTTTTATGGTCAGGCACATATGTATGCAATGACTGTATGACCACCCCAGGTTATGTATTACATCTAGTAAAATTAACTGTTTTGTTCACCCTTTGGCAACCTCTGCAAAGAAGACAACAGCCTCAGTTGCCCCCCCCCACCCCCAGGGAAATGTTAATAATTAACTTGCAAAAGGGAGACTTATTTTTTTTTTTACCCAATTGCCTAATTTTCCATAATTTCATGTGATTTCTGTGTACTTTATCTTCATCTAATATATCCCATACAAGATAGGAAGCTTTCCAACACCACTACATTTTCTCATTTTCAGCTAAGAAAAAAGCCAAGGACTGTACTCAGCAGTGGTAACTGCTTTTCTTCTGCTGAGATTTGCCCATAGGTCACTGCTTTAGTGGTTGTTCAATAAAGAATGAGTCTAACTTATTTGGATACCAACTACCTTTTTCCTAACTCTATACAGTAACTAATCTTTTCCACATGTTCTGCAGTAAATATTTTCTGGTGGACTCTAGGAACATGTAAAATAGTGAAGAAACATGGCATTTTCATGTGAAGCCTATGACTATGACTGACTGTCATAGATGAAGTACTTAGCCTTGGTCATCATAGTGTGAAGGGTAAGTAGAGAGGGGTGCGAGGCCTCTTACGAACTCAAAGAGCTGGTTGCTGGACTAAGGGAGGGGTCCTTTCTACCATGCCTGGATGGAGGAAAACACCACTTTGTGTGGCTTGATGTGTGGACATCTGGACAGCACTAAAGGTTCAATACTAAAACTTTGATTTCAATTTATTTTTTACAATTCTTGGTTTGCTCAACAGTGGTACTTTAAAAAACTCTGTTTAATATGTAGAATTTGACAAATCTGGGGTGTTTGACCTTCATAACTGCCACCACAATCTGTATTATAAACCCACCTGTCACTCCCAAACTTCCTTTATCATCATCATCATTGTAGTCTTGTGCGGACACTTAACATAGGGCCCACTCTCATAAGAGTTCAGTACATTATTGTTAACTATGACAACATGTTCTAGGTCTTGAATAGTTTAAACTGCATAACCTTTAACTCAAATCCCCCCCCCCACACACTCTTTTTCCAAGTTCCCAGCAACCAGCATCTCAGTCTGTGCTTTTGTGAGTTTGAATAGTTTAGGTTAATCATGCCAGTGGTATCATGTGATACTCATTATTTTGTGTCTCGCTTGTTTACTTACCAGATCGTCCTCTAGGTTCCCATCTTATGCCACATAGTAGGATTCCTTTCCTTTAAGTTTAATGACATACGCAACATGAATGAATACACAACTAAATATTATGTGTATCTGTGCATTTATATGTATACACAGTATACACACACACACACACACACACACACACACACACACACACACACGTTTATATATGCCACAGCATACATCTGGAGGTCAGGAAACAAGTTTCAGGAGTTGGTTCTTCCCTTTCTCCTTGTTTTGAGGCAGGGTCTCTCTCTCTCTTTTCCTTTTTTTTTTTTTTTTTTTTTAATAATTAAATTAGAAACAAGCTTGTTTTATATGTCAACCCCAGTTCCCTCTCCTTCCCTTCCTCCTCTGTCCCCCACCAATCCCTTATCCTATCCCCTTTCTGCTCCCCAGGGAGGGTAAGACCTTCCATGGGGGAATCTTCAAAGTCTGTTATACCATTTAGAGCAGGGCCTAGAGAGTATCCCTCTTTGTGGAATGGGCTCCCAAAGTTCATTCTAGGGATAAATATATAAAGTATACTAGGGATAAATACTGATCCACTACCAGAGGCCCCATAACTGACATCCATGCTCAAGGGGGTCTGGGGTGGTCCTATGCTGGTTTCCCAGCTATCAGACTGGAGTCCATGAGCTCCCCCTTGTTCAGGGCAGCTGTTTCTGTGGGTTTCTCCAGCCTGGTCTTGACCCCTTTGCTCATCATTCCTCCCTCTCTGCAACTGGATTCCAGGAATTTAGCTTGGTGTTTAGCTGTGTCTGCTTCTGCTTCTATCCCCTACTGGATGAAGGCTCTAGGATGGCATATAAGGTAGTCATCAATCTCATTATCGGGAAAGGGCATTTAAGGTTGCCTCTCCACTATTGCTTAGATTGTTAGTTGAAATCATCCTTGCAGATCTCTGTACATTTCCCTAGTGCCAGATTTCTCTTAAAACCTATAATGGCTCCCTCTATTATGGTATCTATTTTCTTGCTCTCCCCTATTCTTCCCCCCACCCAATCTTCCTGTTCCCTTATGTCCTCCTCTCCCTTCCTCTTCTTCCCCTTCTCTTTCTCCAAACTCCCTTTCCCCTCCCCGGTGCTCCTAATTTTCTTGGGAAATCTTGTCCCTTTCCCCCTTTCCAGGGGACCAGACATGTCTCTCTTAGGGTCCTCCTTGTTTCCTAGCTTCTCTGGTGGTGTAGATTGTAGTTTGGTAATCACTTGCTCTATGTCTAATATCCATATATGAGTGAGTACATGCCTTGTTTGTCCTTTTGTGACTGGGTTACCTCACTCACAATGATTTCTTCTAGTTCCATCCATTTACCTGCGAATTTCAAAACTTCATTTTTTTTTTCCTTTTTTTTTTCTGCTGAGTAGTACTCCATTGTGTAAATGTAGCACATTTTCTCCACCTATTCTTCAGTTGAGGGTCATTTAGGTTGCTTCCAGATTCTGGCTATTACAAATTGTGCTGCTATAAACATAGTTGAACAGATGTCCTTGTTGTATGAATGTGCATCTTTTTGGGTATATGCCTAAGAGTGGAATTGCTAGATCTTGTGGTAGACTGACTCCCATTTTCCTGAGGAATTGCCATACTGATTTCCAAAGTGGCTGTATGAGTTTGCACTCCCACCAGCAGTGGAGGAGTGTTTGCAGGGTCTCTTTTGTATCTGTTGACTGTATTGTACACATGATATTCATTACCTTTCTGTAGAACTGCTGGCCATTTGTATGATTTCTTTGAAGAAATGTTCACTCAGTTCTTCTGCCCACTTGCAAATTAGTTTGTTTTTTGTTTGTTTGTTTTGAATAGTTCTTTATATTGAGTTGTAAAAGTTGCTTGCATATCTTGGATTCTAGCCCTTTATTTAATAGATGGGTTGCACATACTTCTATTCATAGGATGCCTTCTGTTTTATTGATGTTCACTTTCTTTGCAGTAGCTTTTAGTTCGATGTAATCCCAATGGTCTGCTTCAGTTTTTGTTGTCTGGATTGTTGGTGTATTAGCCAAAAGCCTTTAACTTGATCAGATGAAAAGTAGAGAAGGGTCAAATAAACAAAATCAGAAATAGAAGACAATACATTCAATGGCATGAAAATTAAAAAGAGCACAAGGGACTATTATACCAGCATATACAAAAAATGTATGAGAGAGGATAAATGAAAAGAAATAAATTACTGAAAATATAGAATTTGCTAAGACTAAGTCAAGAGGAGATAGCTGAATCAGATGGACAACACATAAAGAGAGGATATCGGCCACCAAAAATGTTTCAACAAAGAAGAATATTACCAAACATTTAAAGATAAATTAATGTCAAACACTTCTTAAATCCATGCCCCCGAGAAGGAATAGTTATTGTAATGAAGACAGAACAAGTTTCACACTGATAGCAAAGCCCAAGATACCTTGAAAGAAAATGACAGGCTGATGTTCTTCATATGGATACAAATGTGGATACAAAAATCCTCAATAAGATGTACTCAAATCATGGCTGGAGAGATGGCTCAAGAGTTTGTGTGTGGCTCTTGCAGAGCATCTAAGTTTGGTTCTCAGAATTAGTACTGGATAAATTGCAAACACATACAGGTCCAGCTCTAGGGGACTGTGCCCTCTTTTGGCCTCTGCAGGCACCCAAGTATGCAGGTAGTATATGCACATGCAAGCGTTTGTGCATGCATGCATGCATGCACACACACATACATATAAAATAAAAATGAATAAATCTTTAAACAATTTAAAAAGAGAACAATATCGCAACAACATCAAAACAAATAAAAAAATCTTAGGAATATACTTAACCTCAAAAGTGAAAGATTATATGATGACTATAAAACTCTGCTGAATGAAACTAACGTAGGAACAGAGAAATAAGAGGATAAAATATGCATGAATTGAAGCATTGATATTTTAAGATGTCAACTCAAAGCCATTTTTAGTTTTATAAATTTCTCTCAAAACCCCAATGGCATCTTTCAAGAAATGGAGCTCACACAGAATTTACAGCCAAAGCAACTTAAATAAGAATAAAACTGGAAAAGTCACACTCTCTGTTCTCAAAATGTATTACAAAGACTCAGAAGTCAAAACTGAATGGCGCCTGCCTAAAAATAGGCATATTGACTAATGGGACAGAATAGAAAGGCCAGATACAAACCTAGGCATGTGTGATCAACTGATGTTTGAGAATGGTGTTAAGAATACACAATGGACGAAGCATAGTCTCTTCAGTGGGTGGTGCAGGGAAAGATGGATAGTCACATGTAAGAAGATGAGATTGGATCCTTATACCACATGTAGAATGAATGCCAAGGGCATTGTTAGTTTGGGCAGTGCTATGACTTCCTGTTCTATTGTGGGAAATGAAGGACCTCATAACTGTAAGCCTTGTCTCTGGTCTCAGAGGGTCTCTGCTGCTCAGGTATTTGAACCCTGATGGCCAGATAGCAACTACTTCTTCTTTTTTTAATTGTTTTTATTTAAATTAGGAACAATCTTATTTTACATATCAATTCCAGCTCCCTCTCCCTCCCATCCTCCCGTGCAGCTCCCTGACCCCACCCCCACATCTACCCACTCCCCAGGAAGAGTGAGGCCTTCCAGGGGGAATCATCAAAGTCTGTCACATCATTTGGGGCAGGATCTAGGCCCTCCCCACCCCAATCCCTCCCTTCCCCATGTATTTAGGCTGAGAGAGTATCCCTGGGGGGGGGGGGTAAGGGGGAGAGGGAGGAGATGAGCTCCCAAAGCCCATTTGTGCACTAGGGGTAAATACTGGTTCTACCACAAGAGGCCCCATAGACTGCCCAGGCCTCCTGACTGACACCTATGTTCAGGGGGCCTGGTTCGGTCCTATGCTGGTTCCCCAGCTGTCTGTCTGGGGTCCCTGAGCTCCCACTTGCTCAGGTAAAGCTGCTTCTTTGTTGTGAGTCAGCCCTGATTCCTCGAGGAAGTTATATGATGTAATGTGGTGATGTGATGTGGCTTCATGAGTGGACTACCCAATTCCCAGGCTGCAGTTTTGCAGTTTTTTCTGGGCTTTAGTTTCCTCACCTGATAATGCAATGGCTGTGGAAAAAAAAAATCTGTATTAGCACGTGACTTGATGTTTCCTAGTCATTCAAAAGTGCCAGCACATTTTCTGTGGAGCTTGTGATGCTCGGTGGTGATCATCAACTCGACAGAATCTAGAACCACTGAGTGGACAAGCCTCTGGAAATGTCTACGAGAGAAGAGTGGGAAGAACCATCCTAAGAATGAAGAGCATAGCTGCATGGGCTTTCATCCTGGCCTATGTAAAGAGAAAATGTAGGGAGAGCAAAAACATTCATCTCTCTGCTCTCTGATCGTGGATGCAGTGTCACCAGCTGTCTCAGGCTCCTGCTGCTATGATTCTATTTCACTGTGAACCAGAACAGACCCTTTCTTCCTTAAGTGGCTTCTCTCAGGTATTTTGTCAAGGCAACATGCCAAAATGCTAGCCTAGAGTTCCCGGCTTATGGCCCATTGCAACACCTCCATCAGGTCTTTCATTGTGGCCCTGACTCATCCTGGAAATTGTGTCACTCTGAGGCCACTAAACTCTACCAGTCTCACAGATGCTTCTCAGAAATGGGCCTTGGCCAAAGGTCCGGGTGTTTTGTTTCCTTTCAAGCAGAGTAAATCCATTCTGACACTCTCTTTTTCAGCACTGAAGACTGCATCTGTTCCATACTAAAAATGACACCTTGTGGCTGGAAATATTTCAGTAGCATTGTGTGTGTGTCTTTTACTGAAGGAGAAGTTACAATTGCTAGTGACACCAGGAATTTCAGACACTTAAACAGTCCCAGCTTTCTCCTGTGTAAACCACAACCTGAGCAATGATTTGTTTATCTGAACCCAGGCCCTGAGCTGCCACTGACCTTTGCAGGACAAAAGTGGGCCCTCTGACAGCAGAATACCCCATTTTTGGGTGTGTCAGCAGCAGGTACACAAGCCTGGAGTTCTCTTAGGCATCAGTGAAAGTCAAATGATATTGTTAGTAAGTGGCATCTTGCTTGGCTGGGGTCACTCCTAGTCACTACCAATTTGGTTATGACACCCAACTCCCTGTTTGAATTTGACCTTAAGGATTTACAAGAGTTAAAGGCAGTTTCTCTTCCATTAGTGTCATTCCTTCTGTCAGGTGATTTATTTATGCCATCATTTTGGTGAGTCTCTCTTAACATGAAACTCTAGCTAAAATTCAGCTCATTTTCCACTGTCTCAAATTTTCTTCTATGGGATGGGCATGTTTTTGTTGTTATCATTCTTTTAGATCGTTTAAACAATAACTATAAGTAGAAAGTAGAAAGTTTAATGCTGCATTAAACATTTTAAAAATTTATGTGATATGTATAAATGTTCACCATGTGAGTTATGGGCAGTTGCAAGTCACCATCTGGGTGCTGGGAACCCAGACCCTCTGTGAGAGCAACAAATATACATAGCCACTGAGCCACCTCTTTTGCCCTTATAGTGCCCTTAAGTTTACATAGGTGACTGGCCTGTTGTATTACTAGAAAATAACCATGTCTCTCTTAAAGTGGGCACACTTCTCACTGGTTGTCATAATTACTTTGATACATGAATTTGGACATGACCAAATACAGGAGGGGAAGCCAATAGTTGGACTAAACTGTCTTTCAAATCCCATGCTTTCCAGCTTGTCCAGCCTATTAAATTCCGAAAAGGTGAAGGGCAACAATTTCAGCCTCAACCACATGTTGCCATGGTAATATTTTTCACAGTCCAGTCTGAGGTTTCTTGTTGCTGTTTTATACCAATCATTCTATTTTCACTTGTAACGTATAGTTGGACCAGTGTACAAATTGCTCATGTACCTACATCCAACAGAAGTTCTTGAGATGCCAAGATCCCATGAAAGAATGGAAATGTTTTTCATGAGCCTGGTAGACCGGAGGGGCTCCGTAGGAGTTTTAAGAAGGGGTCTGATGAGAAGCAATATGTGATTTGAAAGATGATTGATAGTTCTGTACAGAGGGGATTAGGAGGCATGAAGGTAAGATGATAACAAATGAATTTTTCTGACCAAGCAAGAGGGGACAAAGGAAACTTTTTCACACCCAAATTAAGGAGAAATATCTTAAACTGCTTCCTTCTCTGAGTTAAGGTGGCAGGCAAAGGTGTCTTAGTTAGCAATCCTAGTAGCATTGGGCAGGTTTCACTCTTTTCCTCATTTTCAGACTCTAACAACATTGGCTTTGATTTCCAAGCTGCCGCTGAGCTGGGGCAGAAGGGTATGTATGCCCTGGGCTGGTGATGCGTCAGTGAGAGCAAGCAGCATAGATGAAACAAGACTGGAAGCTGAAGCGTGGGAGGAAAGAAGCCTCTTAATGGAAGACGAAACAGTGGGGTACAGACCACAGGGCATCTCCCAGGTGATGCCCCTGAAGTTTGGCATGCCCTGTAAATGCAGGGAGCCATAAAGAGGCTTTAGCCAAGATGTATGCAGAGGTGAGAGGATCTGTACCGTTTTCACTTTCGAAAGACCACAAAGGTAAAACTGGGGGCAAGTAAAAGATTGTTGTGATAGTCCTCGATCCCCATGACACTGATAAAAACCTCTAGGTGAATGGTTATAGGAAATGTGAGAAGACAGAGTGAGAGATGGGAGGGGCTTGGACTTCACTGGTTTTGGTGACCAATTGGGTGGGGCCTGGGAAGGATGCTGGTATGTGTCTGGACTTATAGAATGAGAAAGTACATAATTCCTTCACTGAGATGGGGGAGGAGGGACAGGGGCCCCACTGTATTGTATGACAGTCTGTGGGACACCTGAGTGGAGCTAGAGATCTATCGATTACACAGAACTCAGTATAGTGAGGAAGCCTCGGGGTGGAGATTGAGAGCTTGTTTCAGTAAAGAAGGAAGAAAAGGGTGGTGTAATTGTCAGAAAGAAGATGAAGAAGAGAACCTGGTGGCTAGCAGCCGGTTAGAAAAGAAAGGACATAGAGTCAACTATCTTTAAACTATTCCTTGGTGAGGCATAAGCAGTAGGTCTTGCATTCAAATCTTGGAGAACTCTGTCCAATGCCCATGAGCCTCAGTCACTCATTCAATAGTGTTACTCTCCTTCCCTGGCTTTCTTCCTCCAGTAACCAGAATACACATACAAAGAAACTCAAAGTTGATTTAAACTGACCTGCAGCCAAGGAGAAATTAGACCAAAGGTTGAACAGATGCTTTGCCAATAAAGAGAGAGATAGACTGGTGGTTTGAATAGGAGTGACCTCTGAAGGCTCAGTTATCTGAAGGCTTGGTCATTAGGGATTGGCACCATTTGATTGGATATTAGGAGGTGTGGCCTGGTTGGAGCAGATGTGGCCTTGTTGGAGGAAGTGGGTCACTGTGGGTGGGTTTTGGGTTTCAAATGCTCAAGCCAGGCTCAGTGTCTCTTTCTTGCTGCTATCTGCTGATCTGGATGTAGAACTCTCAGCTCCTCAGTAGCACTGTCTGCCTGCATGCTGCCATGATTCTCCCACCTCTTCCCCCCCCCACACCCCTGTGATGATAATGGACTAACCTCTGAAACTGTAAGCCAGCCCCAGCTAAATCTTTTTCTTCATAAGAGTTGGCATGCTCATGGAGTCCCTTCACACCAATAGAACATTGACTAAGATACAGTCCAAACACATGAAAATTTGCTCAATTTCATTATAATTAATTTTGATCTGGGGCTGACTACCAGACTTTTTGTTCAGTGAGACATCACAAAGATCCAAACCTGTGTTCTAGATCTTCAATATGCTTCAAAACTATTCTAAAACCATGCTATTGCTTCTGTCATTTGTGTTTACCCAACCCCTCACCCCCCCCACACACATACAACCTTTGCACAGCATTTGCAAAAGCCACAAGACATTCAGTTCCTTCTCACGTGGGCCATCATTCATTCTTTTCTTTTGCTTTCATTTGTCCAAACCATTTATTGAGCATTGTGACAATGACATGCTCCTGCCCTCTTTCATGGAATTTGTACTGTAGGAAGGGAGGTAAGGGGACATCCAGAAAATAAAATAAAATAATAATAATAATAATAATAATAATAATAATAATAAAACAAAGTGAGAAATGAATTGCTAATGTTCCTATTGAAATCTTGCTGAACATTTAGCTTGTTTTGTGAAAATAATTTAAAACAAAAATTAGACAAGTCTTGACATAGGCCCTGTAAAGTATGCTGCTGTCATTACATCACCCGATGACCTATTCAGTGAAACTTCACGTTGCTTTCAGTTTTTCATTATGGTCTCTGAAAGGATTCCCCATTTTCCCTGTGAAGGTTCTACCTTTTGACCAGAAGAATGACAAAAAAGGCTGTCACAATGCAAGACTGTACAGCCCCTTCCGCCATGGTCAATGAGACCATGTGGGTCACTGGGGTGGGTGGAAGCTCTCCTGCTCCTTGCCCATGGCTTCCTTGGAATATTGAGGATGCAAAAATAGAGGGAACCTGATTCAATGGCTTGGCGAGATGCACATAGTATCTTTCTCACACACATCCCAACAGCAGACCTACAGAACGCAACTGTGCTAATCACCATCAGGTGACTACACTGAGGCAGTTGAGCCAGTCAAAACTGCATCTGATGAATGAATAATTCGAGAGTTTCTTTGTGAAAGTGACGGGATTTTAAATGGCCACCATATGGGGGCAGGCAGGTGGCTGGCAAAGGTTTCTGTCCTGCTTTTACTAGACAGGACGCCCTGCAGCATGCTGTCCATGAAGGGCACTGACACAAAGTGATTCCTGAAGCTTCTCACCAGCCTGTGTCTTGACAGAGGTTGCTTATGCCTGAGCAGGTGGCAGGTGCTGGCCTGAACCGAGCCCTGAGCTCGCCTGCAGTTACGCTGTCAGTGTCTTTCAAAGCTAATGCATCGTGACAACTACCTACCTGGAGTGTGTTAATGGCAGAAAGCCACTGCAAAATTGATGGTGGATTTGACACAGAAGAGTGGTTTCTCGTGTTACAAGAGGCAGAACACCCTGGTTCCCTTTGTCAGTGAAGACAGGAGTTGAGGGTCAGGACCCAGGCCATGGTGTAGATTTGAAAATCCAGAGCTGCAGTTGACTTGACCTCCTCTTTGCCTGTGTGTCATAGACATTTGCCCTCTCTCTCAGAAGCATGAGCCTCAGCTGTTCTTAAAAGAAAAAAATGGACCAAAAGATTATCTTTGAGCTGGAGTCTATACGACATTAACACAGAAGGCTGACAAGAAATGTCATGAGTGCGTGCTTCTACTGTGAGTCAAGAGGCTAAAACCCCACATTGCTCTTGTCTGCCTGGATCAGCAGGAGTGTTTGCATGGATTAATTATACAGTTGACTGACACTTTCTCAGAGGTTTCCCAAACCTCTAACCGTATCATTTGGTTCATCCCAATTACTGAATCGGTCAGGGTTCTCTAGAGGATTGGAGCCCATAGCATAACTGATAAATGTAGCAGAGGGGATTTATCAGATTGTCTTACATGATATGTGCTGGGAAGTCCAACAATGACTGTCTGCACTCTGATGAGGCTGAAAACCTCGTACCTGCTCAGTCTAAAGGCCCCATGCCTCAGCAGTCCTGGGCTAGTGCTGATGGCCTGAGGGTTTCCTGGAGAGTCACTGATTTTAGGTCCAGTGTTGCAAGACTGAAGAGGAGGACAGCTGCAGAGAGATGAGGGGAGGGAGGGAAGGAAGGAGAGACAGAGAGAGAGACAGAGAGAATTCAAGAGAGAGAGAGAATGCAAGAGAGAGAGAGAGAATTCAAGAGAGAGAGAGAGAGAGAGAGAGAGAGAGAGAGAGAGAGAGAGAGAGAGAGAGAGAGAGAAAGAGAGAGAGAGAGAGAGAGAGGCTAGTTGCACTCACCAGCAAGGATCAAAGATAGGCAGAGAAACACTGTTCCACCCTCCCTCTGATCCCTTCATAGTTGGGGACACCGCTGAAAGGGTCTGTCACTCTAGGGGAGGCTTCCCTTCAGCAAATCCCTCTAGAAAATAGCCTCACTAAGAAGACTTGTTTCCTAGTTGACCAGGTCCATTCACCTTGAAGATGAGAATTAACCATCATAATGATTTAATTGAAATTAAATTTACTTTGTTGCCCGGTTTCCTGGACTTTCAGGCTGGAAAAAGATACAGCTGCCTTAAAATATGTAACTTTTCTCAGATGAAAATAATGCGTGTGGTTTCCCAACATAATGCCCCAATAAATGCTTGCTCTGTACTCAATTACTCTAAATTGTTTACTTTTGTCATTCCTATCAATGTCTAGATGCTGGTAATATTTTATCACTTTAAAAATATCATTTTTAAATTTTGGATTATTTGTACATACCTTTTCATTAGGAAATGATGGAACAAATGCATGAATTTGTGAGTATGCTAAAAAGATGGAAAATGGCCACCTTGTAAGTTTCTAAAATTCTCTAAAACGTGGCAACTTTCAGGTAATTTAAAATGCCACTTTATTGATAAAACCTGTTTTCCTTCTCCCTTGAACTTGAAATTAGATTAAAATGAAAATGTGTTCCTTGGCTAGGTGAGGTGGTACCTACCTGTAAAACAATCACTGGGAAGTTGAGGCAGGAGGGTCACAAGTTTGAGGCCACTCTGAGACACACAGTGAGTTCAAGCCCAGCCTCACTGTAGAGCCAGGTTCCATCAAACAGACAAACATACAAATGCAAAGACCAATTCCAATTTTTCTTATCTTTTAATTTTCAAACTAGAAATTGTAAATAGAGTTCTTAATTGGTCTATGTAATAAAAACCCGGAGTCAGACATAGAGGAAAATGTTAAGAGATCACAGAGAAGGAGCAAACAGACTCCAGACCTCTATGGTTAGCAAGTGGCAAACTCCACTCTTTGACCTTCAGATAGGCTTTATTTGTACAAACAAGATATCACCACAAGAAATTCCCCTCATTCCAGATCTGCCTATATCCTCAGTCATTTTATACCAAAGCTAAAGGATTGTCTTCAAACGGGTAGTGACAAATTCATTTTGATGGCAAAGGTATTTTTTATAAATAAAAAGCAAACCAATGACATCTTGGGCACCGAAACCTCCCCTGCAAGGTTCCAAGATTTAGCTGCTGCTTTTGCCATTTTACCCTTCGCTTGACTTTATTTAAAAACAAACAAACAAACAAACAAACAAACAAACGAAACCACACACACATTTGTGGCATTTTCATCCAAGCACTATTCTAAATATTTCTCAGCTACCTTCTACAAAGTAGGTACCATTTAGCAGCCCTTTTTAAGGGTGAGGGAACTGAGGCAGAGCGAGGTGGAATGACGCACTCTGGAGTCCAGCTTCTTACTACCCCCTGCGTCCTCTCTAGGGGGTGTGTGAGTCGTCGGCTGTGATGGATTTCAAAGGGCACATCAAACTTTGAGGCTAATTTTTCCCATATGAATCTGAGTGTCTTACAGGGTGTCTTACTAAACTTCAGAGACGTTTTAATTTGTAATTTTCTCTTAAAAATTGGAAATTGCTCCTAATTGGTTACTTTAACTCGGCTCATTCCAACTTTTCTTTCATATAAAAATTTTTCTTTAATATAAAAGAGCTTGTTGTAGGCCTTGTCTACCCTCGTCCCCTCAGATAATTTTAAAATTAAATGGTAAATGGCAGTCTTAATACATACCCACAACTCCCATTGGCCTCTGGGTACCCTGCAGGATAGATGAAGTTTGAATGAAGTTCAGCCTCCTGGGTCTGGATCCCTAAGAAACTCAGGGAAGAGGGTGTCTGCAATGCTGGGGGCCAAGAAGACAAGAACGATCCCATAGCTGGTGGACCAGGTCTCTCAGTGTTGGCTCCTAGCATGGTGCCAGCCCCTCATGGCCAGCCTTGCAGGGTGGCTACGGTAGCACTGCCCAAAGTGCAGGAGGTTAGAACCAAGGGACTCAATTCATGATAGGACATAATAGGAGCAAGGACATGATCTAAAATACCCAGACAGCCTGAGCTCCCATAGCAGGAAGATTTCAGAAACAGAAAATTCAGGACACAAAGACAAACCAAAAGAGAAATCACAATGTTTTATCAGAGCTTATGGGAAAGATTAGTAAAATGGCAATGCCTAAATTAAACAGCTAATGGAAGGGGGGAAAAAAGAGATTTCACATCACTGGAAATGGACGCTGTATAAGAACAAATGAAAAGGTAATTTCAAACACAGAGTAGAGAAATACAAGCAAGAAATGAAAGTGGTCAATGGAAACAGAATTAATGAAAAAGAAGGTTAAACCCAGAAAAATCTACCAATCAGAACCCAAGGACAAAAAAGAAAATATAGAAAGTGATGACCAGAAAGAAGAATGCATACATGTGCTTCTGTGACAGTGTGTCTGCTGTGTATGTATATATAAAAATCAATTAAAATGAAAACAATACTTAATTTACTCTACTGTCTTACATGAGCATACCTAAGAAGGAAGATTTTTTTTTCTGGCTTTGCAAGAAATGCACATATGTGTGGGTACACACATACTGAATTCATAGGTGTAGTTAGTTCCAGTGAGAACTATTTACAAGATGGATTACAACAGTGAACAGGACATATCCAAGCTCTGCCTTTGATCTTGGACTCTGGTGGAAGAGACCAATCTGCATTCAAATGGCAGGTTGCATTCACAAGAAGAGAAATCCTGAAACTGTGCAAAGATGGGTGAGGGCTGTCTTCATGGAGACCCTGAAGAAGAGTGTGAACACATCGGAAAGGAAAAACAATGTCCCAGGAGAAGCAAAAGGGACCCTGATGGGAAAACTGGAGTAAACCTTGCTTGCAGATTCAGGGGAACAGAGGCCAAAGCCTGTGTGAGGTCATCATTCCAGGTGCTTTTGCCTTCCCAATAACAGATGATTGGTGCAGGCACGTTCCTGTTTTTCAGATGAATAAACCAAGGCAAAGAGAGTCAACTAACTTGCTTATGGTCACTCAGCCAGTCAAATCTTGGTTCCGGCCAGTCTGCCTCCAGAACTAGCCCTGCAAAAATGTTGACAAAGATGGGATTTATCTTTCAGTTCTGCTTGACCTCAGTAACTGAATTGGGTGGTTAAAGACATGAGGAGGTTTCTGGTTAAGCCACCCTCATGCAGTCTCCTTGCAGTAGCTGACACACATGCCTGCCTGTCACATCTGGGGACTTATCGAGTGCACTTAAACCATGGGTAAATGATCCCCAGGCTGTCTTTAGGATAATCAGAAACAAATGGAAAATAGTTCTCCTGTATTATCAACAGCATATCAGCAAAACTTATGTCTTAAAATGTGCATTCAATTTCTAATATTAAAAAACATAGTTAAAGCCATATGTTGGATATTATCACGCATCTTTGTGAAATTAGTACGGGACCCATTTGAATAACCATTTTGTTCAGATCAAACCTACTGGGGTTTCTTTCTTTCTTCTTTTTTCTTTCTTTCTTTCAATTCTTTCTTTCCTTCCTTCCTTCCTTTCTCTCCTTTCTTCCAATCTTTTCTTTCTCTCCATATTTCTTTTGGTTCTTTTTTTTTTCTTTAAGAAAGATGCCTTTCCTCTCCTTTTCCCTTGACCCTTTTATAAATTTAAATATGAAGCGGAAAGTGTGTGTGTGTTCTGTCTGTCTGCACACATATAGTGATGTCTGCAAATGGGGCTGAATTTTCAAAACCCAGAGCTTTCGGCTTGAAAATTATAGTGTGGACAGGTGGAAGTTGGATATGAACAATTTGCTTGTGAAAAACATAGATAAGTTGCCTGCCCTCCCTTTCCCTTCCTTTTCTACTCTCTCATTTTTTTTTTTTTTTTTTTTTTTTACCTCCCACCTTGGGGCAGGTTAAGGAAAGTGCTGGTCTACTCTGTCTGATCCCCTAGTTATGCTTCGAAACACTTGTTGCCCATGTCATGTGACTCTAGGAGAAAGCCCTTTCAAAGCCCTATCCAATCAATGCCGAGAACTTAATCACTGCTGTTCCGATTCATCTCATTTAAAGTCGTTACATACCAGTAAACACTGACTACACTGGCTTTCATGAAATGAGCAATCCACAAAAGATACACAGTCAATCTTTTCTTCCATTTCTAGGGTCTAATCAAGAGAGGCCTTATATTAGTGTGTTTGAGAGTTCAAAATGTCTAAGCAACCATGGTGCCCCAACCATCCACTCATTTTCATGTTGTAAAGAGGTAGTCGTAGAGACATGTGTTTATAGAGAGTCCTACTGAATCCTGGATATAGAATAAATCATAATTATGTATATACATATATATTCTAGCTGGATTTTTATAGCAGACACATGTGAAGTAGATGCCTTAACAATGATCACAGACTATTTATGATCATAAAAGTTTAAAGGGTATTGTAAAATACAGGGTTTAGCCAATGTCAAAAAAACAAAAATCAGGAATAAACATGAAATCAGTTGATTTAGTTTGCCTTAAGTAAAATAGAACAACAAAAGTCTCTTGATTGTAGGAGCTGAATCAGCAAATAGAAGAAAAATCCCCCAAAGAATCAACCCTATACTTACAACCCACTTGAGGTTTTCACTCCGACAGACTAGTCACTAAGTATAGATGGTCCTCCCACTGCTGGTTTGTACAACTTTAAATTTGTCTCTTTCTTTGGTCTGGACCTCAAGATATATTCTAGGTTCAGATGGTGTCACTTCATGCCCTTTAGCTGATACTTCATGCATAATAAAGAAGTAGCAATTTTCCATGAGAACACTTCTTATGCCAACTCAATTCACACCCTAATAGAAGCAAAAAATAAAGAAGGCTGGTGGGATGAAATGCCACTTGGCTTGGCTTAGGCTAAATGTGAAAGGAGACGAGCACTGGCAATGATGCACTCAGAGGAGGAACTAGATGGTACATGATGGTGGAAGGGACAGGTGGCCATTGGAGCCATTTGTTCAGGAACTCTAATGCAGAGCACAGGTAGCTTCAGGAGAAAATTAAGAGCTGAGCTGTATGAGAACAGTCATCAAAATGACTGCTTGTGTTGGTTGGTGTAGACAAAACAGGTTGAAGAAGCACAGTAGGTACCACATATAAAGAAAGCCATACTCTCTCTTCCAAAGAAAGGCAAGTATAAGGCAGCCGATTCACAATCCGAATCATATACCCTTTGCCTTTATCTTCCAGCTTTCACTGCCCCTCTGCCTCCCCTCTTCCCCAGCCCTAGCCCTAGGCAGTACAGATTGCACCCCTTGACTTCTTCCCATCCTTTCTGCTAAGACCTGCCTCCTGAGGAATCTCCCGCCTCAGCATCTTTGCTTCTCTTTGTGCTGTCAGCCTTTGCTCCTTCTGAATGACAAACAAGTCCATGGAGCTAGACTGAGGACTAAGATGAATGGCGTGAAGGAGAAGTGATAGATGAAGAGAAATTTATTACCCAAATAACAGAATGGAGGAGCACCTGATGTGAAAAGAGGAGGAGTCAAAGACAGCCATGGGAGGCTAGGGTGGATTGGCAAATGAACAGGGAAGTAGGGGAGAGGGTGCTCGGAGGGAGGCTGGTGGCTTCAGTCTCAGTGTTTACATACTGAGCTGGAGGACATTTTGGACAGCTATCACAAATCACAGGCTTCTGAGGCAGGAATCTTTTCCAGTGTTATGTTCAGATACGGTGTTGACAGATAAGTTTTCACACATGCAAGATATTTAAAAGGACATGATTTCAACCAGCAGTGTGATGAGTAAGCTGGAATGTCGAACTAAGGGGTTTGGGCTTGTCTCACAGGCCATGACATTCATGGAGAGACAATGAGTCATGAATCACTTCCAGGCAGATTTATTTTACATCAGATGAAACATGTATAGGTTGAAAGGAGGAAAACCCAAACTTTAGTAGAAAATAAAAAGGCTTTTCTTTTGGTCATAAAAGGGTGATAGATCATGAAGTCCAGATGGATGATGCTGGGAATGAGAAGGAAGGGACAAATATAGAGGCCAAGTGTTAGCTATGGTTGTAGTTCAAGCTGCAGGAAGATTTGGGCTGGTTGGCGGCTTTGGCATCTCATCATGTGTGATCTTGGACAAGTGGCATTTGTCCCTGTGTTGGTCACTTTTCTGCTGCTGTGATAAAATAGTCACGTCTAAAATCAGTGGAGGGAAGAGTTTATTTTTGACTCCCGGTTTCAGAGGGCTAGAGTCTACAATCATGGGGAAGACATGGCATCGTGGCAGGAGCAGAAAGCTGGCTGGTTCTCTTTTCATCTGTGTACTGGAAGCAAAGGGAACAAGCAGGAAGTGGGGTAGGACCATGGACCCTAAAAGCCCATCTCAAGTAACACACTTCCTTCAACAAGGTTCTACCTCCTAAAAGTTCCCTCATTGCTGCAAACAGTGCCACTGACTGTGGACCAGTGTTTACCTATGGAGGACACCGCAGCACCTCCCCCAGCCTCAGTCTCCTTACCTGTAAAATGAATATGAATGCCATATCCAATTTAACACAGGTTTACAAGGAAAACAGAAATCACACAGGTTTCTGAACACAGCAGCATGAATTAAGAATGCTTCCTAGCACATAAAGTCTGGTCCCTATTGGTAGCTCTGATTGTGGAGCTAGAAACACTGACAGGAGCATGTACTCAGGTGAGTATGGATGAAGGGAAAAGAGTCACCAATGACAGGTTTTGAAGTTGGGTCAATGGAAATAAGACCACAAAATCCAAGAAATCATGAGAGGCTGACGTGGGTCAGCATCAAAACTCCACTTAGCATCAGTCTTCACTTCTAGAGAAGATCCACACATTTGTAGCTGAGGAGCTGGATCCATCTATTTTCTGCCTATGGAATCCCAACATCTCAAAGTCCTCCTTCTCACCCTTCCAGGTTGATGTTATTTTTCTTGAGATAATTGGCTGGATCTATGAGACCCATGCCCGATCTCTTTGATGAAGACTTGTTCAGCCATATTCTTGCTGTTTCTCCAGCCCATGATCTCATGTTTGGCACTGTGGGTAGACAACTTATTTTAAAAATCTTTTGTTTGTGGTTACTTTTTGTTTTGTTTTTTTTTTCTTTTTTCTTTTTTTCAATTTCTTTCTTTCCTCATGTGTTTTACTATAAGCAGCAAGGCTAAACCAGGTTGCAGCAACATGTTGTCTAGAATTCTATTTAATATGCAAGTTCTTACTTATAAATTTTACTGTCCACTCACTGGAAAACAGTGCAGTAGAGTCCTTTACCACTCTGGGACAAGGGCCACTTTTCCTTCAGGCATGACTCTTCACTGCTCACCGAGACCTCAGCCAAAGAACCTTTAACACTCATTTCTCAATGCCTTATCTTGAAGGCATTGTAGGATGCCCTTCCAGTCATGTGCCTCAAAATTCTTGCACTTTCTCCCAATTTCAAAGCTGCTTTCACGTTATCTGATACACAAAATTCACACATATTTAGCAGAACTGCCCTAAGAAAGTCTCACAAAGTGGTTAGCTCAAACAACAAAAAAGGATCGCCTCCCTCTTAGGTTGAAATCTGACAGGGAGGCATTAGCTTCTTCTGAGGATGGCAGGAAGGAATAGTTACAACTTTCCCTTGGCTCAGAGAGGGTCAGGGTCGCCTTGTATCTTCTCATGTGGCACTCTATGTGTGTATTTCTGTATTTAAAAGTTCCCTTTCTATAATGTTCTGTACATACTGGATCAGGTCTCACCCCAGCGATCCTCTTTTACTATCATCAACCCTTCTTAAAACCCCATCTCCAAATAAGGCTCACATTCTGAGATGTTAGGCGTAGGTCAGCCCCGCCCCCTCGTGTGTGTTTCTCTCTCCTTGTCTCTCTAATTCAACCCATAATAGTATTTGAGAGGGTTTTACGACCAAGGTTTTTACATGTGGATTTTATAAATCAGCTCCGTGCTTGCAGGGAACTGCAGGTTTTGACATTTGTCTATTTTCACAGGAGCTTTCAAGTCCAGGCGAGAGCAGGCGAAGAGATCACATTGTGCTTCTCCTTGTTGATAGTAGCTTCCTTTGGTGTTGGGGGCAACGGAATGGCAAACGGATTCATTTTGCAGCCTCACCATATATGGGTCTCTTGGCTTCCAACTACGTAAGCTTTCTTTGATGAACTACACCCCCCCCCCCATTTTAGTCTTTTCTCTGCCGAAGTAGATGCCTATTCTGCACGAAGCTCTTTGCAAGGACAGAGAATTTGTATCTCTTAATGGAGCAGAGTCACAAGATTGTCTGTTCCCCTGCTTCTGCCTTCATATACAAGTATCATGTTTTCCACGGCTATTTAGAGCTTTGGCTGGAGATGACCCTATGGAAATTGCAAACTACACTCCTTATGAGAGACCAGCAACTGGATGCTGTAGGATTTTTAAGAAAGTGTGAACCTATAGCAAACTGGGTTTTGAAACTCTTATGCAAATGTATCCTTGTAATGAGATTTGCAATCTTAACTTCTAAAGCATTCCTTCGCCATGCCATCATATTATGTATATTCTATGGACGCAAAATACTCAAGTTTTCTGTACTATCAACTTAGATGTTGCGTTTTCATTATACTCTCCTTCTGTCCTCTCTCATTTTATATTTTACTGTGATGTACTTCCTGTTATGTGAAAAAGAAAAAAAAAAAGAGGCACTTGATCAGAAATATTCAAATCTATGCGCATGCACCCAGGAAGGAACTGCTTATTATCCATGGAAGTTGGAGCCCATGCTTCCTGATTGTAACATTTTGTCAAAGTCTCCGTGAGTCCTGTCATCTGGCACGATCTCTCCCTCATCGGAGGCCTTCCCAAGCCTGTGTCTCGTTTGTCAGCTCCTATCTTCTGAGTGACAGAGCCGGCTTACTCCACGTTGATCGTCACCCCCTACATCATGCCAAGGAAACAGATGGAATGGAAGAAATAGGAATCAATAAGATGAGAAAAGTTTAATTTCCTTGGTCTTCCTACAGTATGCCACTTTCCTTCAAAGCCAGAGTTTTTAGAGGGAATAGACTCAGCTTCTTTGACGAAAACAGAGACTTCAGAAGCCTTTAGGTTGCTCTGCAGTTTGCAGCTTGGCTGTCTTTTCCTTTTCCCATTTTGCCTTTAATAATCACAGCATTTAGTCCAAGTGTAATCCCCACCCCACCTTGTTCACTTGCAGTGTGACTGTATGTGCGTGTCAGGGGTGAGTGTTATGAAAAAGCCAAAAATCTACACGACAGTCAATATGTGCAGGGAGAAGGAACAGGCTATGAAGTAAGTTCATTGTTCAAACCAAATAAGGTTGTTTACAGGCCCTGTGATCTGTGGGAATTTTTAGCTCCCTGAGCCTCAGTCTCCTCATCTTGAAGACTGTCTAGCTCACTGTGCTATTATTTACTTTCAAAGGAAGTGCGTGGGACATTATCCCAGGGCCACATACTGTTGGTTTCACTGATGTCAATTACTACATGTGGAAAGATAAAACATGGAGGGGGAGGGGGGAAGAGCAGAAAGTGATGGGCCAGCCGGTATGAAAATCCATTTAAAGGGTGGTCATTGAATTTCTGTCAACTGGGATAAATAATATTCTTTTGGGCCCCAAGTAGAAGAGAGTAAATAATCAGATATATGCTGAAGAACATGTATCCAGCCATACACACAATGTCTATTGCAGGGCTGAGGAGATGGCTTGGTAGGAAGAGGAGGATCTAGGTTTGCATCTCCAGCACCCAGAAAAAAAAATACCTGGGTACGTGTTTTGATCATATCTACTACCTACCCTTCAATCCCCACGCAATTCCTCATTTCCCCACCTCTTTTTCCTCCCAGCTTCATATACTCTTGTTCTAAATCCACTGAGTCTACTTAGTGCTGACAGTGAGTGCATGTGTGTAAGATTATCTAGTGGTGGATGAGGAGCCTTTCTAGGGCCAGATTGCTACAGAAAACCTAATCCCAGTAGCCATCAGTTGTCAATAGCTCTTCAGCTGATGGTGAGACTTCAAGAGCAGCTACCTTATCCATGCTGGGATTTTTGGCTTGTTTGATGTTGTGTGGTCCTATGGATATAGTCATAGCCTCTACAAGTTGGTGTGTGCAACAACCCTGTCATGTCCAGCAAATACTGTTTCATTATAGATGTCTACTTACTTGACTCAAAACTTTTCTATCTCTTGAGGGATGGGACTATGGTATAGATGTTCTATTTACAGCTGAGGAGTCCACAGTCTCTTATTCTCTACATGTTTACTAGATGAGGGGTCTCTGTATTAATTGCCATCTACTGTAAAATACCTTCTCTGATGAGGGTTAAGAGATGAACTGACCTATGGTTATAAAGATGATGACTTGAGGCAATGGTTCTCAACATTCCTTGTGCTGTGACCCTTTAATACAGTTCCTCATATTGTGGTGACCTCTCAATCATAAAATTATTTTCATTGCTGCTACATAACTGTAATTTTGCTACTCTTATGAACTATAATGTAAGTATCTATCTTTTCTGGTAGTCTTAGGCAACCCCTGTGAATGGATCATTCAATCCAAATTGAGAACCACTGACTTAGGAGAAGGTTGAATATGGTATCCATTAAGCAGAACAATGGTGTTAGGTTCTTCCCCCAAGGTCTATGACCTAGCCAGCCTTATATTTTGGCTCAGTTATGGGTACCAGGAATGAGTTCTATCTTGTAAAGCAGACCTTAAATCCAATTAGAAAGTGATTGGTCACTCCCATGATGTTTGTGCCAGCATTACACCAGTGGACATGTCTTGCCAGATCAGTTATTAATGTAACCCATATGGTGATAGCTGAGTAAGACCGTTGATCAATTTTAATTCCTTCACAGAAACTTCCAGCCAGTAGGGATGAAACTTCCAGGCAGATACCAATTTGATTTCTCCATATCCTATGATTCAAATATGTGGTGTCTTCAGCAATAAAGTTCTTATCTACCACCAAGTTAGGTAGCCTGTAGCAGTGGCAACAGTCTGTCATTTTATTGGAGGGAAATTTCTGGGACTCCATTGGCCAATAATTTGAAATGGGGTAACCTATATCCAGCCTTGAGGTTTGTATTTGATAACCCATGGTTAACATAAGAGGAATTACCCTTCTAACAAAACACACACACACACACACACACACACACACACACACACACACACACAAAATTCAGGAAACTTTTAGAGTAGTAGGATTCCAGATGACTTCCTCAAAAGTCATTAGTGTTAATTGTCCCCTCCAGTATTGTCTTCTGCCTTTCCCTACATTACCACATTTAACCCTTCCTGTTCCATTATCACCCTTTCCCCATTCATACTACCTGCTTTCTATCCCTTCCTCCCTTGAAACCTGCCCACGCCATGGGCCCTGACTAGTTGTGAGGAAAACAAAAATCTTCAATACACTTTGAAATAGGAAATAGGTCTGGAGTGAACTGCTCTCAGTCTCAATTTGTGTTGAGGTGACCAGATAGCAGGAGAATGAGGAAGTGAGGAAACAAGGAAGGGGAAGTGGGATATGTGTGGACTCTGTAGAGAGAAAGAATCAAAAACATTGGCCAGTGTAGATGGAGTGAGATCAGTTACCACTGTTAGCTGGCAGTTAACTGACTTGACTGATGTTGTCCATCTCCAGAGACTGGGAAAGAGAAGCCCTATCCTTCTTAATGATTACAGTGTAGAGGAGTGGCTTTATATCCTGAAGAAAGGTGTTCTTCAGTTGTGCGAGATACACAGACATCTCAGCAGTGTGTGTGTGTGTGTGTGTGTGTGTGTGTGTGGTGGGTGGGTGGGTGGGTGGGTGTAAGTGTACATTTGTAAACCCCTTTAACTAAATCATCTAAAAAGATGGAACGAGCCCCCACAATCTCATGTCCCTAGTACAAAGAGAATATTATTTTGTCAGCCTTAGCTTTTCTGGTGCAGGCCCTTCAGGAGAAAACAGGAGTCCTGCTAGGGATGCCCTTGGGCCCTTAGAAACTGTGGTAGTGTTTGCTTAAGTGGATGGAAGAGGATGGATGAAATCATTTGTACTTGAGGCTGTAGATTTCAGGTCCAAGGTTAAGGCCTCAAGGAACCTGGCTAGGGTTTGGGCGAGAAAAGAATCTTTGTCATGGGCTGGAGAGATGGCTCAGAGGTTAAGAGCACTGACTGCTCTTCCAGAGGACCTGAGTACAATCCCTAGCAACCACATGGTGGCTCACAATCATCTATCATGAGATCTGGTGCCCTCTTCTGGCGTGCAGGCAGATATGCAGACAGACTACTACATGTAATAAAAATAAGTAAGTAAATAATAATAATAATAATAATAATAATAATAATAATAAAAGAGACAATACAAATTTTTCTTAAAAAACACAAATCTTCACATCACAATGCTGATGCAAGTAGATGTTTATAGAGTGAATAATTCTGATAATCTGTTATATAGCAGGCTCTGAACTGGGCTCTGCTAGGCCTTGTGCTTGCACTTAGAGAGCTGAAGACCTCTGTGAGCTAGACCATAATAGCCACATGAAACAAAAAGCTACCGAACCATGTATTTTTAAGAGATGTGCCTAAGAGGAACACAATCTGTTTTTTTTTTTTTTTTTCTCCTTTTAAAAGTTCTTAATCTTGGTAGGAAAATTTAAAAGTAGCAAACTGAGGAAATTATTAAGTTGATACTTTATTATATTTTTAAGTTATGGGTATATGTGTTTGTGTATGGGTTTGTACATTCAGTGTACTGAAGAGGCCAGAAGAGGCTGTCAGAGCACCTGGATTTGAAGTTATAGGGAGTAAACTGCTTGATGTGGATGGGCACTGAGAATAAAACTTGGTCCCCTGGAAGAACAGTATGTGTTCTTAACCACCCAGCTCTCTCTCTCTCTCTAGTCTCACCAGTCTCATTTAAAGGAGTGAAGAACTATAAAGAACTCAAATGTCCAGTGTAATAAGTTGATTTTCTACAATAAAAGTCTTTGTTCTTGTATGCATAGGTTTAACTGAGAAAATGGTACTGCAGTTTTCTGAGATGTGTTGTCATATCTACCATAGGCTGGGGCATCTATTCTCCATGGCCACCTTTGCAATGCCTCTCTGAAGACAATGGACAGAGTATTAGGATGAAGATGGCTTTGCTGGAGAAACATGCTCGCTCATCACCCACCCCACGATTTCTCAGTAAACTGTGTGTTTGGTCAATGGCATCAAAGCCACAGAGCTGTTAGGTCCTTATGGGTGGTCCAGGACTTAGCATTGTTTTGTCCTGTGCATTTAACACTTAGTTTCACCTCAGTATCATTTTTGGACCTTGTTTCTCCTCAATAGCTCTGATTTTCTCTGCTCTTCTTGTGTTTCACAGTAAACTACATAAAATCATTCCTGGACCCAGACAAGGTAGAAACAAACTACATGAGACGTCTCTGAGAAGTAAGTTAACAAAATTTTATCAGTTTTCCTTTTGGATATTTGTGTGCTGAAGTGTTTTTAATTATATCCTTTAAATTTGTCCATGTTATTTCTTATAAGAAACACGTGTTTTTATGAGCAGATATTATCATTATAAAATTTTTGTGGAATGCTCTAAAAGTTATTTCATAAATTTAACTTACCTTCTGCTCAAAGCACTTGGCATACGGCAAAAACCAGAGGAGTTCCTATTATTAGCACTTGAACTTGGTGGGACACTTGCAAAGTCATAGGAGTTAAGTTTGCCCTAGACTTCCCACCAGGCCTTTGCTGTGGTACACATACTTTCTAGATAAAATGTGATTCTAATACTAGTATCATTCAGCAACTATGTTAGGTTCTGCAGAAAAATGCTTTCATACAGAATTAATAAGATTAGAGTAAAATTTGCCTTCAACGCACAAACTGCCTGTGTGTAAATTCAGATATTTGAGAAGTCATTTTTGTTAAATTATAGCAATTCTCTCTTAAAAGTTGTTTCTTTGGTTGGGTGCACCAAGGTTTCCAGAATACCTAACAGGGTCGTCAGAATGTTGCCTCTGCTTTGTCATCCTCAGCATCATACATTCTCCTGCAGGGACCACTAATTAAAGAAAGGCATCCTCCTCTGTGGAGGGAAGCAGGGTCACTTGTCTTAGTCCCCTGTAAAAGTACCTTCTTGAAGTTTCCTCTTTTCTCAAGAGCTTCTCTGGTCTCTCCAGCATCCTGCTCTCCGAGTCTTCATTCTTCCGATGACCTTTGGTCTTTGTGTTGCATCTTGTGGCTGTTCTGTGAATGGCTATTCTCTGAACCCGTTTCCTTAGCTGCTGCTGGCTCAGCTGTGCACAATCTAGGGTTGTGCAGGTTATTAAAGGGTGGGCAGCATCTTTAGAATGGTTCATGGACCTTGTTATAGGCAACAATAAGCATGTGAGGAGGGAGCTGGGAGTTGGGTACCTCAGGAATCTTCACTGTGGCAGGTGTTAAGAGGCCTGTAGAGGTGGATGAGGGTTTTTATTATTTTCTTACCAGGCTTTATGTTGGGTGTTTGAGCTTCCATAGAAATGCTTACAATGCTCTTATTGCCTGAATCAAGGTTAAATAGACAAATGCATAGTAATGTCCCTGGCCCCTTAGTTAAAGCTCTCTTAGATCCTTTCTGACAGCCTGCCACATAGAACAATACTATTTCCCTGGCTTTATAATGGTCACTAGCTATTGAATTGATGTTAGAATTTCAATTGGATTATAGTCTGCCAAGCATTCATAGTATATGCAGAAAAGAAGAATTTGTGTATTTATTCTGATCTTCAATATACATTTTTTTGGATAAAAATAAAATAAAATAGTTATCATTAAAATGCTACAATAGAAATACACCAGAATATTGACTTTTGTACAATCTTCCCCCCAAAAAAACAGAGAATGAAGGGCTTTTTTAAATTATTAGACTTTGCAAGATATGGATACTGTTTTGCCAATCACAGATGGGAAAGACATTCAGGCTAACAATTATAAAGGAAAAATTAAACATTGTTCTATTAAAAAGAAAACAATTTCAGAAGGAAGGTATAATAAGCAATAGGGCAAGTATAAATCCGTTCATTTCAACCTTTGTTTGACATTACAGAATACTGGGCACCACTTGGAATGAGGGAAGGCAGAGAGGAACCATACATATAACTTCCCCTAAGGAAGATGACAGCTTATTTTGTTAAAATATTCAAAAATGGTACATTAAAATGTGAATTATGAGTTACAGGGAGCCATACATTTCAGGGGAGTACAGTTTAGCAGAAGCAGACAGGTGGGTTGGCAGGAGGGATGGTATGAAAGCCTGTGTTCACAGTTAAGTCTACCACTTGGGCAATTCACTTAGCTTTTCTGTATAATTGGACAGTAATGCTACTTTGTCTTGTTGCAATAATTAAAGGTCAATATATGTAGTAGGCTAGCAACAGCACCCGTCAAAGAGGAAAATTTCAGGATGAAATGAGCCAACCTTGTGGAGCAAGGACACCAAAGTAACTGCAGACCACCTTCTACTGGACTGCTAGGTGAGGAGTGTGTTTCTACCTTTGAGTAATACATTTAAATGGTATGTAAAACACTTAGAATAGTACTTCCCAGTTTGTGTAAGCCAATATTGTGATTCTTCTAGTGACTTCATGGGCACTGTGACATTTTGCTCATTCAAAGAGACTCTAAGAATAGTAGCCAAACTGTGTTAGTTTTCTTACAAAAAAAGGGGAATGGGTATTGGAAGGAGTAAGCAGTCTGTGCTACCCAAAGAAATATGCTGGTTCATTTAGCCATTAGTTATGGTTCATCGTGTACACAGCCCTAGTTGTTAATCTCTCTCTTCATAATTGATACCTGTATCATGAAAAAAATGTCCCCAGAATGACATCTAATCACTTTTGTCTGACTAGACAAAAGAAAATCACAAGTCTATTTATTTCCCTAACATCTAGTTCATGGACCACAGAGTAAAAGACAATGAATATATATTGAATAATTTGATGAATTTTGAAACCTAAAATTCTAAAAATACTTGAAAACTCTTCTAAGGTGTGTAAGAAAGATGGTAGTATGAAACTCATGACTAAAATGAAGTTAGTGAATGACTTTAAGTACTACCACCTGAGAGTTTAGTTAGAAGTATTAGATACCAGAGTGAAGTGGACATAGTCTGAGTTAGTCATTCTTAATTAAGGGAAGTTAGATAGTGCTATAGGCAGAACTGAATACCTCCTGTTATTAATGCTGAAATGCTAGTCTTCAGTATTTCAGATGTCTAACACATGCCTGGAATTGCTGATACTACCAGTGTACACACACACACACACACACACACACACACACACACACACACACACACAGTCACACACACACACACACACACAGACTCACACACACACGTGCAAACTCACACACAGTTCAATCAATGAGGGACAGAGTATTCAAACAATATATGAGTCTATGGGCACCATTCTCACCACTCTCTGGCCCCCATAGGCTTGTGGCCATATAATAATGTAAAATGCTTTCAGTCCAGTCAAAAAAGTTCCCATAGTCTTTTGAAGTCTTAACACTGTCACAAAGTGCAAAGTTCAAAATCTTTTCTGCGACTGAAGAGAATTTATTAATTGTAACTCCCTGTTAAATTAAAAATCAAATCACATATTTCAAGACATGGTGGAACAGTACATACTTTATTATTTGAAAATTGAGGCACAGTGAGGAAACACCGGACCAAAGAAAGACCTAACACCCAGTGGGACAAACTCCAAATCCTATAGTTCTATGTCTGATGCCAGAGGCCTTGGATGTCTCTGGCATCCAAGATGCTTATGGCTTAGCTGCCTGGGACACCCTTCCCTCTCTTCGGCTGCTTTACCCCTGTGTGCAGCTCTCTGTGCTGATATTTCGCAGCTCCGCCACGTTTACCATTTTAAGGTCTGTGATGCAATCCAGGCTTCACTTTTATAGCTTCATGAAGTGGCCTCTCAAGGCCCCCACATAGGGACTTCCCTGGCAAGTGCTTGGCTTCAGCAGCTCTCTATAACCACAGAGAAAGATTCAGTTATCCTTTTACTGCTGTAACCTTCATGATTCTCAAGTCAGTACCATGAGGGTGACACTGCCAAGCTCTGCTACCAACTTGGCCTGAAGCCTGGTACCCTTGAATATCATCCTTAGCAGCTTTGATTTATTGTTACTTTTTTGAAGCAGAAAATTCCTTAGGCCTTTTTATTCCCCCCAAAGTTGGAAGCCTAGCTGTGTGGGTCTTGTCCTGAGGGTGCCACTCTTTGTTACAATTCAGATTAGGCTTCTCTTATTTTGAGATTATATTGATTTTCTTATCTCTTTCAGCACAAGCCTTGGCTCCAACATTCAATTTCCTGGTGCGCTTTTTCTCTTCAAACTGTGTGTTTTGTGTTTCTTTTTGTCCTGCTTGCTCTGTTTCATTGTAGGTCCATATAGAAGTGATTACTAACAACCATGTCACCGAGTCAATACACATTGTCCTAAAATTTTCTTCAGAAATTAGTCTATTACTTTTCAATTTTGCTTCATGTAAATTCTTAAGAGAAAGGCATAAAGCAGTCACTTTTATTTATTTATTTTTTTGGCCAAACTATCACAAGAACGTTCTCTAGCCCAGTGTTCATGAAGCGTTTCATGCTGCCTGGTCCTGCAATATGATTCCCATTTTCTAGATTTCTCAGCTATTTCATCCCCTTTAAGTTACTATACAGATTAACCATGAAACGCATCATTCTAAGACATCACTTTTTAAGTGAAGAGGACACTTAAAACTAAATAATCCAATAAATCATCTGATAAACAAGACAACATTTGACTACCGTGCGCTTCTTACTAAGCTATTTACTTTGTGCTGTTTCAGGACAGCATGACTACATGCAAAGTGGCCTTTTGTAAGAATCCAGCTGAAATAACATGCCTCACTTGGAATGTTTTAGGAATATATTTCTGTTACCAACAAGAGATTTATTAGAAAGTTAGCTTACTAAGAAATTGTGTTTCAATTATGTTCAATTTCCATTGAATTTCTCCAATTTATTGTGCATATACCCTGTGCATGACACAAGGATAGTTGTGAAATGCCTATAGTGTAAGTCAGAAAACATCCTGGGATGAGACTTGAATTGTCATGATGTGTGCATCTCTGAAACCTTATTGGGTGGCACCGTGTAATCACTGGTTGTTGCGCATGTGTGTTAGGAACTGTTTGCAAAAAAATTCTTTAGCTCTGTGGCTTTACAGATGTAGTCTCTGCACTGAGCATCTATGTAGGATGATGCACAATATTATCTTGCGTAGATGTTTGCTTGAGAAACATAAGGAATAGCTTTGAAAACAATTAATTTTTTTAAAGCGATTAAGGGCCAGGAATCCTTTGGAGATGGGTTTAATCTCCTCATCTGAATTTAAAGCAGCTGGGAACAGCCAGCTCATTGTTAGGTGTGGTGATTATGAATGGGACACCTCTGTGTGAAACCAGCAAGTTCTTCTTACAGGATCTTCCAAGCAGAAAATAATCTTTTCATTTCCTCTTCTTCACCTCCCAGAAGGGGGAGGGGACTTGCAAATAAACCCAGCTTTATACACACCCAAGAATCTATGGGTTAATTGAAGGAAGAGTGCCACCAGAGAAATCATGTAGGGTCCAGAAGTTCTTCCTGAACATTAAATGAAACAGCTATTTTAGTGTTCCTGCTAAAATAGTTAGGGGTCTCCAGAGACAGGGTTAATAGGTGATATATAGATAATAGAAAGATAGGTAGATGATAGCTGAGTAAGTTATGGATAGATGTGGGAAGATTCATTAGAGGAATGGCTCACAAGTCTGTCATGGTGACTGAGAAGTCATACAATAGGCCAGTTGTTGCTGGATACCCTGGAGTGCTAATGCTCAGTTCAGGTATCAGCCTCAGAGACAGGGAAGCTGATGTTGTAGTTTTTCATTCATTCTAATACCAAAGGCCAGAGAAACAGGGTGAAAGAGTATTGTTGCCCTATCTCTAGGAGAAAAAAAGGAATACAATGTTCTTTCCTCCATTTTTTTCTCTGTGTATTAATTCTGAATCTGAGTATAGTGCATCCTCTGTCTACAAACTCATTTGATGATCTGTAGTAATATGTAATCAGACACCTAGAAATAATGCTTCACCTGTTTTCTTTGATTCTTTGGTCTAGTCAAGTGGCCACCCAACATTAATCATCATAAGGACTTAACACAGATAACATGGAATATAAATATAGACAAATATAGCATTTATGGAAAGAGCATAATAATAATAATAATAATAATAATAATAATTATTATTATTGTGTGTGTGTGTGTAGGCTTGCTGCCCATAAGTTGACTTTGTGATTTTCAGATGGTCTTTCCCTCCCTCTCTTCCTCCTACCCTCCCTCCCTCCCTCCCTCTTTCCCTTTTTCCTTCCTCTATCATTCTCGCTGAAACAGGGTCCCTCACTGCTTGGATAGACTAACAGCATAACCTGCTCATCTCTGAACCCCATCTTGCACACAGTGCCAGTTCTGGGGGTACAGGTATGCCTCCATGTGAAGTTAGGACCTTATGCTTGAGTCACAGGCACTCACTTTCCCATAAAGCTATTTCTCCAGCTCCATCAAAATATCATGGTTTTATTTATATCCTCATTTGTTTTTAATTCTGACCTTTATCCTGACTCCTTTCATTAAGTGTCTTTTCCCTTATTGTTTTTACTTGGTTGCCCATATTTTAACTGGGTTACAGAAATTTCACAACTATTTCTATACACAGTTGTGTACAAATGCATGTATTGTGAATTATTTAATACAGTACATATTCATCTTTCTACTGATCACAATTTTTTTTAGCTTATTTTTTCTATATTCATCCCATAGCAGTAATCAACATGGGTGTGGCTATACCGCCTTATTGAAAATATGTTTAACACCATTGAAGATATTATATACTTTCAAACACATATATTTGTTTTTCACAGCCCAAGCTGACCTTAGTCACCTTCTTGCCTTCCTGGGTACCAGGATTAGAGTTACAAACAAGCCCATCCAGCTTTATATTTTGAGGAGTACATTTTTTAGTCAATAATTTTCAAGTGTTGAGATTGAGCCTAGGGTTTCACACATGCTAGACTAATAGTCTACCACTGAGTTATATCCTCAGCTCCAGTTTTGACTTTTGATAAAGCCTTAATGCCATAGTATGAATTAACAGGGCAGGAATATCATCAGTGGATCAAGCTACAGATGATGTATAGCTCAATGAACTCTTGGGAGGTAGCACTTAGCTGGAGGAAACACATCACTAAGGTTATGCCTGTGAATAGTGTATCTTGCCATGTCTTTTGCCTGTCTTGTACTTTCTAACTGTAGTGGTGTGAGTGACATTCTCTGTCACATGCTCCTCCTGCCACCTGAAACATCTCTTCAGGCCAGAATTGGAGTCAGTTAACCATGGCTTAAAACCTCAAAAACTGATGGGCAGTGGTGGTGCACACTTTTAATCTCAGCAGAGGCAGAAGGGAGGCAGAAGCAGGTGGATCTCTGTGAGTTAAAGGCCTGCCTGGTCTATAGAGTGAGTTCCAGGTCAGCCAGAGCTACCCAGAGAAACTCTGTCTCAAAAAATAAAATAAAATAAAACAACAAACAAACAAACAAACAAAAAAAAACCCAAAAAAGTAAAAGAAGAAAAGGAAGAAACCTCTAATACTATGAACGAAAATGAAGTTTTCTTCTCTCTACACCATTTATCCAAGTGTCTAGCACAGTTGTGAAAACCCCTACTATCGAACTTTGTCATTTTTGTCTTTTACAGAAACATAATACCCTGATTCCTGTACAACGTTTCTTCCTCTGAAGTCTATGGAGACACATGGCATTTTCCTTTCAAGAAACATAACTTTGTCATTTCAATTAGGTTAAAGTTTTATCTTCAATTAATTTCCATGTCATGTGTGAAGAATGAGTTGAAGTTTAGCTTGTTTTCCATATGTATACCTTATTGTGCCAGCGCTGTTAGTTAAAATTCTTTTTTTCCTGTTTTGGCCCATGTGCTGGCTAGCTAGTGTTATGCCAACTTGATATAAGCCATAGTCATTTAGGAAGAGGGAAGCTCACTTGAGAAAATGCCCCTGTCAGAGTGACTCATGGGCAAGCCTGTGTTATATTTCTTGATTAGTGATTGATGTGGGAGAGCCCAGTCCACCATTTCTTGTTTAGTGTATCTTTCATGCCATTCTCCTGAAGCTGCTGTACCAGAGACTAGACCACCAGAATTTCTCCATTGACAGGTGTCCTAGTTCTAAAGCTTTGACAATTTATCAGCTATGGCATTGTTTTTATAGTAAGAATATAACATATAGTAAGAATATAACAATGGAAAATACCAAATGAAAATAATTTGCCAGGTCAGTTTCCATCTGATTTAAGGCAGTTATAATGATAACAAAATGCTCAATTTTTCATTATTAATTATTGTTTATTGGACTATAATAGTCTATAATAAATCCCAGAAACTCATTTTGATTCAGAGTGATCACTTGTCATACAAATCGGAATGCAGTCTCCAAAATAGTATTGTGATTTAAATAGCTGTGCAATAATCCTTGGGACTTTGGTATTATCACTGAGAGGAAAAAGCTAAAACAATATTTTTCTTCCAAGAGTCATAACTTCTTAACTGATATTTCTAGCTCCAATTTGTCTATTGGATTCTCCATGCTGACACAAATGCTCTTTTATTATCAAAGTCTACCATCTCTTATTCTGATACCTAAGGGTTATTCCTTATTATCTATCAAAATAGCAAAGTGATTTCAGAACTTTCACCCACAGGGTTGTTGTCCCAAGCTCACCTCACCTTCACTAGTCTTATTTGAGATCCCTAGACGTTTCCCACTGCCTACAGAAAATGGAATACATTTTTTTTTTAAAGCATGGCATTTGACACCATATACTCAAAATATAGCTAGCTACAATTCCTGAGTTCAGTGAATGATGGTATGGTTTGAACTATCTTCACATTGCCACCACTATTGGTTTATCCATTACTCTCTTGGCATCTTATGTTATTGTTTGGCTTTTGATGTCTTTGTACCTTAAATACCAAATGACCTCTCTCCTGCTGCAGGATCCTGTTCCATGTCACCAGTTAAGCCTACCATGTTCCATTCATTTTCTTTTCTCTTTCCTCCTGTTCTCTCTTCCTTGATTTCCCCTAGTGAACTGAGGTCTTTGCACACAGCTCTAAAAATAAATAAATAAATAAATAAATAAATAAATAAATAAATAAAAATAAAAATAAAGAAAGAAAGAAAAAGAAAAAAGAAAAAAAAGAATAATTTTCTAGTTAAATTGGAGGGGAGTTGCTTATACATTTTGTGCTTAAGACTAAAAACATCCTTATAAAGAAAATATTACTTCTATCTATAAACATGAAAAAGCAGGTGCCAATAGCAAGCTAAAGGGGGCAGGTAACAGGTGAGACAGACACTCAGGATGTAATGAATCCTTGGGTAACTGATGGGAGATGTCATTCTGCAAATGTGTTTCTCTTATTGGTTAATGAATAAAGCACTGTTGACCAATAGGAAAGAAAGATAGGCGGGGCTAGCAGACAAGGAAGTTTTGGGAAGAGGTAGGAGAAGATTCAAAATGTAGGACCAACAGGGTAGAACTTCAGACTCTCTCTCCGGTAAGTTAAGACCACGTGGAAATACTTAGATTAATAGAAATGGGTTAATATTTAAGACAGAGCTAGCCAATAAAAAATGTTAGTAACAGGCTAACAGCCTTATATCTAATACAGCATTTCTGTGTGTTATTTGGGGCTGGCGCAGCTGTGGGACCAGGCTGGTGGGAAAACCATTCTTAAAAGGTAACGGGTGAGATGGGCACTCAGGATGTACTGAGTCCTTGGGTAACAGGATGTAAGGAATCCTTGTTGATGCTCCCTCCTTTGGATCTGGGGTGGCCTGGCAACATCAACCTAGTCTCTGGAATTCAGTCAGAACACCTGTTGCTTCCGGCAATTATTCTGCAAAGACTGGGGCAGATGGGTGTGTTCTGTATCTCAGGTGACCCCGCGGTGAATTCAGGAAGCTTTTCTGCATCCATCAAAATGAGGGCAGTTTCTGTGCTCAGGCTCATTTCTATCTTGGCTTTTAAAAACATAAAAATGTTTATTTAAAAGTCAGCAGGGGAGCCCCCTTTCCTGGTGCCAAGTCTTGTTTTATCTCTTCTTGGTCAGGAGCACTTAGCGGGCAAACGCATAAAGCAATTATTGAAGGTAATTCCTTATTCTGTGTTCCAAACAAAGGGAGGAAAACCTTGCAAAATGGCATTGTTTGGGGACAGCGATATACATATTGTAGCATTTCATTAAATCCTTTTCATTTATGTGCTTCACTCTTTGAAGGTTACTGACAGTTGATTTAAAATATGTATCACTTTAGTGGGTGAGAGTACATAAAATCACTAAATCAAATTTGCCATGAACATCAACTCAGAAAAATTAACCATGTGGACAGTCACCAAGGACGAAAGGCCAATGCTCTCACATATATTTCCTCATCTTGAGTTGGCTAAATAACTAATTCTTCTTGCTTTGAAGTGTGACTGTGGGGCTTCTGTTGGAATCTTTGCCTGTTTAGTCTGCCTCTTTGTGCCTCAGCAGATAGAGTGGATTTCACAGAAGAGGAAGTGTTAAAACTCTCTCTGCTGACAATGCACAGGGAGCATTTCCAGCACAAAGAGTCAATGGATTTCTTATGTGCCTTGCCCGAGTTAGCCATTTTCCTTCTGATGAGAGTCCTTGGCAGTACACTGTTCTGGCAGAACGAAAGGCCAGTATTCACAGTTGATAAATGGTGAAATGTCCTTTCACCTCTTCTTTCTTCCTTGTCACTGTCTGTCTTTTCCTTTGTAATGTCGGGTTTCGCGCTACAGACTGTTGGCTATAGGTGAGTGAAAGTGTTTGCAAAAGTCAACAAGAGGACATGATTTGTCTTTTCTGCTTAGCTCTTTGGTGGTGGCTCAAGTCTGGATAAAGTTCTAAGTGTATCCTGGCTTGCAAACCTGTCCTTTAGGAAGAAATCATGTGAGATGAGAATGATGGCTTAATTTAAGTGGCTAGGGATCAATATCAATCACTTCTAATAAGAAGTTACTGGCATACTGATTTTTTTAGGGAAAACAAAGCCTTATGTTGAACACTTCTTCTGCTCTAGACATTGTGTTGGTACTGGGATTGGAGAAGCAGAATGGCTTTTGCCTTTGGACACTCAGAATCTGCTGCTTGGAGTGAGGGGTCAGCAGATGAACTATGTTAGTGCATTGTGGTACCTGCCTAGCAGAGATCACATATAGATTGCTACTAGTTATGTGTTGTAGGATCCAGACAGGTGTCCCTTGGGGGTGAGGGGAAGTATGTGCAACACCAACAACACAGGTATCAGGAACAAGTTGAAACAACAAGCTCAATTTATTCCAGGAAGGGGAAAACCTTATATACCCCTCAACCCTGCCCCAGGGGAGGAGATCCACTGAGCAGGCACCTGCTGAGGTGACATGGTCGCTGCCCATAGGTCCATGTCATCTCTCATCTGCTGTTGTCAGGCCCTCTGGGTAGACCCAGGCTGGCTGTCAAGAAATATCTACTATGCATGCTCTTACTTTCAGTCTAGGCTGGCTGTCAGGAGATATCTACTGCACATGCTTCAGGCCCACTGAGGCTTAGTTTTCCCATAGTTATGTCTAATCCAGGAACCTCGGGATTCCAGGAATAGGTATTATCAAATCACAGTCCCACATGCAGTGTCTTGACTTATTGATAAAGAGTAGGCCACTGAAAGGAAGAAGTACTTAGATTTTCTCTTCGAGAATCCACACCCAATTGCTTCATGCTCTTTATTGTCAAGAGTGCTGTATCTGGTTGATCACAAGGAAACTGTATCTGTATTGTTACAATTGATACTGTCATGCCCAAATTGAAACAATGTATACATTTGTGCTATTCATTTCCCTCACCCCAAGCTTTAATTATAGATCTGGGATTTTCCCACCAAGCTATCTTATCCATTAAGCCACTGGCGAATATTCATTTGTCAAAGGCAGTTTCTGTGATTCAGTAATAATGACTACAAACTCAAATCTTACCAAGTTTTTAGAAAAATATGAATGGTAAATTGTTTTTTGATTATTTTAAATGCAAGCCTATTGTCTACTTATGTCTTCTGTTAGGCCATGATAAACACTCTTAGATTACAGTCTTTTTCAATATCAAGTTCAATCACCTTTCTGGACCCCTTCTATAGTGGGTAAAAGAGGACTGAGGGTAAAAGAGGAGTGAGAGAGATTCTACTCTTTATCTTCCTCACTCAGAGTGCTTACCAGCACTTAAACGACCATAATGTCCATGCAGCGAACAGAGGTAAGGGAGGATGTTGACGAGGGGGACCTGCTTACTTTACAAAAAGATGAAAACCTCCAGAGAGGAGGCATCCAGCCACTCAGATAGGATGCTCTGACCCTTGGCATGAGGGTAGTGGGGTAGAATGGCTTTTTTCCTGTTGAATACTAGGAAGGAGAGAGCACACATAGGAGACTCATACTTTCATTCTCCATTCTGGGTGATGTGTGTCAGATCAGACACAGTGATATTGTCAGAACACAGATAGTGCCAAAAAAAAAACAAAACAAAACAAAAAAAAAAAAAAACAAAAAAAACCATGGAGGGTTCAAGACCAGGGCTGGTGATAGACTTTCAGAACCTCAGAGTCTTGAATGTATCTCCAGTCCTGTGTGAGTATAACTCAGTCCAGATCTGTGTGTCAGCAATACATTCACTTGACTACTCTCTGTAATCAGAACCCAGGCATTGCAGGCTCTGGGACTCCAGAGTTCTCCAGGACATGTGACCAGCTGTGCCAATGAGATAGCAGTAAATGGGAAGGTTGCATATAGGAAAACCAGAGAGCAGACTCTATACACATATAAGTCCAGGGGCAAGGCCCTGCCTTCAGATATTGCTGTCCCTGGTGTATTCTAAGCATCCAGAGGTGATGTGAAAATCTCAAGAAAGAGATTACAAACCGTGACAGAGGGCCTGGGATGTGATTCCCTGTCTTGACTCTAAGTGTAGGATAGTCTAGTACCATGAGACAGAGCTTGCATTAGTTCTTCAGAGAGAAAAGTGGATTAGGTAGGCTTTTTGCAGGAGCTCTGCTTTAGTTATGTCTCAATAGATAGCATTGTGTCATTTATGTGTGGCAGGGGAAAGACACCATAAACAGAAAGGACCAAGGCATAAATCATGGAGACTGTGAATCCCCAAGTTGTATTTGTGAAGCTTTGAGGTGTTTGCTGGCAAATGGTGCAAGGAGGTCCTGGGACGCCTTGTTGTTCCATGAGCAGCCTGCAGTTGCCTCACAGGAGTGTTTGTACCATTTGGGGAATTCTGAGTGCGAGGTTTCAGGTCCCATTTTACCCTTACTGAAGAATCTACATTGCACACTATTCCTCTCCCCCTTTGTTCCTATGAAATTTGGTATGTGAGAGCTCTTGGGCTCCTGAAATTGGGAACGTATGAGTGGGCTAGAGCCAGATACTAAAGTCTGGACCCTATTCCATAAGGAGGAGGACTCACTGCATTTGAAGCAAAAGATGTTGGTCGTGTTCAGCTGTTTAAGGAACTGAGTCTTGGCAGGGAAGAAAGCTGCAGAAGATTGCATTCTAGGAATGAGATGGAGTTAGACAGGACAACTGCCAGCCACAAGAGGAGAAATACAGCAGCAGTATGGAGAGTGGAAATCCCACTTAACAAACAAAAACTGCACAGCATACTGGTGTGAGGTAGAAGAAAGACCCCAGGGTGATGTGAAGAAATCCAGTCCGAGTGGATAGATAATGATGAGGAAGGAGCAGAAACCTGGTCCGAGTGGATAGGTAATGATGACTAAGGGGAAGTGATATTAAGAGGTTTCTTGAGAGAAGATGATGTCTTTAAGATGCATGAGAGATGTCTGAGGAGAAATGTCCACCCAGAAGGTACTGTGTGGAGGACACCAGAACCCCGAGGAGCCAGCCATCAGCACATAGGTAGTAATTAATATCAACAAACGGGATGAGATCTCAGGAAGAGCCAAGTGGTTTAGAACAATGCATTGCCAGCACAACCATTAAATTACACATAAAGAAAAGCCTGTAAAGAACAAAAAAATTTTTTAAAATGCGTTCATTAAATGTTTCATGTACAATTTCACACATGTACAAAATAAGCACCATCATCTCCATTCAATCCCATCTTCCTACTACCCTTGTCTACCCCCCACTTCTCTACAAGTCTCTTTCTCCCATTCATGTCTTTTGGTTTTGTGCTCCACCAGGATTAATTAGTTCCGTCTGTGTTACTACCGGTTTGGAGTTATCTGTTGGAGCCTGGTAGTGTCAGCAGAATACAACTGAAGACAAGGACTTCCCTTTCCCAGAATATCTCAGTAGTTAATAATTCAGCAATAATGAGTTGTGCCCTATGAGTAGGGTCCTCCTCTTTCCATGCCTGCTTGTTGACAGGGACAGTTTTGTCTAGGCCTAGTGCAGCCAACTGCAGTTGCTGTAGGTTCATGGTTTTTGATGGCTGTGTTACACTTGGAGAATGGCATTCGCAGCCTTTTACTCTATCTTCTGACTCTTACATACTTCCCATTCTATCAGCTGCAATGTTCCCCGAGCCTTAGGGATGGTGGTGTGGTGGAAATGTCTTGTTCATGGCTAAGCTCTCAATCATCACTTATTTGTAGCATACAAGGAAGCTATGAATCTCTAAATTCACTACCCATTCACTGCAAAGAGAAGCTTCTCTGATTAAAAGAAGTAACTAGAGATTTCTAACTAAGCTAGCAATAAGGACACCAAGTGACCCAGCTACACGTGTCTGAGCACAAACCTAAAAGACTATGTATCATACCTTGGATATACTTGCACAGCTGTGTTTATTCTTGCTCTACTCACATGAGTCATGACATGGAAGCTTTGATGTCAATCAGTTAATAAGAAGACTGAAAATGTGCTACCTGGATACAATAGAATTTTATTCCAGTGTAAAGAAAAATGCAATTATGAAATTTGAAGATGAATGAATAAAACTGGAAAAAGTAAGAGAACATAGGGCCAGAAACAAAACTCTGCATGTTTTCTAACATGTGGATTCCAACCTCAACTCTTCGGGTCTGTTTGTTTAACACAGAGTGAAAGCCAGGGCACTAGGAAGAAGGACATGGCAGGAGATTTCCTTGCGGAGGGATGATAGAACTAGGCAAAAGAAAAGAGGAGGAATGTTCAGGGTGGAAGGGCTTGGGGGTTGTTGGAAGACAAAGTTATAGAGGTGGATAAAAATTATATAAAAAAGAAAAGGGTATATAAAAATATAGAGAAAACCTTATAACCCAAATAAAAAATATGAGAGATTGTAATGGACTTACCCTACATGATTAGATAATGTTGCTTCCAGAAATATGATGTTACTAAACAAAAATTTCAAGTTTTGAATATGAGGTATCTCCTCAGGAGTTTGTCAGGGTGATCCTAGAGGCTCCTAGACCAGTAGAGACTCTTGTTAGCCTTCTAGATTGCCTACCAGAGCTAGAGGAGAAGACACTCATGCTCAAGACAACACACATCCTGGTTGCAATATATAGAGTTGGAGCCATGCTCATATTGCAAAGTGTAATATGATTTACCAGTGAACAAAAGGTATAAAAATAATATTTACCTAGCTGATAACCCTGCAAGAAAACAGACAAACAATCAAACAAAGACACAAAAACCCAACTTTACTGGGCAAGACAAACTCACTTGTGTAACAGTGGCTTGATTGTTGTGGGAGTAACCACCTACCTTCTGAATATATCTGGGGCTTGTTCTATGGGAGGGAACCAATGTCTGATATTGTCAGCCTGGTTAACAACCTATGTCTTTGATGTCTTTGAAGATTATAGGTCTGAGCGATAACTTACTTTGTTATATAATTAGATTGATGCAGTATCAATCTGCCTTCTAAATCTTTATATCCGTAATTCAGTGCTTTTTTTTTTTTTAACAGAGTGAATTAGTTTGTATTGATTTATATGATTGGAAGCATGTAGCAAGTTCAGAATGGTTAGAATTATCCATGATGTGGTTGGTTGAAATTGATTTAATTTTCTTACCGAGTAGCATGGCTTTATATGCATAGACTGCAATGTCCCTTCTCCTATGCACATACGTTCTAGCAGTCTTTAGTTTGGGGGTGTTGCAAACTGTTGATATGAACAGTCCTGTACATGTCTTTCAGTAATCATCTAGTTTCAATTTGTTTGGAAATGCACCTGGAATTGTAGTCATAAGGCAATGCTTGCATGATCAGCTTCATAGGTGCTATGCATGATGGTCTAGGTAATTTCCTTATTTATTCTCATACCAAGAGAAGACATGGATCCTAATTTCTGAGGATACACATCACGTGGGAGAGTGAGCAATGCCATTAGGTTTCTCTGATGACATTAGTTTGGTCAGCTTTTCTAATTTCTATTGACAATTTTTATATTCTTTTTGAAGTTTTTGTTCATAGCTTTTAGCCTTTCTCTTGTCTTGGACTCTCTGCCAGACTGTCTTCTAGACTGTGGGGGGTACAAATGGAAATACCCCAGCTTTCTGTGGTTTAAGGTGTGTAGTTTATGGCTAAATAAAATGTAAAGAATAATACAAGAGAAGCTTTATGGATGTAGCTTCATTCACTAAACAAAGGTTAGCTGGAAATCTTAAGTGCAATTAATAAAATCAATTATACTAATGAATGATGGAAGCCATAGTTTAATACATGCCCACTCAATTATATGTAGCAGAGCAAATTGTTTAGAAGAGATGAAAACAGTCATGTTTATTGCTAGAACTGTGAGCCACATAATGGACATACACAGAAAGAGAATGTGGAATTGTTTAAATCCTAGTGCCAATTTTACAAAATGCCAGTGTTGGGGAAAGCAGATAAACAGCACAATTTAAGTTTTAAAGTAATGAATCAACCCATGTTGCTCCTAATTTACAAATTATGTTCTTGCATCATAGTTTAATTGTGCCCTAATAAATGACTTGCCATTTTCAAATATTGATTAATTGCATTAAAAATTTCATAATTTTCAGACTTCTTTGTGTATATTGGTTTAGATACACAGACTCCAGTTACACATTCTGGGTGGGGCACCCCTAAAATCTAATAAGAGCACTGTTAATGAAACTATTATGCAACCCATGCCAATTCTGGGAAGAGATGCAGGAAAGAATTACCAACCCAGAGAATAAAAACAAATGCTCTACATTTACGTTTTTATCCTTGTATTTCTTATGGTTAGAAGGAAAGATAGAGGGAAGAATTAAGACAGGAAGGGAGAGAGATAAGGAGGAAAGAAATATGAAGGGAGGGAGACAGAGAGGGGGTAGAGATGGAGAGAGGGGACAGAGGAGGAGAGAGACAGAGGAATGGAAAAAGGGAGGGAGAAAAGGAGAAAGAGGGGAGAGTGGGGAGAGACAGGGAAAGAGGGAGGGATGAATGGAGGGGGATGTGAATCAGTCAGGAGAGAGAGAAGGTGGGAAAGGCAGAAATAAGAATGAAGGGAAGGGGAGAGGAGGAAGGAGATAGGAAGAAAACAGAGAAAGAAAAATGTAGAAATAAAAATAAAACCCAACCAAAGACATCTTACTTGGTAATTTCTTCTGGTTCTCTGATATGGGAAACACCAAGTTTTCTTGCACTGTGGTGGCATCAGGTGGCATAATACTTTGTATTTCTAGTTACATTTACTCCTCATTGGACAAAAAAAATTTTCAAAAATAGAATGGAACATTTTAATTTGGAAAGTGATCTGCCTTTTCATTTTTCTAAAATTCTGTCCAGTTTTCACAGAGCCCATTTGTACTTAGTTTTTGCTTTCCTTTCAACGAGTACCATTTTCTCCTAATGTGATTAGTAGCACTTTGTAGCGAAGGTTCTTATAATCCTCATTCTCCAGGAATTTGAGATGTGTACTGAGAACTTCAGGGCAGTAGACTCTGGCTCTGTGGTTTCTGCTCTACACACATTCTGATCTGGGCTCTGGTGGAATTAGCACAGGGTCCAAATCAGTGAATTCCCATTACTGACTAATCAATGAGCAGCTCACCTACTGTTCCTTTCTCTGGTATTCTTGGGTTGGAATTTGTTAGTTCTATGGAGACTAAAGTAATCCATGCAACTGGATTATTTTTTTCTCTTTTCTACATGATCATCCATTCTTCTTAGAGAATAGTGCTCAAAGCCACTTGAGTTCAGCAGACACTGGCTTGAATATTCCTGCACACAACCTGGGTCAGTCAAGGGTTTCTAAGGAGCTGAGGCTATACAGCTCCCACCAGCTCTTTGTGGTAGAAGAGATTATAAATTAGTGTATGTAGAACATGTACACAGTGTTGTCATTGGGCTCTCACAGAAGACAATAGTGGATAGAAATATCATCCTATTATTTTGTTTGGTACCTTGGCAGACACTTAGTAGACAATATTATTTCTTAAAGATAGAGGAGAGCAGAAATGTCACATGAAGGAAGAGGATTGAAGATAAGAATACTCTGTTTTTTTTTGTTTTTGTTTTTGTTTGTTTTTTTTTGGGGGGATAACACAGAGTGTGAATAATAGAACAGGAGTTAGAATTAAAGTCCCCCCTCCCCCTTTTGGGAATGAAGCACATCCCACTTCAGCAGGTGGCTTTCCATCTAATTAAACTGGGAACTATCATAATTAGGTGATGCTCAATGTTCATGTTATTAGCAAACAGTTAAGTGCTGTGTTCTGCCAAGGGTTGGAGAGGCAGGAATACCTCAGACTAAAGGTCAAAGTGACACCTACTGGGTTGGGCCCTGAACCTCAAGGATCCTAAGAACAAGAACCAGGTGATTTAAGTAGCTTTCTATACAGATCATTATCTAACCTCATGGGGTGTCCATATCACTTTTAGTGGTCAATAGCTGATCATAACTAATTACCATGAAACACAGTTATTCTTTCTGCTGTAGGAACGTTTATCAAGATTTTGCTTGAGAATGTTTTTGTATTTATCTCTATATTGTTTTCTGTCTTAGGAGAAACTGAATGGTATGGTAGTGTCAGGAAAACAAGTTTGTGGTGTTCAGTACAAGTTTGTACAGCTTTGTGCATTTATCTGGAATTAAACCCTGGGAAAATCTAGCTAGCACTTTACATTAGGACATTGTCTACTATGGATGCTGAATGGACAGTGGGAAGAGGCAGAGTGTTAAGACTGCGGGTAAGTTCATTATTTGATAGTTGAATGAGATACAGCTAGGAGTTGACTGAAGAAAAACAATTCAGACATTTTTAGATTATTAGTACTTACAGAAATGTGCTGTAGTTGGAAGCTCTTATGTGTTCTGCCTGGTCCCCCTGGACCAATTTCTCTCCTTCCACCAGATCCTCACAGCCACTTATAAGATAACCATTCTGAAGCTTAATATATATTTATAATTGCTTGGCCAATGACTTAGGCTTATTACTGGCTACCTCTCTTCCTTATAAATTAATCACCCCATTTCTACTAATTTGTGTATCACCACTTGGCTGTGGCTTACCAGTGATAACCTGGCATCTTACCTCCCCAGAAGCTAAATGTCAATCTCATTGATTCCCCTCACACCCCGTCAGATTTCCTCACCTGGCTTTACTCTACTTAGCCATTGTTGATACAGCTTTATTCATCAACCAATAAAAGCAACACATATCCACAGCATGCAGAAGAACTTCACACATCAATGTGTAACTTTTACTGTTGGCATAATATTCATTGGTAATTTGATTATGTATTAGGTTATAGTTAAAAAATAAGCATGCTTTATTTCCCTGAACCAATGCACAGTCCCTTCTGCCCCTGTAAATTGATGATTGAGTTAGTTAATTTCTAAGTAGTCACACAGAGGATGAGATAATAGCAACTTGAGTAATTTATCATACACGTCGGTAAGTACACACTAGTTAGTTTAAACAGTACTTCCTAGGTATTAGGTCATGGTTTAAGCATTGCTGTAATTCTCATCAAATACTAGTGAGGTCACTGGCATTGACCAACCCATGTTTCACTCTAATTCTTATCAAACACATTGACACTTTATTAGACTCTTGGAATTTAGCTTGACATCAGGAAGAGGAGAAAACCAATTTAAATGAAAATTCCAAAAGCCTGGTAGAACCGAAGGCTTGATGAAGAAATCAAGGTAATATAGCCAGAGGAGAACAGATCTATCTCTTACATTGCCAAATTTATAGTCTGATTATTTACTTACTTTGTTATATTTATTATCATTCTTATTGTTTGTTTTGTTTCTTCAAGACAGGCTTTCTCTGTATAGCTGGAGCTAACCTGGACCTCACTCTAGACCAGGATGGCCTCAGACTCAGAGATGTCACCTCCCAAGAACTGGAATTCAAGGTGCATGCCACCACCGCTCATCACAGGCTGATATTCATACTGGCTATCACCTGAATTTTTTCCTTCTTCACTCCTGTTGGGTTATCATTTACTCATGAAGCAGTACTTACGCAGAACAGTGCTGGCACAGTAGGTAGGTGGGAAAAGAATCTTTGTTGTCAGGCATTTCATGAGACTCAGGCTTTGGCCTGAACTTTCTATGAGAAGTATTCCATTGTTGTGATGTCTATGTCCTCATCATTTTAATTGTTGGCATGTTTTGACTATTCTGGGAGAAAGCAGGACTTGTTAAAAGAAATCAAAAAGTGGCATTGCCTTTCTTGTTCCATTTCACTGTTATTTATTAATCTCTTCCTATTAAGTGCTAACTCACAAAAATAACAAGCCAGCATATTAAAACTGAACATTTAAACTGCTGGTAAAAGTTTTCTTACTGGAACCATTAACTGTCCCATGATTACAACCGATATTTTACTGTCACTTTCCTTTATGCCATTTTTTTTTCTGAGACTTTTTGGCTAGGGATTATTTTGGAAAAATTACTTTGCTAAATTTAGCTTCTGCTAAACCAGGATCATATTCATCCAATCTCCTTATCAATGCATTAATCCCCTAATAGATTTATAACGTATGCCATTATGGAAAGGTAGAGCCTAGCTGGAGGAGCTAAGCTACTGGGAGTGTGACATGGAGGTTATTTATCATGCTGTAGCTCCCTACTGTCTCTCTTCTATGATTTCAAGCCACCACACCACTATAGGGTGAGCCATGCTGATTCACCAGGCGTTTCTCCACGACATTCTGCCTTGGACCAGCCCAAAACTGACCCTGTACTGAGACTTCTGAGAATAAGAACCATGATAAACCTTTCTTCTCTTTAAGCTTTGTGTTGTTTCTCTCACCTACTTATCATAATAACAGAAAACTGACTGACCCTTTGTCCAGGGAAATTTTTTGTTATAATTATTTACTTATCCATTCATTTATTTATGCACTTCTTATGTGTGTGCACATGCACTGTGTTGCATGTGCGGAGTTTGAAGATAGCTTTCCGGAGTCAGTTCTCTCTTTCCAACACGTGGTTTCTGGGGATGAAACCCAGGTCCTCATTCTTGGCAGCAAATGATTTTTACTCTCTGCACCATCTCATTAGCTGTCTGATGAACATTTTTTGATGATTTTTCTGCATGGTCTGGTGTAATGAAAAATTTTATGGTAAACCATGAGAAGGCTGTCTGGACTCCTGAAGAGATAGCAGCATATCCAGGGCTCACTGATATTCCTTATTGTCTACAGGGTGTCCATCTAGTAGCAACTGTGTCTTGATTAGCCTCTTGAGGAAGGAATCCATGATACTGACTTCCTGAAAAATCTCCATATCAAGTAATCTATTCATTCTCTTCTATGTATGCATCCATGCAAGTTTTCTGTAGATTTTTCTTACTTTACATTTTAACCTTTGTAGTTCATGATCAAACAGTCCACTTATATTCTATTTTCTTGGGCGCTTTTGTATAGTTTTTACCATAAGGCAACTTCATTCTTCTTACAAAGTGAAATAGCAGGTACATTTTTAAGTTCTGCCTAAGTGCAATGCTATCCATTGGTGGGCATGAAAGTTAGTTTAATCTTGGGATAAGATCATGGTTGTGCCCTGTTTATTCTAAGTGAATAAAAACTGCTTCTCACATTTCTTACAGATGAGTGTTGGAAGCAATGCATTAGTTACATGCATAGCTAGAGGCAGTGTTAATCTTCTATAGTAAATATGTTATGATCACTGAAATTTAGTTAAAATTAGTGATGCCTGTCTTATAGCAAAATATACTTGATTTCTGTGGTACCAGACAGGTGGATTGAGAAGGACCATTCTGAAAAACACCTTCCCAGTATTTATTAAAGCTTTTGAATGATATTAGTTCCTGTTATTCCATCTGAAAAAGTTATTGTTTTTGATTTTCAATCTTGGCTAAGTTGAAAGTGGGGACTAGTATTGGGGGACTGACCCTTTCTTTTCTCCCATGATGGTCTTTATACTGCCAGTCAATGAATGGGTAAAAATGTTCTACAAACTGGTGAGCCTATTAACTTTAATTCTGATGCTTTAAGATGGCATATTATTACCACCACCACCACCACCATCATCCTCACAACCATCATTCTCATAACCATCATTATCATCATCATCATCATTTTGGTGTTCTAGAAACCACTCATCAGTACATAGGATAAGATCTAATTGCTTTTGTCAGAATATTCATGTCCCAGATCATGAAAGAGTGTCTCCTTATTAACAAAAATCTCCATTTGGATGTACATTCTGACCACCACCTCCTATTTAGTCTAGTGCTCTCATGGTCCTTTCTGACCCACAGTCTTTTGGTTCTATCATTGCATATTAAACTTTATTTTTACGAAATAGTTCTTTCACAATACTAAGTTTCACAAAACTTCATGTCATGTATTTGTATACCTTTCTAGTTGATCCATGCTGAGACTTCATTCTAACCATAGTTTTAATAGTCAATGGGGAGGTAAGAGTGGATCTCATGTGACCAAATATTTAAGGCCAGTATATCAATAAGGGTCTTTCTTGTTAAGTATCACATTATAGCACAGTAAAGATTAGTATCACCACACTACCTCTACCAATGAGAATCCTATAAGCCTCTGATCAGCTCATGGTCCACATTCATTCAGGACTCTATCCACAGAGGTGACTTCTTATGAATATATCTTGAGTACAAGTTGTCTTAGACATAGACATGATTTATTTAGAAAAACTGGTAAGGGCATGGGACACATGAGAAACACGGAGAATAAGACAATAGAAGTTTGATATTAAGCTAGTTTCAAGGAGGGTAACTAGCTTAGCACCCCTAAGGAACTCAGAAAATAGTACCTTCCTTCAAAGTGTCATGATTAGGGACCTGGGAATGGAGTGATTACACTGCAATATTTGGACTAGGCTAGTGTTACACTTGAAGTGACATAAATCCTGGCACTTCTGGCTCACAGTACATACGAATGTAAGAGACTCTGACAGGAGGGTGGCCAGCCAAAAAGGAAATGCCCGTTCCAGATGAGAGCAGAAAAAGAACACTGTTTGTGTGTGTGTGTGTGTGTGTGTGTGTGTGTGTGTGTGTATGCCTGTATGTGTGTGCATGCATGTGCATGTGTGTATGTGTGTATATGCCATAGTTCATGAACATGCTGAAGATATCAGAGCATGGATGGAGCCTTGGTGGTATCTGCTACTGTTACATAGGTATAAGCATTTAATGAAATGTTCACAAACAAGTAGACAGAATTCCTGTAGAAGACAGAGCATGTTTTCCAGCACATTGCATGTATTCTTCATTCTACTCACAGTATCAATAAATTTAGCTAGTTTTACAATGAAGTCAGGAATCTATGAGCTCTTTTCTTAGTGGGAGATTGGTTTATCCTTAAGACTGCTATTTGAAACCATGATTATTACATATTAGAGACCAAGATCAGAGCTCACCCTCATTTGTTCCATGGTGATTTGACTGAAAATAATATTCTACAAGGGAAAGAGGCAAGGGTGACATACATGTCTTCTGCTTTACCTCTCTTTTCTACATAAGCTGGTGTTTGATAGAGAACTTGACAACTGAGATATAGTCTTTCCCTTTATGATGACAAATCATCTAAATTTACCATCTAAATGGTCTCCTCTGTTGTTGTGAGTCTTTGCTGTCCCACCAGTCAGCTCCCAAATAACTACATAGAGACTTATTAATTAGGAAAGCTTGACTGATAGCTTAAGTTTGTTTCTAACTAGTTCTTATAACTTAAATTAATCAACGTCTTTTAACCTAGGTTTTTTTTTATGTGATCAGTTACCTTTACTTTATAATGCCCATGCTGCTTCCTCTGTGTCTTCTTCTTCTTTCCAGCATCCTCTCTGTCCAGAAATCCTGCCTAGTTATTGACCATTCAGCTTTTCATTAAGCCAATCAGAGTGACACATTTTCACAGTGTACAAAAAGATTATTCCACAACACTCTGTTATATGAAAATTATTTTTGCAATCTGAAAAGCAATTCTCCAAATATCCTAAATTTTAATTTAAATAGTGGCTTTTGTTAGAACAAAGGCATTCCTGTATTTCTCTGAAAATGTAAAAGTGGGAGATTCAGCCAATTAGGATGAACAATAAATAACTCTGAGTATTAATCAGTCATTATTTTTTATCAGGAACATATACTGTCATGTCTCTGGATTGTGTATGTATCTGACCATCATGAATCCTAGCACAAACAAGGGTACAGAGGCTGGGAAATTGACAAATGGATGTAATTTGTACAAATCCACCTCTCATCCTCTTATGTTTTGATAAATAAATGAGAATAGAGGCAGGAATTCTAAATATCATATCTTTATGCTGGATGAAGGAGGTTTTTGTTCTGGGCTGGCTCAGTGAGAGGTCTCTTGGGTTGAAGGAGAACCATCTGCTACTTTTGTTTTGATTTTTACAGTTGAGTGTACACCTTCCTACATAAATATAATCTACACATGGATTGTTAATAAAAAGACACCCTGTTTATTGAACGGAAATTCAAGACGTGACAGAATGGTGGCCAGCCACATGATCAAAAGAGGGTTACTCATTTGCTGTAATGCTTCTTTTCTTGTTGAGAACTTACCTTCTACTTTTTTATAAAGAGATATAACAGGAGTGTTTAGTCCCATGAATTCAGAAACACAGAACAGAAATTATCAGTCATTACTTCTTAAAAGAAAGCCCTGTCTCATGTAATTTTGCTTTTTCCTACTTTCTGTCTTGTATCCCAGAGGTGCAAACCAGTGGTATGAAAAAAAATCATAGAGAAAATTGATTTTGCTGGAACATTAAACTGAATATCCAAAATATCAGTTTGAGCTTTTATTTTATCTCCCTAAGTTGCCTAGCTTTATTGGCAACTGTAACTCTACATGAGAAAACTAGCCTTTTCAAAATGGTTTCTTCTCACTCTATTCTTGGGTATTTCTGGTCCTTCCCAGTGACTATGACAGTTCTCAGAAATTCCCATGTACAAGTAAACATGAGGTTATTCTTAGTCTATTATATTAACAGCTATTATCATGGGAGAAGAGTCATTTTAATATTAATAAAATGATTTCCACTCACTTCTGGAATAAATTAGTTATTTTTAAAAGTTGGTTCAATGATTGATATTTATAGAATGTTAATTTCTTAAAAAACAAGTAACTGTGTAGAATCAAGGCATTTTTGGCATCCTTGTTTGCCCTTCATAATAAGAACCAAGAAATTATTTTTTTTGAATCAGATAGAAATACAACCTCATAAACCTAAATAACAACTTACAATACCAGTGCTCTACTGTGCTTTTCTGTGTTGAGAGAGTTTAAAATTAAAAAAAAAAACTACAAAAGACTACCTGTCAGGAATAAAACAACCCTTATACATTCTGGGGAGCAATGTACATTAGTACAGCTTTTGTGGAAAACAGTATAGAGGTTCTTCAAAAAGCTAAAGTAGAACTGCCATATAGATACATTTATCTCACTCCTGGTTATATACCCCATGAAATAAAGTCAGCATGCAACAGAAAATCTTATGTACCAGCATGTGTTGATACACTGTTCACAATTATCTACAGAGTCAGCCTAGGTGCCCATCAACAGATAAACTGACCAAAAAAAAAAAAAAAAAAAAAAAAAGCTCCAAACACACGATGGAGTTTTCATTTGACATAAATAAGAACAAAGTCAAGTGCAGGAGAACAGATGGAGCTGGAGGCCATCATGTTAAGTGAAGTGAGTTAGATGCAGAAAGACACACTTTTAAAATGAGACAACTTAAAAGCAGTAGATGGATTATTAGGGAAGAGTAAGGGGATGGGGCGAGAAAGAAAGGCTGAGAGAAGTTAGATGGGAAGTTAGCATTATATGTGTATATATGGAAATGTCATTTATATGAACAATTACTTTGTAATAGTAATTACAAACAAATACCCAACTTCCTAAAACAATTTAATTTGAATATTAAAAAACTCCCAACGCGATTAAGTGTTTCCTTGCTTGTTCTAGAGACTATAGTTCTGCTTTGGTCAAAGGTAAAATGTCATTGTTGTTGGTGCCAAGAATACCAAGAAACTTCTGATGGCTAATCAATACAGTTCCTCAATGGTCATGGCCCTTGGTTCAAATGAACATGAAAGTTTCTTGGCCCAATCAAGTTATTTAGTAGTTAACAGAACTGCAGAGTTTGGAAAGTCCATGGAAATGATCTAGTCCAATTCTGTGCCTTAAAGATGTGAAGACCCAAAGCTGGGGCTGTGAAAACTTTCCAGCTCCCTGTATTCTCATGGTGAGCTGATGTGCAAAAACTAGGGAGTCTGAGCTTCATGTAGACATCATCCAATAGTCTTTGAGATGACATTAGGTCTGCAGAGTGGTGAGAAATGATGAAAAGGAAACAGAAGAAAGATGCTGGGGGCTTTTATCTGTGCTGTCTGTGAATGAGCCTATTTCCTTGGAGCTGCTGACTCTGTGCCCAAGGAAGCCCATGTTCTGTTTCTTAGAAAAATTCTTTGGCCCAGAGCCATTACCACAGGCCTTCTTAGACACCCAAAATGGGCAAGAAATACTTGCTTAAAAGAATAGTTGTAATATTTCCATTGAAAAGTCGAGGGTGGTAGGAGGTGAAAGAAAAGGGAGAGGTTTGGAGGGGAAAATCCAAGGGCAGATGTAACAAATCAGGGGCAGATGCAGCCTGAAGATGAGTCTGGCTTCCTGTAAGACATATCCAGCTTCTCTGAGCCCAAGGGGGGCTCTAACAGTACCTCATCTATTTCAGTGATGATATGTATATACATACAATGTTAAATTTAAACATATATAGATTTAACTTTAAATTTATACTATATATACATTTAACATTTACTTGTTTGTTTAATTATGTATGGTTTGCTTTGTGTCTCTGTATGTCTGTAGGTGTGTGCATGCCATGGCACACAGGTAGAGGTCAGAGGACAACTGGCAGAGATGCTTCTCTCTTTCCACCATTAAGTCCCAGGGATTGAGCTTGAATCAATCGGCTTGAGCCTTCACCCACTGAGCCATTTTCCTGGCTGGCTATGATTTTGTAATCTTTTTTTCAAGTACCCACTGACTGTCACTGCTCAAGCTAAGTTGCCTCTGTAAAAGATCTATTTTGATATTAATGATGGTTCTTAAAGCAAACATGTTTAAAAACACATGTCTAGTGTCTGAAACCTTTTCTTCTCAGTGTCTTTCTAAAGTCAAGGAATGACAACTCCATTCTTCTAGCTGCTTAGACTAGAAATCTCACACTCAGCTTTAAATGAACCCATTTTGCTCACAGTGCTTTGCATTTCTAAAGTGTGACCTAATCACTTGCCCCTATCATTACTTTAAGATCTTGACTATTCTACTTATTATAAAACCAGGAAGAGGAATATCAAGCATATTTGGCAAGTACACTCTTCCTTTTTCTAGTGTACAAGGAACAGCCTTGCCTCCTATTACAGAGCATGCCCAGTAATGAACATAAAGATAAACTTTTCTATGAACTTTGATACCTTCCTACAAGGATTTCAAAGTAAAAATATGGGAAGGGATATAGCTTTAAAATCTTCCAGAATTTTACTATATATGCCAGTAGAAGTGTTCACCAACTATAAACCTTCAGAGCCCAGAGCTGTAGGGGCAGGGAGCCAAATTCTTCAATGGGTCACCAAGAATGATACTCAGCAGTGCAAATCCCATTTTTTTTAAACTTAAATTTATTTATTTAGTTTTTTTTATTTTACATGTTGATCCCAGTTCCCCCTCCCCCTCCCTCTTTCCCTCCCTCCCTCCTTTTCTCCCTCCGTCTTACCCTCTCTGCCCCCTCACATGCACCCTGACCATCCTCCCCTCCCATTCTCCACCCCACTCCACAATCCCACTTTTATCCTTTGGTTCCCATCATGTTTTAATCCATATATCGTCTATTGTGGTTATTGGTTATTGATTTAGTAATTTAAACTTCTTGTGGAAGAATTTCCAGACTTTGTACACCACCTTTAAGACCCAGGCTTGCTTACATCTTCAGAAAGTTGTTCTACCTTTTGTTTCCTTCATAATTAGAGTGATAGGCACCATATTTACCTTCCATACAGAAACATATAAAAATGTCTGTCAAAACACACGAAACAGTTTTCAAGTCACTGATGACAAGTAACAAAGGGATGTGATCGTTGAGAGATCAGAAGTGAACACAATGACACCCTGTGCGTTAGAAAGTTTTTATGTCATGACTCTAGGAGGGGGAGCAAGGACAGAGGCATTCAAACTGCCTAGCTAATGCAGAGACTCCAACAGTTCAGGCTGAGTAAGGAAGCTAGAACTCATAGAATGAATGACCCAAGAGGAAAGAGCTACACACAGAGGAACTCTAAAGATCTGCAGAAGGCCCCCTTTGAGTACCCACCACAGTATGGAGGACTATATGTACACACTGGACAAAGACATATCCAAAAGGATGAACAAGAACAGCACCAGGTGCTCACATGGGGAGAGAAGAGTGCCTACATACCCGGAACAACCTGAGCATACTCGCAAGTAATAGGGAAGTATATGCATCATTCAGGGTGATTTTACCTTAGTCATGAACAATTAGTCCTATTGTGACAATGCCCTGGACCTTCTGATAGACAATAAAAATGAAACTGAAAGGGATTTAGTGGGTGTCTGGAAACTTAATTACTACTCAGAATGATATTCAAAATTGAGAAGAATTTAAAACCATTCAGCATCTAACCCAAGAAGGTACAAATGTCTTGCATCTGAAGATTTCTAGGCATAAAAACATATTTAAGAAACCCTAATGTATAAGGGAAAGAAAATTGGAGCAGGGTGGTGGTGGCATATTCCCTTAATTCCAGAACTCAGGAGCAGAGGCAGGCAGATCTCTGAGTTCAAGGCCAGCCTGGTTTTCAGAGTTCCAGGACATCCAGGGCTACACAGAAAAACCCTGTCTCAATAAGCAATCAAACAAACAAACAAAAACCTAGCCCCCCCCCACAGAGAGAGAGAGAGAGAGAGAGAGAGAGAGAGAGAGAGAGAGAGAGAGAAAGACAGAGAGAAAGAGAGAATAAAACTCAATCAATCAAAACCAACTTAAAGTGACATAGGTGTTAAAATTGACTGAGAAAGACAATTTTATCTGTATTTTTTTTTAATAAGAAAGAGACATATAAATATCCAAACCAAACTTTAAGCTGTGGAAACTAAAGTTTCTGAGAAAATAACTCACATACAATATACAAAAAAAAAATCATACATTGGTATAAAAAAATTAGTGTGTATGTGTGTGGGGTATAATAATCTTAACTGGCCAAAACATCAAAAACCATGTGAAGTGTGAACAGCTCTCAAGTGCCCCAACATGAGAAATTTGTGATCTAAATGCAGAGAGTTGTGTAGAAAAATATTTGAGGAAATAATAACTTTAAACTACCTTAAATTAAGGAGGTCTACCCAAACTGAGATTCAAGAAATCTAGTAAAGTCCCCACCCTCAAAAAAGAAAGAAAAAAACATGAGAAGACAGTACCCAGTAACACCATAGAATTATTTAAAATCAGCAATAAGTCAGATTTTAAAGAAACAGCTAGAGGAAAAAGACATATCATTTCAGAAGAGAACAAGGGATGACATTAGCGCTCCATCAGAGCTCTCATTAGAGACAATGTTGTCATGAAGGTAGTAAATGAACATCTTGAAATTCCTGATAAAACAAAAATTGACCATCTAGAATTCTCTAGGTAGAAAATATGTTATTTTAAAAAGAGGCAAAATAAGAGGTTGTAGACCCAGAGAAGCTAACATGATTGCTTTCCAACAATCCCACAGTTCATTAGGCTTACTGGCTCTACTAGAAGTCTTTGTCATCTTGGGTCTAGGAATAAGTTTGTGTGTGTGTGTGTGTGTGTGTGTGTGTGTGTGTGTGTTCTCACTTATTTCAATCTTAGTTACCATTTCTCCTCTAAAAAATTCCATAAATTAATAGGTAATCAAATTAATGTCAATGAGTTCAATGAGTTCTTGGGATAACTTTTATTTATTTTTGAGATTATAATTTAATTATAGCATTTCTCTCTTTGATTTTCTTCTTCCAGGCTCTCTAATAAACCCCTCTTCATTCTCCTTCAAATTGATGGCCTCTTTTTTTGTTCACTACTTGTTTTTGCATATATATATATATATATATATATATATATATATAATTAAATATAACCTGTTGAGTTCTTATAACATTACTTCTGTGTATGATTTCAGGAGTGAGCATTTGGCCCTGGACAGCCAATTGGTGTGTTCTTCCCTGGGGGAGGACCACCTCTCTCCCTGCTTTTCTCAATTATTTAAATTCTTTGTGTTGGGTTGAGACCTTGTATGCTTTTCCCTGCTCCTGTTTGTCATGTTTGTTGGTGGTGGGAGATGTTATTCTGTAAATATGTTTCTCATACTGGTTAATTAATAAAGCACCGTTGGGCCAATGAGATAGCAAGATAGGCGGGGCTAGGAGACAAGGAGGAAAAAGGAAGTGGGAAGGAGGAGTCAAGATGTAGACCAGGGAGGAAGGAAGACGCCAGCCGCGGCTCCCGGATAAGATGAGCCACGTGGAAATAATTAGATAAGTAGAAATGGGTGAATAATTAAGACAGAGCTAGCACATAAACAATAATGGTAACTTGCCAACAGGATTGTATCAAATACGGAGTCTCTGAGTGTTATTTGGGGCTCACGTGGCGGCGGGACCATGGCGGCAGAACCGGGCGGCCAGCGGGTAGGAAAAACCTGCCGTAACATGTTGGTATTATCCTTTTCAAGCTCACATTTGGACAGTTAATTTGGTGAGACTTTGTGGGTATAGCTTCTGGTGTTAGGAAGAGACACAATCTCACAGTATACTCCCTGATCCTCTAACTCTCACAGTTTTTCCACTCTTCCACAACCTTAGGTGGAAGAGTGCTTGCATTTCCATTGAGTCTGGGCTCCACAATTCTGCATTTTGATTGGTTGTGATTTTCTGTAACTGTCTCTGTCTGTTGGAAAGATAAATTTTCTTGATTAGTGGTGAAGTCTAGTTATCTATGGGTATAAGGACATGTTTAAGGAATATGCTATTTTAGTAAATTAGTGGTTTATATTCTTCAATAACAATTGTTTCACTGGTACTGACTATTTAGGTAAGTTTCTAGTACCAAGCATAGTCTCCCTCTTGTTGAGTAGATCTTAAGTCCAATTAGAGACCTGTTGGTTGCCGCCAAAATATGTGTGCCACTGCATCTGTAGGGTTATGGTGCCATGCTGGTTGTTGATCTGGTAGGAATGTTGATTGATTCCTTCCTTTGAAAGCTTGCCTGGAGAATTTGGTATCATGAAAGCTAGTCCTTTAGGCAGGGGACGTTAAAAACAGAGCTCAGTGGGCTCTGGGACCTGTTTCTAAAGAACACGATGTCTTAATTCTAGAGCTGAATTCCACCACCCCACCCTCATCTCAGTTTTTAAAAAGTCTTATTCAGGTTTTCTATTGCCATGGTAGAACACCAAAAAGAACCTGGAGAAGAAAGGGTTTATTTCAGCTCATAGCTTCACATCTGAGCCTAACAACCATGAAACAAATTCAGGGCAGGAACTAAAACAGGGCAAGAACCTGGAGGCAGAAGCTCATGCAGAGGCCATGGAGGAGTGCTGCTTACTTGCTTTCTCTTCATGGCTTGTTTGGTCTCCTTTCTTATAATACATAGGACCACTAGCACTGCCCACAATGAGATACCCCTACCCCTGCCCTGCCAAAGTAATCACCAAACAAGAAAATGTAGGCTTGCCCAGAGGCCAATGTAGTGATGGTATTTTCTCAATTGAAGTTTCCTCTTCCAAAGTGACTCTAGTTTATGTCAAGTTGACTTAATAACCTACTTAGCACCATATTCAGTTCAAAGAGCTTCCTGCTGACTTCTGCTAAAGCCAAAATTCTTATTGCTCAGGCAATTCTCAATAGCAGATCCTTTTTTTGTCATCTTCATTTCTAACTAGAGGGATGAGACTGAAGCCATCACTGACTGAAATAGCAGAATGTGCATACCCTAACCTTCGTATATGTAGACACTGTTTCATTAAATAAGGATGAACATGGTCAAAGCACAAATTGTTTCATGTTTCATGATTCAGTTCCAGAGGTGGTTAAGTTTAGCCTAACAGTTATAGGATGACTCATCTTTGAGGGTGTATAACATGATTACCATGTGACTAAGATGTGGTCATGATAAATTAACACAATGGTATTCAGCAAGAGTCTGGGTTTGGGCATGGAAATCACTCCTAGCTCATACTAACCGTTGGCTAGTGGCACAGATGGGGGTGTTGATTACATTTCTAAAAGATACAATGGTTCTTTTTAAGAAGTTAAGGCCTTCTTGGTTAAGATATTTAACATGAAAAATCTCAGTAATTCACACATGTGTTACAAAGTGATACAACTAAATAATGATGATCAAATTCTATAAAAAATATATGGCTTCACCTATAATTTCTTCTAAAGTTCTCAGGGGATTTCATGCAATTTTAATATGAATTAACCTAAAAGTATAACTACTTGGCATTGCAAAGTCCATTTCAACAAAACGTTTATCATTTAATACTGTTTTTCTTTTTGAAGCAAGGACTTGCCATGTAGCTTAAGATATGCTGGCCTATAAATCACACTCCTCCTGCTTCAGCCTCTGTATGCTGGAATTAGAGGTAAACGACATTGTGTCTAACCTCACTTAATACTTTAAAAAACATATTGACAAATTATGGAAATTATATAACTATAAATTTTTATAATCTTTAATATTGACTTTGTCAGGGGATTTTATAGGCAAATAGGTTGTCTTTGCAGCAATAGCCAGTAATTTTATGAAGTTTGTGGTGTTATGGGGGTGCAAGGAAGTGTGAGTATCAGTCTGGGAGTCATTCTTTCTTCTGACTGAAGTCATAAAGGTTGAAAAAACTCTTCAATTATATGAATGTGTCTTATGTACAGCTGTGGAAAATTTCACACATCACAAGAAAGCAGCAATGTACACTTCTGAATGAATGAGGAGGAGAGGAGGAGTAAGGGAAGCAGAAAGGGGGGGAGAGGAGAAATGGTTATTGTTAAGGAAAATTTAAATAAAACACATCTCAGTATTGGTACAAGCAAATGAGTCTGTATAGACCCTGAGTTTCCAAATTCATCATTTTAGTGAATCATTTTACATAATTTGGCAAAACTGACAAAACGGTGAACTACCTTACATTTGTGATATCATAACCTCAAACAGATGAAAGGTAAACATGGTTTTGTTGACAGGGGAATGGATAAAATTCTGGTAGAGAAAAAAACATTTTTATTAAAAAAAAAGAAAATAAGAGTTGGTGTGGGAGGAACTCTGGTCAGTTTTCTGGTTAATTACAAGCATACCATTCTCTCAAAGAATGAAGTCAATAGCACCAATGATCTGTGGAGGGAAAAGGGGAGGGAACTCTATTTAGGAGTAGAACTTGGTCATGAAAGTGTTAACAGGAAGTTGAGCAGTGCTCAGCCACAGAAATAGAAGCTTGAACATGGCTGACTACATCCCCCACAGAATGGGTGGCACAGAGTGACTGCATCCATCTGTCAGAACTTTACAGTATCGTCTGCTGTAAAGAACCATTGTCCTCTCTTATATCTTTCTGTGACAGCTGATCTTGGTTGTCAACTTGACACATCTGGGAAGAGGGAAACTCAAGTGAGGTGTAGCCTCTATCAGATTGGCCTGATGGCAAGTCTGTGAGGTGTTTTCTTGAATGAGGATCCAATGTGGGAGGACCTAGCTCATGGCGAGTCGTCACCCTTGGGCAGGCGGATCTGAGCTATATGAGAAAGTTGGCTGACTGTGAGCTCAACTGAAGAAACTCCAAACATGTCATTGAGTTCATTTTCTGTTGGCCATCTACTGCTGGACATACAGTCTACCCTTAAGAGTAGTTTGTTCCCCCCAGTGAGACTCTGTTGGAGGAAACTACATTTTCATTTGCAAATGGTTATCAATTGGAGATTGCTTTGGGGTTAGGGTTGGGGGCATCTGTCCACTTCTTTCAGCTCTAGTGTGCAGATCTGTGCAAACCTTGTGTATGCTGTTTCTGTCTTCATGAGTTCTTATGAGCTTTGATCATGTTGATTTGGAGGTCCCTGTTTTCTTGGTATTCTTTATCTCCTCTGGTTCTCACATTCTTTCAGTCTTTTTCCCCACAGAACTTCCTGAGACCTGGGGTGTGGAATTTGATGAAGACATCCTGTTTAGGGCTGAGTGTTTCAAAGTCTGTATATGTGTGTGTGTGTGTGTGTGTGTGTGTGTGTGTGTGTGTGTGTAGCTGTTGGTCTCTGTATTTACTCCCATCTGCTGCAGGAAGAAGCTTCTCTGATGATGGTTGAGCAAGGCACCAATTTAAGAATAGAGCAGAATGTCATTAAGAATTATTTTATCACTACTTTGTTATAGCTGTGTTTCTAACAGTAGTATTTGGTTTTGTGTTAGATCCCTGGGCTATCTCGTCTCAGGTTCCTTTCCACCCAAGTTGTGTCATGGGCCTTCAGGCAAATCAGATATTGAATGGTTATTTCTTCAAGAATATCTTGCAGCCTCTGTGGCTGGCTTAGTATTTATATTTTTCCTTTGGTAGCATACAGAGTATGTTCCTATACCAAAGATATTAGAACACAGGGATGATAGCTCTATGTTGGAACCATATGAACTTATCTATGTTAAATGAGTTTGTATAGGTATTGTCTTTAAAAATGGGACCTTGAAGTCAGTTTGTAGAGAATAACCTACAGACTTGAAAAAAGCCTGTATTGTTTAGTGATTCTCATAGGACCCCTTTGGCCAACAACTCAATTAGATGTAACCCATTCCTGGTATTGGAAGCTTCATTTGGTGACAAGAGATGGCCAATTTTGGTATTTGTCTCCTCCATTTGGTGATTTCATTTAGGTCCCCTTCATATATGTATATACTTTAGGAATCTTCTACTGTATTAGGTTTCCATACTATCCCTCAAATGGCCTTTAATTTTAGCTGTCTCTCTCCACATTCCCTCCCTCATCCCATTCTTCCCTCCTCTCTCCCTTTTCTTTTTCATCCTCCCTTCTCAGCACTCCACCATCAATAATTATCTTTTTTATTTTCTTTTCCTAGGGAGATATACCTGTTCCCCCTTACACTGTTACTCTATACCTAACCTCTATGGTTCTATGAGTTGTAGCTTGATTACCATTGGCTTAACCACTAATATCTGAGTATAAGTGAATATAAACTACATTTGTCTTTCTGGGTCTGTGTTATCTCACGCAGGATGATTTTGTTCTAGTTCTACCCACTTAACAGCAAAATTCATTCTTTAATGGCTAAGTAATACTTCATGTGTAAATGTACCACCTTATTTTCCTCATTCTTCTGTTGAGGTACATCTAGTTCCCCCCCCCCCCGCCCGTTTCTGTGTATTAGGAATAAAGCAGTAATGAATGAACATGACTGAGAAAGTTCCTCTGTAGTAGAATGAAACATCCTTTGGGTATATGCCTAAGAGTTATATAGCTGGATCTCAAAGTAGATCAATTCCCACCTTTCTGAGGAACTGTCACACTGATTTCCATAGTGGCTGTACAAGCTTCCATTCCCATCAGCAATGGTTGAGTGTTCCCCTTTCTCTAGATCCATGCCAGCATTAGCTGTCACTTGATCCTAGCCCCTGTGACATGTATACTATGACATCTCAAAGTAGTTTTGATTTGTATTTCCCTGATGGCCAAGGATGTTGAACATTTTTTGTTTCTTGAACATATGAGTTTCTTCTTTTGAGAATTCTCTGTTTAGATCTGTACCCCATTTTAAAAACTGGGTTATTTGTTTCCTTGATATCTAGCTTTTTGACTTCTTTATGTTTTTTTTTTTTTCTGATTGATGGTGTCCTTTGCCTTATAGAAGCTTTTCAATTTTATGAGATGCCATTTATTAATTGTTGACCTTAGTACCTGTGCTATCAGTGCTCTGTTCAGAAGAAAGACATTTTCTGTGCCAGTGAGTTCAAAGCTATTGCTCATTTTTTCTTCTATCAGGTTCAGTGTCTCTGGTTTAAGTCTTTGATCCACTTTCAACAAATTTTGACCCATTTTCAACTGAGTATTGATCCATTTATAACTGAGTTTTGTTCAGGGTGGTAATAAGAATCTGTCTGGATTCATCCACATGCAGCTGTCTAGTTTGAATAACACAATTTGTTATTGTCCTGGCTGTTATTGATTGTGTTTTTAAGTTGGCATCTAGGCAGCTGGGTTTTTGAAAATTGTAATTTTAGGTGCTGAAATTTGGTCTTGTCTTTGTGGGGTAGGTATTTTATCCCCTGGTTTCTCTTGGTCTCTCTTGTTCTTAGGAGCATGTGGTAACTGGGTGTTGCTTGGTGAGGAATTCTTCTGAGTGGACTTGAGGTTCCCATGGAACATGATAGATTTCTAAAACACTGGTAATTTCTTACCTAGTATTGGATATGACTTAAGAACATCTCCCTCATAATGTTTTTCATTACCTCGTCATAAACTTTCTGGCAAAAATGTGTAGAAGAGCCATATCAAGCCTTATTAGTGTGGAGATTGTAATAATGAGGTTATATTAGAAGTCATTTAGAAATGAATCATAATATCAGAACTGGTAAAAAGATCTTATCTACAACAGGATTTTGAATGACTTGGTTGATTTATTTTGCTGATTTGGGGGATTTCCCTTGGAAAATGATGTTAGGTTGCTTCCTTCTGCATTCCTACCTGCTTCCCTATTTAGATTTCACTCTCTTGTTTTCATATGGTTAAGTAAAGGAAAAAAAAAACCCTTAAGTTTACTATTCAAATTGTATTTTTAAAAGTTAAATTTATGAGTGAAAGATAAGGGAATATAGTTATATTTTAAATGTGAAAAAAAAAGGCAAAAAAGATAAAGACAAACCTTGGGGTGAGGGGCACAGAAAAGTGTTGAAGGTGAAGAGATGCATTTTGGGTCAATTTTTTTATACCCACTTTCTCATCATTCCAAAAAGCTTTGTGTTCAAATGGTACTTTGGGCATTGTGAAAAGGAAACAGAAATTGTTATATTTTCCCCATGATTTAGTAGACATTTTTCCACCTTGTTTTGATCATGCCAGGCTTCATGAAGCTGTATCAATTACAAAAAATTAGCGATGAAAACCAATACCAACTTAGTATTTTCTATTTTCCAGGCTGTATTCTATGTAGTTTTTGCATATTGAGCTGTGTAAGAGCCGTATGACTATAGATTATAGGTAAATTTCAATTACAAAACAGAAATGAAATAAGTCATACTCAAATGAAGAGAGGAGCAGAAGAAGGTAGAGGAGGAAGAAGGGGAAGAAGAGGAGGAGGTAGAAAGAAATAGAAAACAAACAAAACCACAATATGGTTGAGTCCTTCAAACATGGACATGTGACAATCTCATGATACTGATGGTGGAAGGCAGTTGTACACAGGGAGCTACAGAAGACTTGAAAGCTAAATTTATGGGATGAATCCAAATGTATTAAAACATTCTAGCATCATTATGCATAGGCCTTAAGGCCATTGCTGGATGGCACATTCGACTGCATTGTAATTCACTCAAGCTGTTCTCTGTGTATTTCTACCCCAACCATTTCCAATAAAGGAATGCCATTTTGGAAATGATATTTACAAAGTAGGCCATGATTCTCAGAGTAGGAACTAGGTCCCTTTTCTCAGTATCCCATTTTCTTGAATCTCAATACTGTGCATTTTTGCAATTTATGAAGGTTAAATCCTAGTTACAATAATTTTTCAAATAGACATGTTTGTGACTAAGTCTGAAAGTATGTGTTTCTGTGCTGTGACAGATATAACCAGACACAAATGAAAATGATCAGAAACAAACAAACAAACAAGCAAACAAAAATGGCCTTGCTTTTGAATGTTGGAGTCAGGGACTGGTTAAGGAATTTGGGCCTTCTTGTGAGGAAGGGGACTTGTCATAGTTTGGTTCTTCCCATCTTGTTGGATATAACAGTAGCACATCTTTCTTTAATGCAGTTGCATAAAGAGGTTGAGAGGATTTGAAAAGGCATGGTGGAACATATATTCTTGAAGGCTCTTGATAGGCACACAGGTGAGCATCTGTACATTGCAGGTGGTCCATTCACAGCAGGGAAAGAGCTCTAAACTGGAGTTCCTCATATCTCTGTTCTTGGGCTTCTGTCCCTGTTCTACAGGGGTCTGATTCAGCCTGTGCAGAAAGGCTGAGTCATTTCTTAGGTACCACTGACGAGTATAGTGGGGCTCACTGAATATTTAAAGAAGCAGATTGTAATTAGAAGGCTCCACCTCCAACTAAGAACCATGAAAATAACCCCAGTTTCTAAACTCAAATTATAAATAGATCTTGCTAAATCAAGTTATTTGAAAAATTAACAGAACAACCCAGAACCCCCAGTTTTGGAAGAAAAAAAAAATAAGACCTCACAATTAACATTAATAATTTCTTAGTTGTGAGGTCTAAATGCCTGCTTAATTGAAAGGATTCAGAATATTCCAAACTCTGTGTTAAAAATAATAGCTGGAGACTATTTTGCCACTAGTGTGTGGGTGGTAACAGGAAGTGGAAAATATAAAAACTCCCAATCCCTAATGATTTATTAATGAATTTCGTCTTCTTTTAGAATGAGAATCACTAATTGCATGTGTGTCTCATCAGTCACTGGTGGATGGAATGTTTTCTGCCATCAACTCAAGTGACAGACACTCCATTTTCTGCAGAGGGAACCTTAACAAGTGACAATCCTCTCACCATCCTCAGACCTCCACATTTGCAATCAAGCTGGAGAACAAAAGCTGTCCTTGAAGCTCTCCATCTGGGTCCACAGACTTTGATTAGGAACTGAAAGCAGAGTCATTTGTTTGTTTTGTTTCAAGAGCTTTTCTGCTAACAGAGATGCAGAATTACTGAGCTGGGTGGAATGGGCCCAGAATAGCCCATTGTTATGTCATTGTCATTCCAGAGGCAGAGAAAAAACAGGAGAAAACAAACAAACAAACAAAAACCCACAAGGATTTCTCATTGGAAATAATTAAATAATTAATTCTCACCCAGTAATCACAGCGATATGAATAAGGACTATGGATAATTTTAGTATTTAGGTTCAGTGACTATCCAGAGGGAGTGGTCTCATCTTTGGATACACTTTTGATTTAGTGTTGTGTGACTACAGCTTAGGACCTCCAAAGGAGGTGATTTTAACTAACAGCTACTAGGAAGACTCAGGCTAGCCCTTTCCCTGATGTTTCAACATTGTATCAATTTTCAGAGACACAGAGGGTTTTACAGCATCTATGATCTTCATTGTTCAATAGGCTCACTTTCTAGTTTGTTTCAAGCCATTCCTCAGAGCCCCTTCTGCTGTCTTAATTACACAGTGCTCACTTCCAGGTGAACTTGCTTCCTCACTGATTTTATCCATCAGCTCTGTTCTAGGCACCGAGAGAGAATCCTCACGCTAAGATGGAAGATTCACCCATGACACCCCTGTCCTTATTGGTTCCATTTCCAAAATTATGGCACCTGGAGGAGCCATGCAATTGGTTTATGCTCAATCCTTATCAGAAACTAGGGTACTTTGTTTCTCCATTCTGGGTTTTTTTCCTGATTTCCTCAAAACAAGAGATTAAAGGGCATTTATTTAGATGTTCTTATCATAGAAAACAATGACTGTTACATGGTAAGCATGTTATTAATATTTGTGTAAGAAATAGCTTCTAACCCATGACTTCCAAGTACTGTGCTCATCACCTTTCTATTAACTTACACTTATTTGAGGCTTCCAGATTACAAGATCTTTTTACACACTCTGTCTCTTTTGATCCTCAGTATTTTTCCCAGCACAGTAAGAAAAGGCCTTATAACCACCTCACTACAGAAACCGGGGCTTATAGCTCAGTTACTTACCCAAGCTTCAACCTTTGTTGGGCTAGGGAGTCAGGGTTTCAGAAAACTCTCCCTTTTGCCATGCCACATATTAAATTAATTAATTTAATTAAAAAGTTTTTGAGACAGGTTTTCCTCTGTGTAACAGCCCTGGTTATCCTGGAACTCTGTAGACCAGGCTTGCCTCAAATTTATAGGAATCCCCGTCTCTACCTCCTGAGTGCTGGGATTAAAGGTGTGGCCTATCAGCGACTGGCATCCAATCCACTTATTTATTTAGCTTATTAATACTGGGTGTTTCTGTCTCTGTGTGCGGTGGATCTCAAATTTTGTTCATTGGAATCACTTGCTAAGTGTTGTTAAGGCAATTGGATCCCAGACTCAGTCTTTGAGACTTGGTAGAAATGGAGGAGGGCCTGAACAGTGGCATTTTTAAGATCTTCATGGAGGTGGTCTGAAAAATCATGCTTCAAGAATGACCATTTTAGATTAAAAAAAAAAAAAAAAACTCCTTAGTCTGGCGATGGTGGTATACACCTTTAGTCCCAGCACTCTGGGAGGCAGAGGCAGAGGCAGAGGCAGAGGCAGAGGCAGAGAGGCAGAGGCAGAGGCAGAGGCAGAGGCAGAGGCAGAGGCAGAGGCAGAGGCAGAGAGGCAGAGGCAGAGAGGCAGAGGCAGAGGAGGCAGAGGCAGAGGAGGCAGAGGCAGAGGAGGCAGAGGCAGAGGAGGCAGAGGCAGAGGAGGCAGAGGCAGAGGAGGCAGAGGCAGAGGAGGCAGAGGCAGAGGAGGCAGAGGCAGAGGAGGCAGAGGCAGAGGCAGAGGCAGAGGCAGAGGCAGAGGCAGAGGCAGAGGCAGAGGCAGAGGCAGAGGCAGAGGCAGAGGCAGAGAGGCAGAGGCAGAGAGGCAGAGGCAGAGAGGCAGAGAGGCAGAGGCAGAGGCAGAGGCAGAGGCAGAGGCAGAGGCAGAGGCAGAGGCAGAGGCAGAGGCAGAGGCAGATCTCTGTGAGTTGGAGGTCATCCTGGTCTACAAAGTGAGTTTCAGGACAGACAGGGCTACACAGAGAAACCCTGTCTCAAAACAACAACACCAAAGAAAATTTGTAAAAGCAAGCAATCATTATTTTTTATTTCTTCCTCTGTCAGTTTTCAGAACCCAGGGCTACCCAGTTTCTTTGCTCTGTCACATTTACCAACTCACCAGCTGTCAAGGGTCCCTTTCACTTAATTCTATCTCTCTTGTGCTGTGACAGTATTCAGAACAGCCTAGAAGCTTTCTCATACTTGTTCATCAAGCATTTCCCAACCCGTTTTTCATCAAGTGTAGCCTGAGAACCAGATCGTCAACGTGAATAATACAAATGGCCATTCCTGGACTGGGGAGATGGCTCAGCAGATAAAGGAGCCTGCTACCAAGTCTGACAACTGGAGTTGGATCACCAAAACTCACCTGGTAGAGAGGGTCACTTCTCACAAGCCGTCCGGTGACCTCCACAAGCATGTCACAGTGCTCACGAACACTAAATTAATAGTAACAACAACAATAGAAATGACCATTCCCGCTACTCACTTCAGAAGTCAATCTCCCTAGGGTTTCAGCCTGGGAGTGAAAGGAGCCCCCTGCCATCCAGATGTATCAGGTTGAAACGTCAGCATCTAAATAATTTGAGAACTCCAATTTTCCAGGTTTTCCTCCTAAAATTAAGTTTCCAGATCTTCTCTTAACCCTCACCATTGTGTTTGCGTAGCAGGAGATGAAGTTTGCAGGGTTTGGCGTGCAGTGCCCACTCGTGAGTTTCTGCCAGGTTTTACAGAGACATTTTAAATAGATAGTACTTGGGGAAGCCATTGCTGAGATGGACCAGGCAAGGGAAATAAATTTTCTATGTAATCTTCAAGTTACAAGTTCATTTTCCATATTTATCTCAAATGACCCTGAGAGTCTATAAGCACGATTTAAATATTTTTAAATCCAGTTTTAGATTTTAGAAATCTTTAACTTCAAACCCCCTTATTATTGAATGTGGCTTCAAGAATCTTAGTTGGAAAAAAATATTGTTTCAGGGAAAAAAATGTTCATTTTGGAGTAGGTCATCTGTCATTCAGCTAAGTCTGTGAGTTTGTGTTGTTTTCCAAGTCAGTGTTTAAGGTGTGGAGCATTGCTGTCTTGATTTAGCCTGCTTTTTGGGGGTGTCTAAGATCTTTGGGGTGAATCTAGTGACAATTTTTTTCCTACTTTGTCTTAACACAAAGTACTATTCTTTTTTATTGTCTTTTTATAATTTATTTTTTTTAATTTTATTTTATATCTAACCACAATTCTCCCTTCCACCGTTTCCTTCTCTCCATCTCTCTCTCCCATCCAGGGCTGGGAGGGACACAGTGAGAGAGCAATATAAAAAGCTAACCATGGGGTTAGGGAGAAACCTGATGCTAGGTAAATTCCCAAGAATCTACAAGGCTAAGACTCCCAGCAAGAGTGGAGAGGGTGCTTGAACTGGCCTTCCCCTGTAACCAGACTGGTGAATACCCTATTATCATAGAGTGTTCATCTGGTAATTGATGGAACTAGATGCAGAGACCCATAACCAAGCACCAGGCTGAGCTCCGGGAATCCAGTCAAAGACAGGGAGGAAGGAATATAAGAGGAAGAGAGGTCAAGATCATAATGGAGAAATCTACAGAGACAGCTGAACCAAGCTCTTGGAAACACATGAAACTCTGAACCTACACCTGTGCAGACTCCAGGGGACCAAACTTGGCCCTCTGTATATGGGAGAGAGTTGTGAAGCTTGAAATATCAGAGAGGACCCTGGCAGTAGGACCAGGATCTATTACTGGTGCATGTACTATCATATTCTTAATCAATCCAAATAGATCATAAGACTTACTATAGCTGACTATAGCATAAGCTTCCAGGAGTGGTAGGTATCTACCAAGGCAGAGACATCTTTAAGAGTCTTGAAAAAAGGCCTTGTCCAACATCAAAGTCTGTATGTATGTTCATTTTATAGATGAATTGACTGAGGCCAGAGGAGCTAAGTGATCTACCCAAGGTAGCCAAGACTTACATTCAAATCAACTGATTTGGGAACAGTGCTTGTCTTTATCATAATATCTCCCTTACTTGGAGGGGGAAAAAACTCCAAAATAAAACTCAAAGCAAAACCCACTGCCTTAACTCAGGCAATGCTATTTTTCCCCAACAAAAACTTCTTTCTGGAATGCCTTGTGAAAACGTTTTTTATTTCTAATGTCCCATGAGTCTTGTGGTAACTCAAAACAAGTTTATTTTCTTACAGCTCTAGAAACCAGAGGTTCAAGATAGACCTCACTAGACTGTAACCAAGTTCTTAGGGGTGCCAACTGGAACTCCACGGGAGACTCTGTTTCTGCCTCACTTAGATGCCAAACACAGCCCTTGACTGCTGGTCCTTCCATTTTCAGAGGCAGTAGGGGCTGGTCCTTCTACCGCAGCTAACACTCTCCCTATCACAGACTGTTCCACTGTCATTGACCTTAGGCCTTTTATCTGAGCCTGTCCAGATCATTCAGGTTACATGCCCTGCTCCTCCCCCTCACCCCCCCCAACACCAGAATCAGTTGATGAGCATGTTTGATTATTTTTGCAACCTCAATTGTCTTTGATGTTCTAACACCAAGTACTCACAATTCCCAGGATTGGATGAAGATAGTTTTGAATGAACATCATTCTGCCTGTGGAGGCCCAACTAGAGAAACACCTAGTAATTATAAGCAACATTCTTAAAGTATTTGCTCCCTGAACCAACACGCATAAACTTTACCTGGGAACTTTTTAGGTATATAAATCTCAGGTTACCTCAGACTATATCAGAAAATGTGGTGATATTTTGTTTATGATCTAATCAAGGTTGCCTGAGATCAGAGTGTGGAGCTAAGTTACTAGTTAGATACACACACACACACACACACACACACACACACACACACACAAATCCACTAGTTAGCCATAGAAGACAGGCAATGGTGGCTACACCTTTAATTCCAGCACTCAGGAGACAGAGGCAGATGGATCTCTGTGAGTTCAAGGCCAGCCTGGGCTACATGAGAGTGAATCAGTCTAAAATAGTAACAGTTCACACCTTTGATCCCAGCACTTGGAATGACACGCCTTTATCCTAGCACTAGAGAGGAGCATAAGTGGGTAGGAGACAGGAGCTTAGCAGTCTGAGGATCAGTGGGTCTCCACCTTCTGTCTGAGGATTGATAGAGATAACTCTCTGGTGGCTGGCTGCTTTGCTTCTCTGATCTTCAGCTTTAACTTCAGTATCTGTCTTTGGGCTTTTATTATTAATACAAATTATTAAGTAAGGGAAATATGGCACCAACAACCTTTGACGCTAATTTTGAGAGTCACTTTTTAAGTAATAGCATAAGAATCTAGAAAAAAGATTCAAGCAGTGACTGATTTCAACTTAACAGAGTAATAAAAACTTTACATCTTACTTCATCTTTTTGCTTAGACTTCTAGGTTCCTTAATGATTTGTAGATGTGTCTAGAGTCCAAGAATCCATGCAAACCTGGCAAGACATAACATTTCCATCCACGCATGTACATCTTTGTCTGGAAAAGGTCTTGATTTCTGTTATATATTTACTGTTTAATTGTGTTTGGGGAGGCCTAATTGTATACAATTTCGTTTGGGAAAAATTGTAGGTAGAGTCTTTTCTGAAAATAAAGAGACATGTTGAATATCAATCACAAGTTTATGAATGAGGTTCAACAGGGTTACTGTACATCTTATCTGTGGACTTCTATAGGTCTAGCCGAGTGTGGCAAAGTACATGGCCTCGAACCTGAAGTCTCCAGAGTCTTTGATTAAAATGGCAGGAATTTATTAAGTTTCAGATATAAATATCTGCTCACCTTTAAAGCAAACAACAGCTCTGTAGTTGTTCTTTGTTTCATGCAAACTGACTGGCTTCTGGAGTCACAGTCTATGACATTCTACAGCTGTTGAGTGGTTTATCATCAGCTCATCATCTGAGGAAGTTGAATGGCAGTTCAGGTTGTGGAATGTGAATGGGAAGATGACCTACTGAAAAAAAGCACAAACCCAAACAAAACAAAAACTAAACCAAATAAAAAAAAACCACCACCACCAACAAAAGAATTGTCCAGTTCCTGCCTGCTGCACATTGGCCACTGAGAACTTTCCCAGGAACGGATAATGTTATAAACACCAGGAAAGAAGTCTGGAAAATCCAGGGTCTAACATTTGCCTCTCGCAGTTTGCTTGAGAGCAGTTTCTTCCATTACATGAAGAACTTAGCAGTAAAAGAAGATGAGGGCCCAGGACTCTCACACCCTTCTTGAATGCTGCCTTTCTACTGTGAGTTCTGTTCATTCTGTAACTACAAAGTGAACCTTGACAATCCTGAATTTATCAAGTTATCTTTCTCCTATAATTTGGAGACATGTTGGACTTTCATAAACTTCTCAAAGCTTGTCCCAATTAACAATTCAAAAATATTAAATGGCTACTTAAATATGGAATGGTCTTTGTAATACAACATAGATTAAGTTTCAGATGTGTTTCTTGACCTCACCAAGCTTAAACAAGGCCAGATAGCTCTCGTTCCTCCTCTCCTAGAGTATTGAACTGTTTCCCACACCCGCTAGCCCAACTGTTTTAATCACTTATGATGTTACCTGTTGTTTTCACATTTATCTCCAATTCTCACCAGCTTTCAAAGCTAACGTTATGTTGGTCTGAAGTCATATGCTATTTTAAGGATAATTTAGATTAAATTTCCAGCTGCCTTCAGGCTGTTTCCATTTTCATGCTGCTGCTTCCCCTCTCTGGGTTTCCTGAATCTCATGACACTGTTGTAAGGTGCATGTTCTGTCCCAGCAGGCCTCACCACAACTTCAGCCCCAAATGAACACACAGATGCTATATTAATTATGAAACTGTTGGCCAGTGACTAGCATTTCTTATTGGCTAGCTATGTCTTAAATATTAACTAATTTCTATCAATCTAAGTATTTCTACATGGTCTTGGCTTATTGGGAATACTGTATTGCTGTTTAAAAGGGTCAGGATAAATAAATAGGCCAGAAGATGTTTATTCAGGGAGAAACAACTCACAACCTAGACAGATGAACACAGCAGTTGGAACCAGATGCTCCTCTTTCCACGTACTGCCAGAAAGAGAGCTTTCCTGCCTTCACTCAGACCTAGTTCCACAGGTCACTTCTGCCTCTGGCTCCACCCCTCAATGGGTGTGGTCAGTGCCACAGAAGCAGACAAAGTAAATATCCCGCTACAATACTGGACTTGCAACTCCTTTGCTTGCTTCATCTCTGCAGAGAAGACAGTGATTTCCTGTTTGCCCCTGTTTATATTCTGATTTTGCCCAGCTATGTCACTTCCTGCCTGTCTGTACAGACCTCTATGGTTAGCTAGTGGCAGTTTCTGCCCAGCTATGTCACTTCCTGGGATCATATGATGACTCCTCTCTGCCTACACTTCCCAGGATCCTCTTTGTCTCCTAGTCCTACCTATCATCCTGCCTGGCCAATCAGTGTTTCATTCATCAACCAATAAGACAAACAGACATACAGAGGAGCATTCCCCATCACACTGGAGAATGATCACAAAGCAGATCAGACAATTTAGACTCAAATCTGAACTTGGCTTCTTTCTTGCTGTTCTATCTCTCCTTCCTTTATATGGTCTCCTTCAAATGAGACTGAAAATTTTGATTGGTGTAGCTGAGGTCACGTGTCCATTCCTAACTGACTCTGTCCTAGCAAAAGAGTCTTGTTCAAGAATAGGTACTTGGAGGGTTGGGGTGAGGCTGTGATGAGTTCTTAACTGAAGGGAGGGAAGAACAGCATTCTGCATTGGTGTATTGTGCTCACCACCACCTGTGAAAGTTTACTTTCCTGAATTTGTTGCCATGAAAGGCAACCTTATTTTCACACATTAACCATTTGATACTAAAAAGCAATGTGATACTCATCTTGATGACCCAAATAACAGGTCTAAAAAGATGTATACTCTGCTACTATAAATCCATTTGCAAGGACCTTATGAGAACAAGCTTCTGAGTATATTATTTACTGTTTATCTACTGGGTGTAACTACTAAATTCTTATTTACTTGCATAATAGTATCACAATGTTCAGACTTCAGGATACGGTCACTTTTTTCACATATACTTTTTCAAAACAGTAGCTGTGAAATGATGTCTATATTTACTAGTGATTATACCCAGTCCACTGCTGAAGCAAATTTCCCAGTGTTTGCAGATAAGTCACCTTTATTGTAAATTTGCTGTTAAATATGACAAAGAATACAAATAGTAAATATAGAACCATTATTTTAATAACTACCAATAAAGCAATGTTTATTATCTAACACTATAATGATCAAGGTTGTTCTCTCTTCACATATTGAGCTTCTATACATCTTTGAAACATCATTCATCTTGACAAATCCTTAAAATGTAAGAAAATTGCATTAACCAGAAAGTGCTATGCAGGCTGAGAGTAGTGGGGGCTATTAGTAGCCTTGCCTGTCTGTGGATCCCTAGTGCTAAAATACCTATCTGTCAGGCAAGGAATATCTACTGGTCCATTTAGCTGTTGTTAAGAGTAACCAATAACTTTATGATTGGATTTGAGATGCCCTTCATGAGAGAATTCTTTCCTAATACTGTAAACCTGGTCAAAAGCCTATGACTGAGGAGCCACAGGCTCTAGTGTCAAATCCAGTACTGATGTTCAGCTAAATCAACATCTAGTCAAACAGCATTCCAAATACTTATGTGTGCAGCCATAGACTGGTGCTGCTCTTAGAGACCTATGACATTTGTGTCTTCCATGAGAGGTGGTTAATGAAAGGACTCAAAAACTGGCAAAGAGTGAGAAAGACTACCGAGTGCTTGGCTCTAAATGGGACATGCATATCACTCCCTCCAAGGCCCAGGGAGTATCAGAGAAGAGTGGGGTGGGGGGACATTGGGAGGCAGAAAGGGAAGGAAATTATGAAAAGCTGCCTTCTAGTCATGGCATGTTGCTGTAATCACAAACACACAGCAGCTGTAGCTACCTGCACAGAACCTGTGTAAAGAAAAAAGACAGAGTGGGAGGACTAGCTGAGAAGCCGTGGGGAGCAGCAGGAGTGGGAGGGAGGAAGAGAGGATGATGGGGGTCAGTATAGTCACAGTGCATGTTTGAAATTGTCAGGAAGAGGGAAAACTTATCCAATGTACATCTGTTAAAAATAAAGACCAAATGAAAGAACCATAGGCATTGATCTGATGACATCAAACATCCCTGCACGTTCCTCTGTAGTTTAATCACTGGGATGGAAGGTTAGTGCTTAATGGTTGGAATCCTCTGTGCCTTTGGTTACCTTCCCGAGAAAGCTGCTGACACAGCTTGAGAGCTTGGAAAGGATAAAAAGAGCATCTCTGGTCTGAGCGAAGATACCCTCTCCTACAGCTTTGCCTTACATATGTCTGTGTGGGGCTAAACATCTGGCAGACCACTTATTACTTGTGAATGAGGGCAATTATCCATGGCACAGGTGTGTTACCCTCAGAAAGATCTTATTTCATTCTAATATGGACACGTCTGCAAATAATTTATGAGGTGCACTTACTTCCAGTCATCTTTCCCATGGAGAATAATTGCCACACTGCTTTTTCTCAGTTTTCTTTTTTCCTTTTTAATGAAGGATTGGTCTATGACACCTTGTAGCTCAAATGCTAATTGTAGCACCTTTGATGAAAACATGAATGCTAAATAAAACACTAGTCTTTTACCTACACACCACAGCTGTTTCTTTGAAAACTCTCTTTGGTACAATTTCCAAGGCAGTTACTTCCAAATCACAAAGCCATCATGGTTAGGATTTAGTGCCACTTTCCTTATTTTCTCCCTGATGTCAGAAGTAGATGTTGAAGTCTGAAGGTCAAAATCCAGGGACAGTGTGTTTTAATGCATTGGTTCTATGCATGCCCCTCTTACCTTCCTTTGTCTGTTGTGATCAGCTTGGTTTTGTGAACAGTTCTTTGAAAGTCAAGGAACTTTTAATTCTTTGAAAAGAATTATTATTTGAATGTTTGCAAATATTAATGTGGTTTATTAACAGAAATGGCAGGACTTTGACTCATTCCCTAACAGGCAACATTCTTTTTAAAGTCCATTTGAGTTATTTGAGATGGAAAACCAAGGATTCTTTCCTCTCTGCACACATTGAGTGGTTCTGTAGAAACCATCAGTGACACTGAAGATTTTGTAGTAAAAAAAGAACCAGAACTTGTGGGTTAGAATCATTTTGCACTTGCTCAGTTATTTTGGGTACATCATTTGACCACATTGAATTCAGCAAAGAAGGCCATGTCTGGAAACCAGACATGGTTGAGTCTTGGCTCTATCCTGCCACTTACTGTATGCCTATTCTTTTTTTTTTTTTTAATTATTATTAATAAATTTTATTTAAGTTAAAAACAATCTTATTTTTACATATCAATACTAGTTCTCTCTCCCTCCCCCATCTACTCCCTAGGGAGGGTGAGGCCTTCCATGAGGGGTCATCAAAATCTGTCAAGTCATTTGGTTTAGGGCCTAAGCCCTCCCTCCTGTATCCCTCTATGGCTTCCAAAGTCCGTTCGTATACTAGGGATACATCCTTGTTCCACTGCCAGAGGCCCCATATATTGCCCAGTCTTCCTAGCTAACACCCATGTTCAAGGGGCCTGGCTTAATCCTATGTTGGTTCCCCAGATGTCAGATTGGGGTCCATGAGTTCCCACTTGCTCAGGTCAGCTGTTCCTGTGGGTTTTCCCAGCATGGTCTTGGCCCCTTTGTTCATCATTCCTCCCTCTCTGTAACTGAATTCTAGGAGTTTGGCTCAGTGCTTAGTTGCAGATTCTGCTTCTGCTTCCATCAGCTACTGGATGAAGGCTCTAGGATGGCATTTAAGGTAGTCATTATTCTCATTATAGGGGAAGGGCATTTAAGGTAGCTCTCTACTATTGCTTAGATTCCTAGTTGGATCTCTGTAGACCTTCCTAGTGCCAGATTTCTCTTTAAACCTATAATGGCTCCCTCTATTGAAGTGTTTCTTTTCTTGCTCTCATCTATTCATCTCCCCATTCAGTCTTCCTGCTCCCTCATGATCTCCTCCCCCTCCTCTTCTCCCCTTCTCTTTTTCCTCCCTCTCCCCTCTTCCCCCCATGCTCCCAATTTGTTCATGGGTTCTTGTCTCTTTCCCCTTCACTGGGGACTGTGTATGTCTCTCTTATGGTCCTCTTTGTTTCCTAGCTTCTCTGGTGGTGTGGATTGTAGCCTGATAAACCTTTACTCTATGTCTAGTATCCTTATATGAGTGAGTACATACCATGTTTGTCTTTCTGTGATGAGGTTACCTCACTTAGAATGGTTTCTTCTAGTCCCATACATTTGCCTTTGAATTTCAAGATTCCATTGTTTTTTTTTTCTGCTGAGTAAATGTGCCACATTTTCTATATCCATTCTTCAGTTGAGGGACCTCTAAGTTGCTTCCAGGTTCTTGCTATTACAAATAATGCTGCTATGAATATAGTTGAACAGATGTCCTTGTTGTATGCATGTGCATCCTTTGGGTATATGCCTAAGAGTGGAATTTCTGGATCTTGAAATAGACTGGTTCTCATTTTCAGGAGGAACCACCATACTGATTTCCAAAGTGGCTGTACAAGTTTGCAGTCCCACAAGCAATTAAAGAGTGTTCCCCTTTCTCCACTTCCTTTCCAGCATAAACTGTCATTGGTATTTTTTGATTTTAGCCATTCTGACAGGTATAAGATGATATCTCAGAGTTGTTTTGATTTGCATTTCCCTGATGGCTAAGGATGTTGAGCAATTTCTTAAGTGTTTTTCAGCAATTTTAGATTCCTCAATTGAGAATTCTCTATTTAGTTCTGTACCCCACTTTTTAATTGAATTGTTTGGTGTTTTGGTGACTAGCTTCTTGAGTTCTTTGTATATTTTGGAGATCAGTCCTCTGTCAGATGTCGGGTTGGCGAAGATCTTTTCCCATTCTTTGTGCTTCCATTTTGTCTTGTCATCTGTATCTTTTGCCTTACAGGAGCTCCTCAGTTTCAGGAGGTCCCATTTATTAATTGTTGATCTTAGTGTCTGTGCTACTAGTGTTATGTTCAGAAAGCGGTCTCCTGTACCAATTCGTTCAAGGGTGCCTCCCACTTTCTCTTCTAAGAGGGTCATTGTGGCTGGATTTATGTTGAGGTCTTTGATCCATTTGGAGTTAAGTTTTGTGCATGGCAATAGATAAGGATCTATCTGAAGTCGTCTACACACCAGCATCCAGTTATACCAGCACCATTTATTGAAGATGTTTTCTCTTTTCCATTGTATAATTTAGCTTCTTTGTCAAAAATCAGGTGTTCAAAGGTATGTGGGTTAATATCAGCATCTTCAATTATATTCCATTGGTCTTCCTGTCTATTTTTGTGTCAGTACCAACCTGTTTTCAGGACTATAGCTCTATAATAGAGCGTGAAGTCAGGGATGGTGATGCCTCCAGAATTTCCTTTATTGTACAGGGTTGTTTTGGCTATCCTGGGTCTTTTGTTTTCCCATATAAAGTTGAGTATATAAAATGAGGATAACAGCTAGTGAGCTGGCTATCTTAGTTACTGCTTTATTGCTATGATGAAAACCCATGACCAAGACAAGTTAGCGAAGAAAAGGTCTATTTAATTTACACTTCTAAATCTGTTGTCCATCATCAAAGGAAGTCAGGACAGGAACTAAAACAGGGCAGGAACCTAGGGTAGAAGCCTGGAGCAGGTGCTGATGCATAGTCCATGGAAGGAAGCTGCTTACTGACTTGCTTCACCTGAATTGCTCAGCCTTTTTTCTTTTAGAATCTAGGATCAACATCCCTGGGGTGGCCCCACCAAAATGGACCAGGCCCTCTCCATTAACCACTAATTAAGAAGATACCCTACAGGTGTGCCCATGGGACAATCTTATGGAGGAAATTTTTTCAATATATGTTTCCTCTGATGACAGCAGCTTATATCAAGTTGACATAAAACTATCTGGCACAATGGCTCAGTATGTAAAGGCACTTGCCACCAAGTCTGATGGCCTATATTTGATGTCTATGATCCGTATGGTGGAACCAGAGAACCTACTCTTGAAAGTTATCTTCTGATCTCTACACATGGACCAAGGCCCATGGATTCCCCCCCATAAATAAGTGTGTGCAATTTTAAATTACATGAATAAAAATCATGTCAGTATAACAAATGTTTTCTAAACACTTTGCACAGTGTCTGTAGTGTGGCAAACACTACATTTGTGGGCATTCTTTTTTTTTTTTTTTCCTTATTTTACATAGCGATCACAGTTCCCTCTTCTTCCCCCCTCTCTCCCTCCCATCCCATTCTCCCTTGCACTCCACAGAGAGGGTGGTACCTTCCAGGAGAGGTCAACAAAATCTGTCAAGTCATTTGGAGTAGGGACTAGGCCCTCCCTCCTGCCTCTAGGTTAAGGGAGTATCTCTCCATGACTAAAGTGCTCCCAAAGTCCTTTCCTGCACCAGGGATCCATCCTGGTTCCACTGTCAGGAGTCCCTTAGACTGCCCAGGCCTTCTAACTGAGACCCATGTTCAGGGGGCCTGAGTTGGTCCAATGCTGGTTTCCCAGCTATCAGTCTTGGGGGGCCCATTAGCTCCTCCTTATTCAGGTCAGCTGTCTCTGTAGGTTTCTGTAGCCTGGTCTTGTCCTCCCTCTCTGCATCTGGATTCCAGTTTGGCTCAGTGTTTAGTTGTGGGTGTCTGCTTCTGTTTCCATCAGCTACTAAATGAGGGCTCTCTGGTGGTGGATAAGTTAGTCATCAATCTCATTATCAGGGAAGGGCATTGATGGTAGCCTTTCCACTGTTGCTCAAATTGTTAGTTGGGGTCAGTCTTGTAGCTCTCTGGATATTTCTCCAGAGTCAATTTTTTTCTTCAAACCTATAATGGCTCCCTCTTTTATGGTATCTCTCTCTCTCTCTTTTTTCTCTCTCATCTATTCTTCCCCTGACTCAACCTTACTAGTCCCACGTGAGTTCCTCTCCTCCCCTTCTCTTTTTCCTAGCGCCCTCTCCACTCACTGGTAGGCATTATTCTTATAATTTTAAGTACTCAAGTACACATTTACATTGCCATTAGTGTATTTAAAATAAAATCAATAACATCTGCTGTCTCAAGTGTAGAGCAGTTCATAAGTGGAAGATGGAAGATAAGATGATGTGATTTGAGTATTTTGTTTAAAAACATTATTGCTTTTTGTCATGTTGATATGCTGGAAATTTGCTAGGTGGTGATGGCTCATGCCTTTAATTCCAGCATTCACATTCAGGAGGCAGAAGCAGGTGGATCTTTTTTTGAGTTTAAGCCCAGCATGGTCTACAGAGCTAGTTCTAGGACAGCCAAGGCTTCACAAAGAAACTCTTTCTAAAAAAAAAAAAAAAGGTTGGAAGTGCTTTCTTGATCAGTGTTGCCTCCACACCACTGGATGCAGGGCCAGGACCATGGTAGTAGTTCCAGAAAATCTTGTTGAATGAAGTTAATGTGTTAATGTGTGCCCTTTCTCCACCCACACCTTTCAAGCTTGACACAATTTCTAACTCTTTCTATCAGCTCCGGCTTTTAGTCTTGCTCGAATGGAGATCATTGGGGAGGTTTTAAACTTTTTTAAAACTGAGGTTAAACTGTCAGCTTTTCTATTCAGGAGTCTGGAGAGGATCAGACTATAGGATGCACACGTGTATGGAGAGACAGCTTTTCCCTACTTCCTCCAGCCTCTCAGTGGGGACTCAGGAACTTGCCCTGTAGAGAGGTGATTAACTGGAGAGCAGATCTCTGTAGACAACTGCTGAACTAGAGCTGGGGTAAGGACTTAGGCCACTGTGTATTGTAAAAAAAAAAAAAAAAAAAAAAAAATGTAAGAAAAGCAGAAATGATTTTAAAGACCCCCCTTTCTCCTCACTTTCACAACTTTTTTCAAAAGGGGAAGTAAGTCAGTCCCTAAAAGGAGTTCTCACAAACGCAAAAGAGCAAAGACATGGAAGGAGAGAAACCAAAATGTTAAAAGCCAAAGAAGAGGAATGATACAATCTTAAACTTCTTACAGCAAGCTTAGTTTAATTAAGCCATGCATTTGAATCTTTATGGATGCAGACTAATTTTCTCAGTGTTTTGGTAACTGGTCCTTTCTATGACTTTCTTATCAGACCACACTCAGGGCTCCTTAAAATTTCTCTGAATGGTAGAGTAATAGAGTCAATGTCCATTTTGGTTTTCATTTCAGGCAGAGATCCCACTTGGAATGGAGCACCAGTGATGGCCTAGAGCTTCATTAATTTAGATTAAAAGAACAACACTAAAAAAGCTAGTGGTTCCCTACTTTACCTGGGCATCATAAAAATACAAATTATTCTTCAGGTTTCTACATCTTATTTATCAAATTGGAAAGCTGAAGGGGAGACATTTGGGGTTTGTATATTTAAAGAATTTGGATGTAGGAAGTTCTAATTGTATAAACCACAGATGCTGTTAAACTCAGTTACTGCGAAGGAAGCAAAGGAAGAACGTGACTTCCATTGAGAGGGTGCTGTCCTGGTGATGAGAAGCTGTGAGTTCCATTGAGAGGGTACTGTCCCGGTGATGAGAAGCTGCCACTGGCTGTAGACAAAGGTCCAAGGGGCACCACAGCCCGGTGTGTGTTCATTAGAACATTGGACAGACTTTTGTACCTGGGAGAAGGCCATGACCTCTACCTAATAATGATTAAGTACAATTCTCCTGTGTCACTCAGGTCTTCTCTGTGCTGTTTACGCCCACACAGCATGTGACAGCATTGCTGACATAGGTAGGAGCTTAGGCATAGTGAAAAAGAGGTTAATGCCTCACCCGCCAGAAATGAGAGCCAGGAATGGTGAGGCTCTCTTGTCGCCTTACATAACTCCAGCTCCTATTAGCTGAGGCTTTCAGTACAAACGTAAATATTAGTTATCTTTCTCGTATTAATTATTGTCATAGGGATTTAAAGGGTCAGAGATCTGGAAGTTAATGCCTCGTTTACTGTGGGAAAGGTAAGACCAGGCACCTCAGCTGCTGTTTTTCTTTCTGGCTGACTGCAGACTAGTTGTTTCTACCCCAATGCAGCCGGCTGGCAAGATGATAATTTGCATAAGGCAGCCCTTCTCATGGTGGGAAAAGGATGCCCCAAGCCATTATTGACTTCAAGGGAGAACATGTGTCTCAGACTTATATCCTGTGACCCCTGCTTTATACCCGCTCTTTTTCTGTATCCGTACAGCACACGTTTGACTCTTGTAACTCCCTGACCCACAATTTTCTTTCCTATAGAATGACAGAGGAAAACACATTTTATGTTCTATTTGTACCTCACGCAGGTGATGTAACATGAGGTGGAGAAGTAAAACACCTGGGTCCTATTCTCAACTAACTCTGAGGTTTGGCATGTTGATTATGCATCCAGAACCTTGGGCTCACCCTAAGAAGGCGATAATCGGCAATTTGTCTAGATTAAGTGGAGATCTGGGGAGGGGGAGCAACAAAAGAAGCAACTGCGATTTGTTGACATCGCACATCTGTACGGAGTCTGGATTATTCCTGTCACTGATTACATCATTTCCCATGGGAACTGGACATTGCTGTTGGACTCTGGGGAAGTGGCCCTTGCCTCCTGGTACCTTCATTAAAAACCAAACCCAGAGTAAGGAATATATGTGAATGGAAGGGGTTGAGGGGCCATTAACAGGAGACTATATGAAGATGCAGCAAGCGTGGTGGGTCAGCAGGGAAGCATCAGTTGGCAGTCAGATGGAGAGCAGTGGCAGGATGTGCTCACCTGGCAGGGGACAGGTGGAGAGGCAGCAGGAGGGCAGCACATGGCCCCCAGCCTGACATCCATCACAGTCCCATGAAAACACTCTGATCCAGCACAGGTATAGAGGGAATGTCAGATTCTATTGGGTGTTCACGTATCCCGTACTTTAGAACAATGCAAACAAGTGATATCTCCAACGGTTATGAGCTAGCAATGTCCTGAAAGATTTAAAATAGCACTAGCACAAAGGCCATTGCAGGGGCCTAGACCTTCAGAATGTCATGGTGGTATCAGACTGAGGTTTCTCTTTTATGGTAAGAAAAGAATTGCTGGGAAACTATTGACAAACACACACACACAAGCACACACACACATACACACACACACACACACACACACACACACTGTTTATTTTCTGAAAAGCAGCTCTTCTGTGTGGGCTGGAGTTTCATCCTCCCCTCCCCCCCCAGGGGTGTCTATGACTGAGCCTTGAGCAAAGGAGCTTTTCTTGCTGAAGGGACAGAGTGCTGGCTTGGCTGTGAGAACAGAGTGACAGAATAATGTGCCCAAGCAGCTCCACCATTGGCTCTTGCCACCTTTCCATGGAAAGTACAACAAAGTCAGCAGCTAAGATACTTGGTAAAAGTTAATGAATGCAGGACAAGAAGCATTTCAGCTGCCCGATCTTGAGTTAATTGGCACTGCTTTGGGCTTCTGTCCCAGCGCCTACGACACTTATTAGTGTTGAGGAACCCATTAGCAAATGGTGCCAGGTTTGCCTTTCAGCTTAGCAACATCACCAAGGGCACAGCACACCCCCTTGATGACTTGGCTCTGCTGCTATAACAGGTACCTTTTCTCCCTCTTCTTGAGACAGAATCTTGTTATACAGCTCATGCTGGCCTTGAGCTTGTGACCCTCCAGCCTCTGCTTCTCAAATACGTGGTTGCAAGTTCATTCCATCACACATGCCTTTGTCATACTCAGTAAGTTGACCGTATCGCCCCTTGTTCTTCAGGAGGACACCCTCCTGCAAAGAGCACACCCATTTTTTCCCCCTACAGGGTTGGAGGAAGGAAAACTTTCTCTCCCATCTGTCTTAGGAAGAAAATTTACCCCTATCTGCAGGCCTTAAGTCTAATTAAAAGGTGGTTGGTTACTCCAGGAGTGCCACTGTTACACAGTTTAGGATATTCTGCCATGTTTCCCATTGCTTCGGTTTGTAGCTGTTACAGCTGCACAGGACAGGTGGTTGCCTTCCTCCCCTGGGAGATTTCATAGCATCTTCTGATACTTTGAGAGTTAGTCCTCAGAGAAGGGTCTTTCAGTTCACATCCATATTGATTTCTCCATGTACTGTGTCCACAGCTTGTGGCATGGTGCCAACATGTGTTGCTTAGGTAGTTTCTTGGACACACAATTGGTCAGTGCAGCAGCATTCCTGCAGCAATAGTCTGCAGGGTTGGGGGCAGAGCCTTGTTATCCCAGGCAGTGTGACTTCAGTTAAACTGTCTATTTGTATATACATAAGCTTATATGCATTTAAGCAAATATGTAATAGTATAACTCCGTATGGCGCTTTCAAACGTCTTTAGTGCAATTTATCCCTCCTCCTCCCCTCTCCCTCATTGCTTGCCTCTATCCCCTCTCCCCCATAAGCCTCCCTCACCCATGTTTTCTGTTTTCCCACTATGCCTCTCTTTAAAGTTCCTCCTCCCTTTGCCTTCACTGTGGCCCCCTTTGCTTTCCTGATATCTTCAGCTACTGCCTGTTATATACTCCCATCTAAATATTCTGAGCTGATGTCCACACCCGAGGAACACACAGCATTTGTCTTTCTGGGTCTGGATGACCTCACTTTGTGTATTTCTCATTCCATTTCTTTACAGTACAAGACATTTCTAATTCTCACAGCCAGTCTATGAGGTAGGCTTTCAAATCTACATTTTATGAACTGAGCAACTAAGGCAACAAGATCATGAAAAACTGGTTTAAGGCCATACGTGTAGAGATTGGGAAATCTAAGTGGTTCCCAGTTCAGTCTTCTTCCATACTACTAAGGTGCTATGGTGTTGTCTAGGATGGGACATCATCTTTTATTTCTGTTTTGTTTTTCTGAAACAGCTTTTTCCTCACTATGGTTAAAGATCTACAGTCTTTCTTGTGGAAAGTGAAGACTTCAGAAGGTATGTCTTTGTTAAAAATTCATATTTGCAAACGAATCAAATGGAAAAGTGAGAAAGTAGATAAACCAAGACACCAACAGGTAGAAGGAAGCACTGAGTACATTTCCAACTCATGGGTTCTTAATGATCTCTCAACCTACTGAAGGCCACTCGCCTAGCATATGAGTTACTGCAGCAGGAAGGGTGAGCATCACAGGGTCCTGCACACAGGAACCCGGAGACCTTGATAACATGCCATCAACTGTGAAGACCCATGAAAGCTCCGTTCAGACAAAATCTCAGCACGGAATCTCAGCATGGATGAGGCTACAAAGCCCCATCTCTAGCCAGGGAGCTACTGGCATCTGATTGCTTCTGTGAGGGGGAGTCAATCTTATTTAGTGGAATGACAGACATCTGGTTTATTGACCACAATCTACGGCAGGCCTCATGGCCAGGAATAGATGGACAAACTGGACTTCATAGATTTAGTTTGTTTTTGTTCTTTTAAAAGAGGGGTAAAGATAGATAGATCGATCGATAGATAGATAGTAGATAACATGAAGTTCAGTAGATAGGGACACAGGAAAGCATCTGGGAGGAAATTGGGGGAAGGGATGGATATGATTATGGTATAAATAAAGATAAAAATTATCTTAAAAGGAAGAGTAATCATTTGATATAAGACCTTTCTCTAATAGCTGACTGATATGAACAAATGTAATTTGGATTCAGAGGTTTGGGGCTTCCTGAAGGAAAGACTATCCATTTTCATTGAGAACACTACTTGGAATATGACCGGTGCCACACATTCACCTGCCTCTTCCTCAAAGGATAGCCAGGGTGATGTTTTCAAAGTCACTCTTCCTTATCATTTGAAAATTTTTGTTAGCTCTTGGAGTTGTCTTTGGTGTTTTGATTCCATCCTAGGTCTGGCTTCCCTGCCCCTCTGTCTTTGTCTGCACTTGCCCCCCACACCTTTTGCTCTCTGCTCTCTGACCTCTGACCTCACTTCCTCCCACACCACTAGGCTCTGTCCCACTAGAGGGATTTTACTGCCCCAGTCCCTGACCTGAAAGCTTTCCCAGGGAGGCTCTCCACACTCTCACTGTGTAGTTGGTTTTCCTCAGAAATCTGCTGAAGGACTTTTGGAGAAGTGGGAAGAGAATTCTCAGTGGTTTTACTGACTTTATCTTTGATCCCCCCTCCTTGTAGAGTGTGCCCAGAGAGCCACTGACACTGTCTGTAGAGGACAGGGCCAGTACTGTGACATTCATAACCCAACAATCAGTAGATGGAAGGGACTACTTATTTATCCATTTGTTGATTTGTCCATTTTTTATTCATGGATTTTTTTTTTTCTGTATAACAAGTAAGAATTTTGATCTTCCAGCTATGAAGACCATGAGAAACAGCTGAGATAGGAACTCAGTTAAAGGGTGTGAGTGAGCCTTAGTAGGTACTATGACTTCGAGGTATCTCCATAGTTCATGTGTGGGAAATTAAATTACCAGTGGACAGTGTTAAGAGGGGTGATCTGGAAGACCCAGGCAGACCTCTTAGATGGACTATTGAGGGAGTTGTTTCATTACAGGGAGAATGGGGTTAATAACAAAAATGAATTTGGCAAGTGGCAGTGGCATTATACACAGGCAACACAAGCTCTCAGAAGGTAGAGGTAGGGGCATTGTGAGAGCCATCCTAGCCTGGGCTATGCGTAGTGAGACTCTGTCTCAAAAACAGCAATGAGGAGCTTGGCTCCTCCTACTTTCTCAGTCATAATGTGATGTCATTTGATGATGCAGGAGGCCCTTAGCAATGTGGTCCTTTGATCATGAACTCAGCTTCTAGAGCCACAGGCCAAGTGAGCTCCAGAGTATTCTGTTAAAACAACACAATGCATAATAGATTAAGACATCGAGGTTGCAGGTGGTGCTGTAGGAGGGCAGCATAGTGAAGAGGAGATTGAGTTTGAGAAGGGAATGAAGAGCTGAAAGAAAAGCACACACACAACCCTTTTAGAAGCATCCTCAGCAAGCCCTAGCCAGTGTAGACAGGGTTTTATTTTACTGGCAATAATGCATCTGAAATGCATTATTCAGAGAAGACAATATTACCAAAGTCAACATGGATGGTGACAACTTTGCATTGTTGCAAAAGGGGAGGGGAAAAAAGCACCATGGAAGTGCTTCAAGTAAGTGAAAATGAATCCAGTTCATAATCAAGTAAAAATGTTATGGGTCCAGAGCCAGAGAATATTCTTATAGTGGGCTTTTTTCAGCACCCTAAATTTAACCAGATGGAATGCTTTTTAAAGCACCACCCTATTCAAGCCTTGGAAGTGAAGAATTTGTCTTTTAATGGTAAATTTGCATTCCATCAAAAGATGGAACACATCATCCCCAGCTTACTTATTACCCAAAAATAAATTATAATTTAATTTATTTTGCTTTATGGTCTATGATGAATGCCTAGATTTGAGAAAATTTATTTCAGACATGACCAAGTGGAAGTATACAAACAACATAGATTGAGACACATTAAAAATGTGAACGCCATTCCTGGTAAACTGAAAGCCATGTAACCACAAATTCTTGTTGGTTTTAATATGAATATCCTATTTCACAAACCCCAAATACTGAGGTTAGAGAGAGAATATGCACTGCCCTGAAAGTGGAAAAATTAATGCAGCTGAATTATTAGTAAGGGAGGATCCAGTTGCTGAAATGCAAATAGGTCAACAGCAAGTTAACACAATCCAACACGGAACCATGGGGTCTGTCAAAAATTCTTGGTTTGGAAATAGTCCCACGTGCTACTGAAATAGCATCTTGATTTTCTGATAGCTCCGACAAGTGGAAGCTGTAGTGAAGGAATTAGAGCCCATGTTGCTCTAATTTCTACACAATACACTATGCATTTGTCAGTCAGCAGTCAGGTTGCTGCAGACATCTGTTGGTAATAGGAGTAAAAACACAATTTTAACAATCAACAAATATCTATTGAATGCCAGCTATGTATCAAACTCTGCGGTAGGCCCCGAGAATCTGAGAGGTGATAGACAAAAGAGGAAGTAAGACATGTGCTTATTCTACTGGAATTAAGCCCAGTGAAAGATCCAGACATGGAACCATTGCTGGTGTGATTCAGGCTGGAGATTCCCTGAGGGCAACGGGGCCCAAACCCAGCTCCTGCTGCTCTACCGGGAGTGAGGTGATTGATGCTGGCCAGGAAATGATGCTTGAGTGAAACAGTTGCAGGTGATCAAGTGTGTGCTGCCGAAAGAAGGAGCCATCCAGGTACCAGAGAAGGAACTCCAGAAGTTTTGATAACTTGCCAAAAATTACCAGTCAGTTGACTTGGATGAGTCAGAGTGTGCAGAAGAGAAAACACCATTGCCTTTGAGCCCTCTCTTAGCTTTGGGCTACTAGAATGAGTTGTACAAGAGGGATTTCTTTCCCATAGTGCTTAAGGCTGAGAGTCTGCAATCAGGAGCTAACATGGTCTGATGAAGGATATCTCTATCATAGCCTTCCGGGCTCTGGAAAGGACTGGAGATCTGTCTCATGGAATCTACTCTTCTGATGTAACTACTTTTCGAAAACCACATCTTCTAACACTGTCACATCAGAAAAGATTGTAGTATGTGACCTTTGGAGACACACAGTCATTTAGTTCACAATCAAACCTTGACACAACCTGTTAGGCAAACAGACATCAGAAATTATTATCCCTAGTTCCAGATGAGGGGAGGCAGGGGCACAATGACGTTAAGAAAGCTAACTGGCATCACTCAGCTCAGGGTTACTCTCATAGCTTCATTTTGAAGTTTTCTTTTGAGATGTACATAGGTGTTTTGTCTGCTCATATGTCTGCATTACATTCGTGCAGTGCCTGATGGGGGGGACAGAAGGCAGAGTAAGATGCCTGAGACTACAGTTCTAGAAAGAAGTTTGTCACCATGTGGCTGCTGGGAAATGGGCTCAGGTCTTTCGGAAGAACAACCGCTACTCTTAACTGCATAGCCACCTCTCCAGCTGTTCTCCTTCCCCTCCCCCATAGCTTTAGTTTTAAGTATCTCATTTTACCCTTTGAGACAGGGCCTCATGAATCTCAGTCTGGCTTTGAATTCACTACATATCTGAAAATGACCTCAAACTTCTGATCCTCCTGTCTCTACCTCCTGAGTGCCAGGGTTATAGCCTGTGCTAAAGATACTGTTTAATCCTAGCCCACAGGAAAATCAGGACTTTAAAGCCATCCTCAGATACACAGTGAGCTCAAGGCTAGCCTGGGCTACATGAGATCTTGTCTCAAAAACAAAACAAAAACCAGAGTGGTTTTAGCTTGTGACATGGAAGAGAGACTGCGGGTGAGAAAGAGCTGTGGACTTAGGACCATGGAAAGCTTTGTCACAGTTAAGAAGAAGATGAGGCCAGTAAGGTGTCCAGTGAGTAAAGCACCAGGCCCGAGGGCCTGAGTTCAATCCTCAGAAGGAGAGAATCAATGCTAAGCAAATTATTCCCTGACCCCCACAAGCAAGGTGCAGCATGTATGCCCATCCCAAATCAGTAACTGTGGTAAAAGTGCTTAGACAGAGGATAGGATAAGGGACTTTCTTCTGTATGAAGGAAATGAGGCCAAGCCTTTTGATTTATGACATAGAAAAACAACAAACAAACAAACAAACAAACAAAAGCCAGAAAGCAAAACACAGTAAGGTAAATAGAGTCAAAAGGTTAGGAATTATGTGAGCTAAGCAGGGTAGCATAGAGCTGTGACCCTAGCTATTTGAGAGAATCACAAGTTCAAAACCAGGTTGCTACAGACTGAGTTCAAGGCCAGCCTGTGTAACTTAGTGAAACCCTCCCCCCAAGTTAAGAGGAAAAAGGGGGCTGGGGATGTAGTTCTTAGGCAAAGGGCTCATCTAGTGCAGGTAAACCTACACTTTGGGTTCAGCCCCAGTACTAGAAAAATGGGGAATAGATTAATGAGGTCAGGATGAGAGGAGGCATTCATGGAGGAAACATTAGAATTTACCCTATTATGTTGTCTGGATAGAAGGAAAGAAGTGTCTGCAGGAAGTCGCTGACTTGTCCTGGTGGACAAAAGGAGGGCAGGCTGCACCCTAAGAGGGGTACACTAGTCTCTCCTGTTGGTGCTGTTGACCTTTGGAGTTCAACATGATAAAACTGCATTTACTACCAACAACATCACGACTCCAGATGACTGACAACTAATGAGCTCATATGCCTCTTCGAAGCTATTTACCTAGACACTCTAAAGTTAGACTAGTAAGATTTTGGGACTCTCTAGTGTTTTGAGTGACTATATGACTATATTCTGTTCTGGCAGTTGACCTTACAATAAATTCCTCTGTTGCACAATCCATCATCTGGGTGAGCTATCTTTTCACACAATATATAATTCTTTATCCACAATAGTACAAACTAAAGAGAAAAATGCAAAAATATTTTAGAAAAGAAAAATTTCCGTATGTGTTTCTAGGAGAATAGGTTTGTGCCCTACCACTGAGCAACATCCACAGCCCTTGTTTGTAGGCGAAGAGACTTAAGCACTATCTGGAAATCAAATAAGGCAGAAACAATGCACTAATATGATTCACATTTCCATAGTGTGTAATTATAAAAATCTGTTCAAAGAATTGTAATTCTGCCACATTTCAACTTGAGACGATACATAATTAATAAAATAAGAACAATTAAGCAGAAGAGAAAAAAATTATTTTAAAAGACAAAACTTTTTTCATACTGTATTTCTGGACTATTTCAGTAAGCATGTCAACAGCAATACATATGTTAATTATGTCACCTACAAATGGAATAAAATGGAAGCAATTAACTTAAAAGTCATTTAAAATATGTTATAGTTATATTACAATTCTAAGAAATCATAATGCCTTCCATTTGAGTCATTGTGTTATAATCTAATTGTTATTAGCAATAAAGCTGAAAGAAAAAAACTCAAAATTACACAAAAAGAGGAAAAAAATAAAGCATGTTTCCATGGGTTTCACAAGCAGATCCAAAGCAAAATGGACTAACATCAAAGGAAGAACTACCCCTGTTTCTAGACTCCGTGGAGGAAGGGTTATCTCTAACAGTTGTAGAGGGATTTGTTACCACTGATAGGGAGTGAGCTGAGACAAGAGGGTCCCCAGGTGTGGGGTTTACTGGGTGGTTATCTCTCGTGTCCCTCTTTTTACAAACTTCCTCCTTAATCCGTGAGATGAGGAATTAGAAGGCCCTGTGTAGTCAGATGTATGTATGTATGTATGCTTGCTCCAAGTGTCTTCCAGTATGAGGAAGACTAGAAAAAGCTGGTTTTTATGGAGATCATCTGATGGAATGATTTTGGTCCTTTCATTCTTGTTCTGGCCCTGGGATGGTATCAATCTTAACTGAAACTGGACTGGGACCTTGGGTCTTGCCCAGCCATGTGTGCTTCCTTTCGAAAGGGACTGCTTGTCCAGAACATTCCTGGGATGTCTCTCTACTTTAATGCTGTCTGGAACACAGCAAACATAAGGATTTTTTGAAGCTTTTAAACTCCATTCTTTGCTTCGATGTAAGTCTTTGTTTTCCAAGTTAACAAAGTTTCTCTTGACTGACAAAACTGGCTTTGGTAATGATGGATGATTCTTTTGGCTTTTTTTCTGAAAAAAAAAAAAAAGTCTTCATTGATAGGTGTCTGAGTTTTCATATGCTTGGTTGGTCCTTTCATCTTCTTTAGAGGGTTCCCCTCTGCTTTTCCAAGATAATTTTTTTATTAGTTGAATATCTGGTGAAAATCCATTTCTTCAAATGTAGTTGTGGAGGGTCTTTCTTTTTTGTAAACTCTAAGTTTTCTCAGTTTTGAGACTTTAATAAAATCATTAAGTGCGTCAGTTGTTTTATTCTGTGCTGTTAATTGAGCAGACATTTGTTTTCTGTTATCTTTAAGAGCTCTTAAGAGTTTAATTCGGTTGCATCAATCGGTTTCTTCAAAACTCCTTTAATTTCATGTTCTAAGATGTCTCTGTTTTCTAATGCATTCATTAAATCTAATTCCAAGTTGTGACTCTCCAAGAACAGCAATCCAACTGTTCATCTCCAAGTGTTCACCCCAAGGCTTAATCTGGTTTTCTTTACCATTTTGAATGGCTGCCCCAATTCCATTGCTCACTTTAGGATTTTCCAGAAGTTTTTCTGATAAACCTGCTCACCCATCTTTTCTATCCTTCAGACTCTTGGGAAAGCAGATGCACAGCTCCCTGAAGTGGCATGTTTGCTGAGAGCATCTGATTCAGTGTTGCCTGCAGCCTAGCTGTGTTCTTGGCCAGCCTATCGAAGGCAGTTTGGTTGCCCCTTTGAAACAGTATACCTTTAAAGCGTATTTTATAAATATAGACTATTTTAGGTACTATAAACCACCAGATTAACTTATTAAAAATATTTTGAGTTGTAACCTGTTTGAAACTCTGGGCCTCAAGTCTCTGTCTTCCTTTATGTTAGAACTTAGTCCTTATTGAAAACAAATTTAAATTTCTTTAATGGTGAGATAAAGTTTGTTTCTGGAACTTGGGGGGCCAACTCATTGTAAAAGATGCCATTATCAGTAAGCAAGGTCAGTTATCAGAAAAACGTAAAACAAACTATGAGAGCAGAACATTTTACATGTCTGAAGCTAGCAACAGTGGTCCTCTAAATGTTGGCCAGAGTTATCTCATTTGTTGGTAGGACTATAAAACAGTATACCCTTGTTGGAAAAAAAAACAAAAACAAAGAAACAATGTACCATAAAAAGTTAGGGTATTTTAGCCATTCTAACAATTTAGAAAAGAAAATAATCACACAAGCTGACAGTAAGATTATTGTTGGTCTTGTATAAGATCCTTATGTAGTTTTGTCACAGAAGATGAATTTATTGTTCTATAAAGTAGAAAAAAACTTCAAGGAGCATCAAAATTCTATGTATTTAGTACAATGTATGAAATGTTCATATAATGAAATATTGCCTAGCAGATGAATTTAAGGATCTTTGTTAGCTGGAAGGAGCCAGATGCAGGGTACTGTGCGTGATTCAATATGTACCCAGTTCAAAGACAGGAAGAGCTTGCTAGAGATAGACTCAGAATGGGAGCCATTGTGTAGATGGTGGAGGTACCAAGTGAGCTCTCTGGGTGAAGGGAATGGTTTGTAACTGGGTGCTGGTACATAGGACTCTTCATTTCTTTCACACTTTACTCAGTAATATATACGGATATCTTTTCCTACTGAAATAATTGGAGACTTGGTGGTAAAATGGCAGAGCTTCCTCCATGATGGCTGATGAAGGAGAGAGTCAGAATATGAACTATTTTTTATCCTAAAGGCAGAAACAGAGGAAAGGCTTCAGCAAGTCATAATGGAAGTGCAGGGACATCAGTTAGTGCCGTTAGCTTCTCCCTCTCGCAGAGATGAGCCCCCTCACTAGCTACCCAGAGCATAGTGATCAGCCCTGAAATTACATACAAGCAACAAAAAGGGATTCAGCAGGTTGTACATATATATTTGTCCAGAAATATATATGTAACAAAAATAATCAGGGAAAAAGAGGCCATCACTTTGAGATTGTTGGGGACATGGGATGAGTAGGTAGGGTGGGGCATGGGAGGGGCTACAGGAAGGAAAGAAAAGGGTGGAGTGATATAATTACTATAAAATATAAAAGAAAACATTAGAAAGCGAGAGAAAATAAAATTCAAATAATTGTTTAGGAAGTATTTTTGCTGAGAAAGTGAAACTGTCACAAAGAACGCACAGGCCATGTACCTGTCTGAATGATAACTAGGCTCTTAAAGAACACGGGGCATCTTGAGAGCAACTGAAAGCAGATCTTAGGTGCCATTACTTTTCAGGTGTCTGCAATTTTCCTTTGCTCTTCTAGACCCTTCACCACACCTCAGTCTACTGCTGACAACCAAGACTTAAAGGCCTAATGTAACACAAATTCTAATGTGTCTTAACAATAAAAGTCCAGAGTCAGATGTAGGGGAAAATGCTGAGAGATCAGAAAGAAGAAGGAGCAAGCCAAAGCCACCTTTAGCTCACTAGCTTCCCAGAGAAAAAGAGTAAGTTTCCTGTTTCCTCCCGCCTATATCCCTCTCTCCCCCCAGCTATCTCACTTCCTGTCTGCCTGTACAGACCTCAAGATCTCTATGGTCACCTAGTGGCAATCTCCACCCTCTGATCTTCAGACAACTTTTATTTGTAGAAACAAGGAATCACCACAGCATAATTTATGTGGGAGAGAGAACCTCAAATTTCTCAAGGCTAAAGTCCATTGGGGGAATATGATAAAGGGGCGGAGAAGAGGAAAAAAGGGAGAGAATATTGTATTCAAATTAAGAGAGGGGGAAAATCCATCGGACTATTTCTGTAAATAGGCTTTTCTTGGAGTTGAACAAATTAGAATGCTCATCTACGGAACCATATGGGTAATGCACTAAGGGCAGTGTGTTCTCTCTCAAGGGGACTCTCATGTTCGTCAGTCTGAGATTAAAACAAATTCCAGGGCACTTATATATTTTGCTTCATCTATGGGCTTTTATTTGAAAATGAGGCTCCAAGAAAAACAGAGCTCTAAAATATCAGCAATTCCATATATTTCATGATTTTCATCAATAGGAAGTATATATCATAGGTAATATTATGGTGACATAAAACAGACCAGTGGTTACCTTGGGCTACATATTTATGGCTGAGGGATTCAGCGTTCCTGTGCTTGGCAATGGTGAAAATGCTTTGATAGAGATGGCTGCCGTGCAATTATTTGTATATACTAAAGGCCTCTGATTTACTTTTTAAAACAATTACACTTGTTTATTTTTTTTCATAAGTGTACACACTTGTGTGGCATGGAATGCATGTGGAAGTCAGAAGAGAACCTTTGGAACTTGGTACTGGGATGAACTTAGGTTGCCAGGTTTGGCACAAAGTATCCCTACTCACTAAGCCATCTTGCTGGCTGTGAGTTACACACTTATATGGAAGAAACTGTGATATATGACTGGGTAACTTATAGGATGCATATCTCAATAAAGCTGTTAAAATATCAACTGTTCAAACCATACTGAGGGATACATAAAATTTAAAAATATCCAATATTGTATGATTTTACATATATATAGTTATGTAATTATTAATTTATTATTTATATCCATGGTTACATTTTAACTATAGCTTTATTTATTGAAATGAAATTAGAGAAAATGATTCATAAATTAACATTTTATATACAGAGAAGAACCATAAAATAAAACATAACATGACAAGTCTTTATTATTTGTAACATTCAAAAATAGGCTCAGCCATGATATGCTGCTGTGTGGTAGAAAAGCAGGGGATATTAGCATCTCAAACAGATTTTCCTTAAAATATTATTTTATAGATTAGTAATTCTCTTGAAAAATCTTTGGATCCCCCCCTCCCAATTTCATGAATTTACATGACAGGTGATGCCTTGGTTAGTCTTGTCATCTTGATTGACTTGGGAGATGTAAGGGAGATTGGTGAATGCTCTGGGTGTGTCTGTGTGGGTATATAAAATGGATTAAATCATGAGGGTTCTGGTCTAATCACCACTTAACCCACTGATGATTCAATGTTTGAATACACAGTGTGGAGATGGTGGAATTGTGGGAGGTAAGAGCTCATTGGAGGACATCAGTTTGCAGGGATTTGCATCAGAGGGGCATATCTTGTCCCTGCCCCTCCCTCTTACTCCATGCTACTCCCTGACTGCCCATTCCTCTGCTCTGTTACTCTCCCATGGTGTTTTGTGTCAGCAGGCCCAGAAGTGACAAAGGCAGCTGACCATGAATGGAAACCTCAGAAATGGAGCCAAAGTAAATCTTATCTCTTTTCAAAGGATTTCTCTCAAGTTTTTGTTATAGTGACAAAAAGTGACTGGCAGATAGGAGACCCCAGAAACAAACCCCTGCCCTTGACAAAGCCTGTGTCATGTCCTGTGAGGAATAAGGTCACCAAATGGTTGTCACTATTAAAATGTAACATTAAGTATTCTTGAAAGACAGTAACTAAGCTTTCTTAGCTATTTGCTCTGTTCACAGTGCCTTTTACATATCAAGACTGGGAATTCCAGAGTAGGGTGGCACTAATGCTCCCTGGTTTATGAATGCAAGCTTTAGTTTGATTTCCAATACTCCGAATACTACTGTCAGGCCACACAACTTACATACTGCTTTAAATTTCAGTTTTCTCCATGAAATGGGGGCATTATATACTGTAAGATTATTTATAAACTAAATGTAAAAATATGTAAAGAAGCCAGGAAGAGTTTTGGGTATACTTGAAGTACACATTAAATATCAGTCCTTATCCTTATATTCTATGAATAAAGACAAACTGTTGTTCTATTTAAGTATAGATATTGACAAATCATTGAATTAAATTATGTTATATATCATACATGGAAGTATATGGTCAATTATTATCTTAAGAACATCTTGAATAAATCCAATTTTGAATAGAAAATACAACAATCCGAAATTCTAGAAAACTGCAAGTAATTTTATGAAGTATATTTCCCATTTTATTTTTTCTGGTCATAATTTCTCTGATTTCAAAACAATATAAAGCAATATAAGAAAAGCATAGACTAATATTTGATTTGAACATAAAAACAAAACCTTCAATAGAATTTTAGCAAATTAAACCAATGATGCATAAAAAGCATTACACAATATGACCAAGTTGGGTCAATTCCATCTATGCCAAGTTCATCCAACACAGAAAATCAGTCAGTGGAATCCACCATGTTAATAGGCCACAGAAGTTGAGTTTATGAGTATGTCTGTTGACACCAGAAAAGCACCTGACAGATTCCAACATCCACTCAAATTTTCAGTGTGTCAGAAATAAACATCTTCTCTAAGATGCAGAGCACTACACCATTAAACAACAAAAACAAAAACAAAACCCTCCAAATTCTACCAGGGAACGTCTACAGCTGTTAAATACCTTCAGCAATAAAAGTGGCTGTATACAAGATTAACTTAAAAAAGAGTAGCTTTCCTATGTATAAATGACAGAGAAAGAAATCAGGGGAACAATATTCTTCACAATAGACAAAAGTAATATATAATATACTGGGTAACTCTAAACAAGCAAGCTCAAGACCTATATGATAAAAACTTCAAGTCTTTGAAGAAGAAAATTGATGAAGAGCTCAGAAGCTATCCTACCATGTTCAAGGATCAGTAGGATTAACATAGTAAAGATAGCTATCCTATCAAAAGCAACCTACAGAGCTAATGCAATCTCCATCAAAATTACAATAAAATTCTTTACAGACCTTGAAAGAATGATTCTCAACTTTATATATATATATATATATATATATATATTTTAAAAAAAACAGTATAGCTAAAACAATTCTATACAGTAGAACTTCCAGAGATACACCCTTCTTGATTTCAAGCCGTACTGTAGAGCTATAGCAGTAAAAATCTTACAGTATTGTCAAAACAGACACATTGATCAATGGACTTAAATCAAAAACCCAGATGTAAATCCATATACCTATGGACACATAAAGGAGACCTGGGAAGGGGAAATAGAATAGATTTTGCTCACAGACCAGGGATGGGTAGGATTGAGAACAGCAGAATCAACTGGATGGGGTAAGGGAGAAAATACTGGTGTGGGGGTGGGGGGGATGATGGGAGCAGATGCAGAATCCCATAGCCAAACATTAGGTGGAATTTGTGGAGTCCAGAGGAGGAGGGGAAGGAAGGATTGGAGGAAGAATCGGGGTGGGGGGTGGAGTTCAGGGACACCAAGAAAGTATGGCCCACACAATCAATTGATCAGGACACATGGGGCTCATAGAGATCAAAGGAGACTGGAGATCTGACCTAAGTCCCCTGCATATATGTTATGGTTGAGTAGCTTGGTATTCTTGTGGGATTCATAACAGTGGGAGCAGGGAGTGGCCTCTATTCTTTTGCCTACTTATGGGACCATCTTCCTCCTACTGGGTTGCCTCATTGAGCCTTGATGTGACAATATGTGCCTGGTCTTATTACAGCATATTACATGTGTCATGGTAGGTTGATGTACCTGGGAGGCTTTTTTTTTTTTTTTTTTTGTGAGGGGAGGTAGAAGGGGAGTGGATCTGAAGGAGAAGGAAGTTGGGGAAGTTGGGATGTTGGGATTCGGGGAGAGACTGAAGGAGGGATAGATGGAAAACTGGGGTTGGATTTGGGATGCAATATATGAAAGAATAATAATAATAAACAAAACAACAATAGAAACAAAAAAATAAAAAGCTTTTCCCCTCCAAGATTAATAAAGAATTCATGAAAGGAAGGATTCAGGCTCTTAGGACATTTATTTTATGTAGTTCTGAGAGTGCTTTTCTTTTTTTAAATAATAGCCACAAAAAGGAAACCATTAAATGCTAATGGTATGTCTGTGCTATGGAATACTGTTCATCACTGGAAAATTACTACCATATTACTATCATTTGTGATGTAGCAACATGGATAGGTGTCAGGGATATAAGGCTGAGAATAAAAGCAATCTCATGAAACGGAATGCTATATGAGTCCAATCACACTACATTGTTGAAATTACAGAAGTGTGGGCATGAGAAACAGACTTGCCATTTGCAGGAGCTGAGAAGGGCACGGAGGTTAGGAGGTTAGAGTCCCCTGTGGAACAGTGCCCTGTGTCCTGACTTTATGAACACCATCATTTGGCACAATATTTACAGTTTATTTACAGAATAGTTTATAATTGGGGCAAACTGGATAAAGGCTACAAGGAATCTTTCAGCATAATTTTTATGAGGATAAGTGAACCTGCTATTATCTCAAAGAAGAATTTAATTAAAAATACAAACCAATAAATGTTATGAAAAGTGGACAGTCTCAAGCACAGTTTTCTTTTATAATAACAGATTGGTTTTAACATTTAGGGGGGAAAATGACAGTAGCTAGCACTTTAAAAACTGAATGTGTTTTCATTAACAGCTCTACTTTTAGGGCTTTGTCTTTAATTGCTTCATAAAATGCTCATTTACCCTCTGCCTCAAAGAAACTTCTCTTTTCAAAAGACAGAGACCTTTACAGAAAACCACAACCCATCAAAATGGAGCCCAGTCCAAACTGATAATCTACAACATAACTCTTGCACCTAAGGCTCAGGGATCATTGTGGAAGAGGGTTGAGAAGACTGTAAGAGCCAAAAGCAGGGTGGTTGCTGAGAGATTGTGTCTTCTAGAAATGCCAGAGAAGAGGCACCCATGATCTCTCACCAACATGGCTGACTGAGCATGACCTAAAAAAGGCTAAGACCAATGGACATACTAACATGGATGGGAGCAAGCTCATGACTCCCCAATCCTATGCAAAGAACTACAGGCAACTAAGGAATATGGAGAGTGGGAGAAATAGTCTTCCTCAGGCAAGAGCTTATCTATCAGGTATCCAATACCAAATGGCCAGTCCTGAAAACACAGATATGAGCCATTCTCCAGGCTGAGCAGATTGTACTCATGTGTTTATACACACACATGCACAACAACAGCAACAATTAAAGAAAAAAGGCAGTGAATATAAACGAGAACAAGCTGGAGATAAATGAGAAAGTTTGAAGGGAGGAAATGATGTAGTTATAATTTCAAAAAAAAAAACTAAAAAGAAAAGAAGGGAAAGTGCTCATGTTAGCATTCGATGTATATATTCAAGGGTGTTTTAAATTATAGAGAGGTAACTAAATCCATCAGTAGGTGTAGGTGTTCTCCTATATTAGTAGAAATGAACATTTTTACAGTCATTACATGAATCAGGTAAGCAGAAATGTCCAGATTAAAGAAAATGACCTATTACCTGATTAAAACAGCAAGCTGTGAGCAACACTTTTCATTTTTAATACATAAGCCATCTATGCTGTACAAGAACAGGATAAAGTAACAAACTAGCAGAGGTCAAGTAGCTAGTTCTCGATCACTCCCATCCAGGGCTGGAGTAGGATGAGAAGGTAAGAATCAAGCATTCCCTACCTGATATAGTTCTGTCTTGTCCTTTTTTATTAGATGTGCCTGTTACCATTGCAATAAAATATGAGCACAAAAGAATGTCTCCTAGTGTTAGCACAGGTTTTTACAGTGCAAGTGATAATTTAATTTCCCCATCCATAATTTCACTGGGTTGTCCAGTAGCCTTTCAAATTGGACAAGCAAATGTGTGAAATGGGAAAATAGGGTTTCCCAAAGATTAACTCACTCTCTCGTGATTCTCCAATGGTGAGGGACAGAATCTAGCACTCCACGCCTCTTCTAGGCTAGCTCCATGCTGAAGCTGTCTGTGGCTTTCTCTTGCTCACCCATACTCCAATTTTTCTAGTGAGGATTGCATCCTTCCTTCTTTTTTCCCTGCCTACTTGCAAGCTGTCAGTCAAGTCCATGTCCTTTCGAGAGCTTTTGGAGTATTGTCGGGAGCCGCATTCGCCATTACAAGATGGCGCTGGCTTCCTGTTTCCTGGTTCTTGTTTACAGCATTAGCTATGCTGACTGCACATGCGCCACTGTATGGTAATTTCTATATGGTAGCTCTCCCTATCAGAGAAGCTATATCATTCGGGCGTTTTGCGGAGCACCAATTACAGACGAATACGTCGCCCTGCAGGCTATTTAAGCCGGGCGTATTCGGGGCTTGGGGTCCTTCTCCATCAGCATGTAAAGAGCGCTACAATAAAGATTCTGCTGGACACATCTTCGGTTGCCGCGTCTTCCTTATCGGCAAAGGTTGCGCGCGACAGAGTATGAATAAACCCTTATTCTAGCAGGTCCCTTGAGTGTCCTGGCTGCTGCCTCACTCAGGTCCAACATGGATGGCTTGCACTGCACCAGTGGATATGCTACACACTACTAACATTTCTTCAGGGAGGGCCTTGTATGTGCCCCAGCAAACCTTAGGTGATTTTGAAGGCTGGGTCCATAGTTTCTTTAGTTTTCTCCCCACTTGAAAGAAGCTTCCCAGTGGTTTGGCATGCAGTTAACACTATCTGCAAGTTACAAATGAAGGACACAGTGTTAATGCAACTACGAGCAGAACCACAGAAGGACACAACATTTAGAAAGATGGAAATGATATCCCTTCATCCTAAAGTGGGGAGGTGCAGGCTCCCTGCCCCCTTGGAGTGAAATCCCACTAGATAACTAGTAACAAGTTATACGCTCCTTAAAAAAGACAAATTCATTGAAAAGTAAAGGCCATTTTCAAAAGCCATTTCTATTGCCACTCTTACCAATATCGTTTCCTGAGATTTTGTTAAAAGAGGTCTTGACAGAGTACCTTATCCCAGTCACTCAGAGATCGTGAGTTCTAGGCCAGCCTGTGCTAAATAGCAAGATTGCTTCACAAAAAAGAGAGGGAGAGAGGGCACACGGAGAGAGGGAGAGAGACAGAGAGAAGAAGGAGGAAGGAAAAAGAGAGATATAAAGAGGAAGAAAGAGGGAAGGAGGGAAAGAGACAGGGAGAGAGAGGGAGAGAGGGATGGAGGGGGAGAGATAGAGGAAGAGAGGGAGGGAGAGTGAGAATGAAAGAGGGGAAGAAGGAGGGAGAGAGAGGGAGGTATATGCAGGAGAGGGAGAGAGGGAGAGGATGAGGGAGATGGAGATGATTTGGATACTGTTGATGTCTTGTTTGACCCTGAAACTATAAAACTTAAACCCTTTCCCTCCAGTTTGACCTCTCATTAAGACCTTTGGCTCCTGTCTGCTTTTTGTTATGTTAACCACGGGGAGGGTTTTTCTATGCAGTTAAAGGACCAGGAACAAAATTTGGAAACCCAATCAACAGCCATAGTCCTATTTATGATCTTTCACCACAAATTGTCTGTGAGGCTGTATCTTATTAATCATGCCTTGAGGAGCGTGTCGTTTTTGTGCATAGGAAGGTTTCCCTTCATTTAACCTTCCTAGAAGACACTGTAGCAACCACCTCTCCTGCTGATGGGGGTTTAATGCTGCTCTTTACAACATTCAAGTCAGTGGGTGGCATTATATGCCTGCATTCCACCCTCCTGGTGGTTGAGAAATTCAGGGCTGGGGGAGAGGTCCTCTAAAGAGGCCAGAGCTACCTCTGAGATGAGATTCCGAAATCACATGAAAGGGTTCCCATCCTAGCAACACTAAAAAAATACATAGAAACACATCTGTCCCTTATTTTTTCAGCTTGCTTTATGGTGAGTCACTAAAGTTCTTAAAACCATACAATTACACATGCTAACAGCAGGGGAAAGGAGTAGATAATAAACCTGGCAGGGATAATTTAACCAAACCATGCATATCTGTGGTTTACATCAATAAGAGAGACTTAAGAATTCTTTTATTATATGTATGCATACATACATACACACAACATACACTACGCCCTCAGACAAAAAAGCTATACAACTGTATGTACACACTCAGACACATGAGCACACGAATGCACGTGCGCGCACGTGCGCGCGCGCGTGCGCGCCGCACACACACACACACACACACACACACACACACACACCCCTACTGCCTCTAGTATGCTCAAAGGTGAACAAAAATGGTTATTTATTGACAAAATGTAGAGTGCATATAAATTTAGAATAAGAAGCAGAACTCACTCTTTTGCCCTGGGTGATCATACTCTCATTATTTGATAAAGAAATATTTCCTTCTAAGAGAATTATAACAAAATAAATTTAATAGTTTAAAAATCAAGGAATACTGATAGCATTTAGAGCATTGTTTTGTTCAAGAAAATAAATAGGACAACTCACTATGAACACATGATTTCTCATGACACTGTTTTATTTGCTAAACTCCCACTATATATTATATAAAATGTAATATATATAAGTATACATGTTTTACACACACACACACACGTAATTTGTTCTAAAGCCAAGTTTTGAGAAAATGTCTAGAGACAACAACATGATGGAAGATTATCTATACACTGCAAACAAACAAAGGCATAGAGCTAAATATGGAAACATTATCTCTTGGGAGAAGAAATCCATACAGTATTTGATCCCAGGCTGCTCTTTTAAGGTATCCAACTTCTCAGATGTTAATAAAAGAGATTTAGAGCTACACAGGAGATCCTAATTACCTAAGGTTGCCCATCTGAGAGACTCTTAGATTTTGACATTTATTTTTGTGTGTGTTCATATGATTCTGAGTGCATATATGTGTGAGGGTGCATGAGGTGTACATGTGTGCATGGAGGTCAGAGGACAACCTTAGACAGCCTTCCTTAGATATCATCCACCTTTACTTTTGAGACAGGGCTCCTTACTGGTCTGGAACTTGGACAGTAGGCGAGGCTGGTTTGCTAGTGAGCCCCATACATCCACCTGCCTTCTATTGTCAAACAGGCTGGATTACAAATGTGCATATTTATATGCTTGCGTTTATGTGTGTGTGCGTGCATTTGTGTGTGTGTGCATGTGTGTCTGTGTTGTGTCTCTGTGTGTATGTGTGTGTGTATGTGTATATGTGATGTATCTCTGTGCATGTGTGTGTGTGTGTGCGTGTGTGTATGTGATGAGTCTCTGGGGGCATATGTGTGTGTACACATGTATGTGTAGTGTGTATTTCTGTATGCATGTGTGTATGTGGTGTATCTCTGTGTACATGTGTGTGTGTGCTTATGTGTGCAGGTGTGTGTATGTGTCTGCATGCATGTATGTGTGTGTAACATTTCCTGTGTGCATGTGTGTGTGATGTGCCTTTGTGTGCAAGTGTGTATGTGATGTGTGTGTGTGCACGTGTGTGTGTGTGTGTGTGTGTGTGTGTGTGTTTCTGTGTGTGTGGTGTGCCTCTGTGTGTACACGTGTGTGTGTGCGTGCGTGTGTGTGTGTGTGTGTGTGTGTGCCTGCTGGGGTTAGATGAAGGTGTTGGATGCACTGAAACTGGAGTCACATTTGACTTGTGGAATGTCTGATATAGGTGCTGGTCCCCTTGAGGAACCGTGAGTTCTCCTAATCACTGAGCCATCTCTGCAGCATCCCCAGCCCCCATTTAAATGTGACTTCTGTGGCCCAAATTCAGGTTCTCATGCTTGAAAAACAAGTGCTTTACAACTGAACACCTCCCCAACCCCTAATGTTTACTCTTACAAAATAGTCCTCTCAGTATTATTGTTTAAGCCATCGGTCACTATAGGAATCTAATTCTTGATTTTTCAATGAATGATTATTTTTGCATTTAAAAATCTCCTTTATTTAAAATTAAATATTTGTTTTAAAATTACACATTTAAAAACAGTTAACAAAAATCTAAAATGCTTAGATCTTCTTTCACATCATGCAGCTAGCTGTTCTTGCCTTTCCCTAAAGCCCATCGTGTTCTCAACCTTTCAATCTCATGCCTCCGTTTTTGTTCAACATAATAGTGTACTAAAGTTATTTTTTGCCTAAATCTCTTTTGGGCATGGGTCTCAGACCCACAGGTGATTATACATTTACATATGTGTTTATTATGCATACACATGCAAGTTACACATATGTACACATAATATAGTCCATTTAATAATCTTAAGAGATTATCATGCCCTGAAGTTTATCTAATCCATTATTGATATGCACTGCTATTACTTTCATGCAGTCAAGTGCACAAAATTGCATAATACATTGATCCTAGAATATTTTAAGGCACATTTTTTGCCCCCCAGATATGAGTAAGATCTTAGTTTAGTGTCATATTTAAATTCAGAGTGCTTTTATTGCTTTGCCAATCAAGAGTTAAGTGAGAGAGAGAAAGAGAGAGAGAGACAAAGACAAACAGAGAGGCAGAGAGGGAGGAGGGTGGGTGTAAGGAACATGTAACCAAGCAGGCAAGCCTTCCTGGAAGGAGATTAGGAAAGTGAATGTAGGCCCATTACCAGACCATTAGAGATAAGAATGAAGGAGAGTGGGAAAGTGTTGATAATCAGGGTATTTAGAAACCAGTTCAGGACTGAGAAAGTAGAGTGCACCATTACTTTGTGACTGGATGAAAACACATCTAGGAACTCTCCTCCTTTGCAAAACCAGTCTACTAAGCTGAGAGTCACTCATTCTGAAACCTGATACCTCAGACCAGAGGCCTAGGGAGACTAGCCCCTTGAATGCTTGAATCCAGAGGAACCTTATGTCCTGAGTCTAGTGGCTATGGCCCTAGGACTTTACTTCTGCTTTTGTGTATTGCTTTGATAGAAGTGTGAGGTAAATATATACTCAAAATCACCTCAATGAGTCTGTCCTCATTCCTCCCGGGTTAAAGCCCGGGAAGTGCTCCTGATGGTGGGCAGGATAGATGGCTCAGTGGAAAGACATTATACGTGAATTTGAGTTCAGGGCACTAAACCTGGATCCATCCTAGAGCATTTTATCCTAAATATACTTTATTTTATACATATACCCTCATTTCAATACGTTCTCCATGTGGTATTCATTCAGTTGATACCTTTCCTTTGGCTTTTATGTTTTCAATGCTTATAATGGAGATTAAATGCTAGTTAAAATGTTACAAATATTCTGAGCTCATAACAGTTTGGGAAGTAGTGCCAAGTGGATTACTTTAGTCAAGCTCCAGCTCTGACCTATTCCAACAGTTTTGCTAGACTGTGAGTGGTCTGGTAGAATGGTGGCCAGTGCCTTCAGGACTTAGTGAAGGATGTCTGCCTCCTTTCGTCTTTGGTTTTATAGTGTAAAAAACCCTGGGGATTGGGATGTTACCTAACTACACGGTTACTGCGGTTAAATAAGGATCAAGATAAACAATTAGGCTGAATAGATGTTTATTCAGGAAGAAATAACTCACAACATAGGCAGATGAACACGGCTGGTTCCACAGGATCCTAAGCCTTCCAGCGTCCCCCAGCAAAAAAGCCGCTCTGACCCTTCCTCAGCCTTTTTCCCCAGGTCACATCGGGCCCTCTCTCCTCCCCAATGGGCGTACTCTAAGCCACAGGTGCGGACAAGGTGAATATCTCACTACACATGGTATTGTGAAGTCCAACAGTGACTAAGCAGTAGAAGTCTGGACTACAGTCTATCAACATTTTCATACCCCTCTCCCCTTGCTGGGACAGATGGGGGGAATCTTCCTTAGGCTCCGGTCAAGGAGACAGATGGGATATTTTGCTCCCTTTGGGAACCCAGATGCCACTGTTAGTCTAGGTGGAGGTTGAAAGGAGATGCAGATCTAAGTCTCTCAAGCACTAAAACATCCACATCCATCCCCATTCTCGTTGCTAAAGCCAAACATAGGCTGAATCTAGTGGAACAGGAAAAAGCCTCAGGGGGCAGGAAACCAAGGCTTTCTAAAGCACAAAACAGTCTATGGAGTGGGCAGACTCCAGGATTTTAGCATAGTTGGAGAGTTTTATATTTAACTGTTGGGTCAAATATTAGGACCCTGACTTCTCATAGATGGTTAGCTTTCTTACATGTAAAAAGCCATTTAGATTTTTTTAAATTTGGCATTTAAAAAATCATCATGTTTATTTATTTTACACACCGGGCCTTCAGCATGTTGGTGTTTTCATGGATAAGGAATTCAGGTAGAGCTTAGCTTTTTCTCAGGGTCACAAAGACTTAAGTAAACTTGCCATCTCCATTGTGACCGTTTAAGGAGCATGCATCAGCCTAGCTCCAAAATTCATGTGCCCAAGGGATTCAGTCCCGTGTACTCACACAACTGAAGATTGCTGGTTTGCTGATCTTGTTATTCTCCAAAGACCCCTAAAGTTCACTGCCATATAGACTATGCAAGGGTCTCTCACAACACAGACATGTCCCCTCTCAAAATCAACCGAATACTTCCACTCAGTCTTAGATGATGAAACAGAATCTTGAATGGCTTCATTACCTTCTGTTAAACCCGAAATTAACTTCCTGGGATTCTAGGAATTGTAGTTCTCGAAAGATAACACCTGCCCAAGGACCAGGTAACTTCCTGGGATTTTCTGGAAGTTGTAGTTCTTAGAAAATAACAGCAAAGCCTCATGGGAAAGTATGGTGGCCTACGGGTTTTTCCCATATTAGCCCTTACAACATGTGTCCCGGAGCCACCTACCTAGAAAGTTTCCAGGTAATGTCCCTCACCAAATTCCATCTAGTTCAGTATTTAATATTTTAATATAGAATTGCTTAAAGTCGGCCAAAATGGTGGAACTAGTTTTTCTGGTGACTTCCAGAATTAACATTTTCCCACATAGTCTAAGGGAGTAACAGTCCCCACCTTGGCCAAACATGTAGCTAGAAGCAAAGAGTGGGTCATGGAGAAACCATTGGCCAATGAAACTGCAGAACTTCCCAATTAAGAGGCACAAGCTCAGCCCCTCCGCCCTTAGAAGGATCCCATCTACCTTCAGAAATCCTGGCTCTCTGTGAGTTGCTCTCATTCAAGATGTTGAAAGTAGTAGATCGGTCACATAGTGATGGCCATTCTAAACCTTCTGATGACTGACTCCCATCCTCGGAGATGTTGGGGGAATCTTAATCTGAACTTCTTAAATACCATTGATGGTAGCATGGATGTAGAAGTTAGTAGCTTCTTTATAAAAGATATAAAAAAGCAAAAAGAAAAAACCAACTCAAATCAACAGTAACACCTAGGTTTAAAATCACGCCCAGCTCATGTTTGACAATCCTTCTGATAGCCCAAATACTATAAATTTAGTTGATGATAACAGAACAGATGGAAAAACATATGGCTTGTAGGTAGTGTGTGGTGGTTGGTATTTGTGATACATTAGGGGAATTTATTTTATTTTGTCTCTTTCCTTGTGTAACTTGGTGATATTTTATCAAGTGAATTTTATATGGCTTTTGACTTATTTCTAGAGTAATATTACACTCTTTGCGACTTGAACACACCATTTTAAATAGTTGGTTTTATAATTCCTTTAGAGCACATATTTAAGTACCCAGGCAAGACCTTCATTCAGGGAAAGATTCCTTAGTTGTTGGCACTCTGTGGACAGAGATTGCACAGGTAAAAAAGGTGAACATTTATGGAGATTAATTCAAGCAAAGCTTATTAAAGATGATCCGTTTAGCTGAGATTTCGATTAGGACATGTGTCTAAAAGTGTGCCTAAACCCATAGGTCTAGATTTAATATTGATCTTTGTAACTTCACATTTTCCAAAGAAAACTTGGTTTAAAAGAATCAGATGTGCTTCAAATACTATGTTTTTATTCTGTTAGGTGAAAAAGGGAAATAATGTGCAGGAAAAAGAAAGCTATAAACACATTTGTTTATATATGACATTCAGCTTGATTTGTTTTTAGGCTAGACAGTGGCCCTCAGAACCCTGCATCACTTTGAAGTTTATCTGAATTGAAATGCAACTTCCTGATGCTTGCCTGTTAGCAATTTTGTAGCTTTTTTTTTTAAAGCTAAGTATTTACTTTTTAAAGTGTTTTTTAAACACAAAGGACAGGATGAAAAAAGATATTTCTCCTTAAAGGGAATAAAGGATAAGGGTAGACTTAGCAGTGGGACATACTTTAAATCAATATTGTGAAAAATCTCTATAGCTGCTGTTTGTTTAACAGTATGCCTGTATTGAAGTCATTTAATCTTGAATTCTTGGTAAATTTTCTTCCATGAGACTCTTTCAGTTTCTTCATATGATGTCTCCCCCCCCCCCGCTCCTCCCCCAACATCAATGTATGGAGCTTTATTTCTGATTACCTTTGGGAATGAAAGGCTTTCTTTGGATTTTACACACATTACTTCCCCCTAGATGAATTTTATTAGTTCTCTTTGTTACCCATGGTTTGATGTTGCTTTCATACATACAAAGTCAACTAAACTGGATGAGAAGAAGAGAAGTTATATTAAATTGATTCTCCCATAAACATCCATATAGCTTTCGTTTCTGACTCCCTCTTAACGATGGACAAAGAGTAGAACATTACAGCTAGGCAAATTTTAGACTTCCAATTAAAACACATTCAAGTTTAACTAATTGCTAATGTTTTCTTTGAATTATAAAAGGCCCTATCAAACATGATATATATATATATGTATATACATATACATATATATATATACACACACACACACACAATATATATATATATATATATATATATATATATATATATATATATATGTATGTATACTTTAAGTAGACTTTTCTTGAGCAGTTTCACAGTTTCACACAATGCAATGCACGGGGAGATACTTCTACTTCTGTCTCTCTGTATATCACCTCTCCACCGTTATCCTTTACTGGAGATCTGCATTTCTAACAGTTGATAAAAATATGTGGCTAACAGTTACCACCTAAGACTGGTCTCCATTAGGTGCTCCTTTGGGTTTGTACATCTAACTGCTTTGGAGGCATCTAAAGTATTGTTTACCTACCACTGTGGTATCTCCTAGGATGTTTTCACCATCCTACACAGCCTCTGTATATTCCCCCACTTCTCATCAGCCCTAAAACTACCCATAATTTTTTCCCACCATCTCCACATTTTGACATTTTCAAAAATGTTCAGAATGCCATATCCACCCACTCACTTAGGGATATTTTGGTTGCTTTCAGGTTTTGGCAATTTTGAGTAAAGCTACCCAAAACATCCATGAGCTAGTTTTTATATGGGCATATGTTTCCAGCTGCTTGGGATTTTCAACTCCATACAATGGGACCTCTGGTAGTGGATCAGTATTTATCTCTAGTATATAAATGGACTTTGAGAGCACATTCCACATAGAGGGATGCTCTCTCAGCCTAGACACATGGGGGTGGGCCTAGGCACTGCTCCAAATGATGTGGCAGACTTTGAAGACTCCCCATGGAAGGCCTCACCCTCCCTAGTGAGCAGAAAGGGGATGGGATGGGGGTTGGTGGTGGTGGTGGGGAACAGGGGAGGACAGGAGGGTGGGGGAAGTAGGTTTGACATGTAAGGCAAGCTTGTTTCAAATTTAAATAAAAAAAATCAAAAAACAAAAACAAAGACAACCAACCAACCAACCAAACAAACAAACAAAAAACAAAAAGCAAAACCAAAAACCAAACCAAACTAAAACAGAAACAAAACAAAACGAAACAAAACACTAATATGCCCACATCTAGTGTTGTAAGAAGCTGCCAAACTGTCTTGCAAAGCGGCTATCATGTTTTGAATTCTCACCAGCAGTGGATGAGAGTCTTTGATTCCAAAGCCTTGCAGTCACAGTTAATGGGAAGATGTAGAGGCTACTCCTGAATCCCTTTGGCCTTTCTATCATCACTGACCTCTAAGAAAGCTACATGATGAGCCCTTCAGCAGCATCCTTCAGCTGTTGTCGGTGTTCTGTACTGCGGCCATTGCACTCGGTATGTAGTAATACCTCACTATTGTTTTAATGTTCATTTCTTGGATAAAATATGATGCAATCTTTTTATATTCCCATTTATTGTCTTTGCTTGCTCACTGGTAAAATGTCTATCTTAGTTTTTGTTTTGTTTTTAAATTGGGCTTCCCCCCTCCTTATTGTTGAGTTTTAGGCGTTTTTGTCATACAAATCTTTTACAAATTCGCCCCTCTAGTTTGTGGCCTGTCTTGGCCTTCTCTTGACTGTGGCTTTTGCATAGATGAAGTCCAATTAATCAACTATTTACTTCATGCTCCATAACTTTGGTATTATATCTAAAAAAATCACTAAAATTAGGGTCACTTAGATATTTTCAATGTTATGTTTTAGAGTCCTGAAGTCTCACATTTCACGTTGAGGTCTGTGGTGCAGCTGTAGTGAGCTGTTGTGAACCAAGCGGGTTTGTGTCTCTATTTTCTCTTTATTTCCCCTCCCCCCTCAATGTCCAATCCTTTTGGACATCACATTATTTCACCTTTTGTTGTGGAAAAGACTTAGCTTATTCAAATTTTTCAGTCATATCCATAGCTTATTTAGTCCTATTTACAGGCAAGTTTTATTGCTACTTGGCTAGGTCATGTGTTTTCTTTAATAACATAATGGTATCACAGAAAAGTAAAGCCAGTAGACAGTCTGTGATCCCTTGTACACTCAATGACTGTTCGCATCTCCTCCCACTTCTCTGTGTTACAGCAAGCCTAGCATCAGTGACTGCCTGAGCTTCCAGCCCAGGAAAAAAGGACAGTCTGTTTCATTACGTTGTCCCATAATTTTCCTGTTCTCCAGGTTTACTCCTTGTTTTTCAAGGATGTCCATTGCTCCTATCTAATTAGCTTCCCTTCCGCTATAATCCACTCTTCCCACTCATGAGTGGGTTAATTAATATCTATTCAGTGAGGTTGGGTCCCCCTTAAGGTTTATAAAATTTGTGGTAAGGTTGTTGTCTATAACCTTAATTTATAGAGAAATAGTCTCATTAAAGCTGCCTTCTAAATGGGTCCAGTAAGTGAGTGCTAGTTACTGCTTGATGGATGCCTAAAGTGGCCCCTATACATTTTTTTTTTCTCAGAAATGGCTGATTTAACTCACTTGTGAAACTATCCTCACTGAAGGCAGTCATGGTTCCATTTGACATGTAATCCACAGCTCCTTTCTCCATCACATCTATGGCTGTCACCACTAAGTTGTTTGTCACATGAGTTAGGCATCTGTCACCTTGTTGACTGTCTGTACCACTGCTATGTTTGCTCTATCTAAACTAATGGGAGCTGCAGACAGAGCTCCAGATTTTGGGATAAGCTCACTTGAAACACATCTTTCCGTCTTTGTGCTGATGTCATGAAGTTGTTACGTATTTGGCTTCATTTATTTCAGATTGAGTTTTGCTTTTAGAAATTGCCTTTATAATTTACTTGTCTTAAACATAAACATATCTTTTTTGTGAAAAAAAGAAAGGATCGGGAGGGGGAGCCATGATAAATATATTGCATGAATTTTTAAAAATGTACATTAATCAGTCTTATTTCCACCTCATCTGCCATACTCAATAACCCAGGGTTACCATTTTTATTCATTTTGGCTTATATTACTAGTGTTTTTCTTACTTCGGCAACTATAATTAAATATATGTGTATGTACAGTTATATGTTGCCATACACATACACACATAAAATATCTAAGAATGTAAGCATATCACGGCTTATATACGGAGAATGTATGTATGTATGTGCATATCATGGCTGGAGTATATATATATGTATGTATGTCTGGCAGGGCTGGAGAGACTGCTGAGCTTCAGTATTCTGGTTGGATTAGGGAGAGATGGCTAACAACTGAAGTTACTTTTACCTGCTGGGGAGGGAAAATTAGTTTCCTCCAATGGAGGGACATTGGGTATATCAACCACTCCAGGACAGGTCTCATGTTCAGGAGTAATTGACCAACACATAATGGATTCCACAGTTTTGTTTTGTTTTTTTTTTTTTTTTTTCCTGTGCATTAATTTGGTTATAGTTCGGTGGTTTGTTTTATTTTTTCTTTTTTGGGTGGTGTTTTATTTTGTGTTCTTGGCTTTGAATTTTGTTGTTGTTGTTGTTGTACTGGATTTTGAGAGAGACCTTAAAGTTGGGTGGGTAGGGAGAAAAGGGATCTGGACATACTGAGGGAGTTGAAGAATATGACAAAAATATATTTAAATTTAAAAATTGTTTTAAATAATACAAAATATAATAAAAAAGAAGGAAAACAGAAAGTGTCTTTAGATATGAGATTTTGAAATCATCAGTAAGTAAGGGGCTAGCTAATCTTTTGCTCTACAGGAACATTTGTGCATAGGACAGTATGTTGGCGTTGTACTGTTGTTCAGTGGTCATCAGGGACCCGAAGTCATTCTGTGATGCCATAGCTATCAGACTGACTACCTTTATGATGTCACCACTTGCTTTCATCTGTAGAGCTATGTGCCAATGAAAGCTGCAGAGCACAAAGCCGCTCAGATGTCTTTGTAGGTAATGTAAAGTGTGCAGGAAATGGCAGAGGCACCTTCAGAAATTCTGGATGCTTCCCGTCATGACATGTCAACTGATTCAGAGACCCCTTCCAGCTATCCTCTGTGTGATGACACAGGTCAGGGGGACTCAGATTTGTGGGCTATTATTGAGGAGAGTGCATTTCAGGTTCTGGCTCAGCGGTTCTTGATAAAAAGGTCCTCTCATTCCCTGTGTGCCTCAGAGCCGGATGAGGACAGTAATTTATTCTCTATGACCTTTCCCAGAAAGCTTTGGAAAATAGTGGGAAGTGACAAATTTAAGTCTATTTGGTGGGACGAGGCTGGGACTTACATAGTGATCAATGAAGAACTCTTCAAAAAGGAAGTGTTGGAAAGAAAGGCCCCCTTCAGAATATTCGAAACTGATAGCATGAAAAGTTTGGTTCGACAATTGAACCTGTATGGATTCAGGAAAATGAGACAGAATTTCCAGAGATCTGCTTCCCTCCCTGACTTTCTGGCTGAAGAAAAAGGAGTCTCTGCCTCATGTAAATTACAATTCTATCAGAATCCAAACTTTCTGCGTGATTGTCCCCATCTTATAGAAAGAATGAAGAGGAGAATTGGGATAAAGACAGCTTCTCGTGGGACTACTCCATCACCTCCAGAGTTTAAGAACAAACACTTCAGCCCAGACTTGGACAACATGGATGACCACGGTTTGGGTGTAGCTGTTCAAACCAGAAAGAGGAATCTATTGTCTAGCCCTAGCATCTCAAGTGTTTATCTGAGACAGAAATCTTCTACTGCTCAAGGAGGTTCTGATACAGTGGATGGGATCAGAAGGGACTTTTCTCTTCCAACATCGAGCTCCTTTAGACCACCTGAAAAAATACTAACACATTGCCCTTCTCCCTTAAATGAGGTGTCCCCTCTCCATATGGACTCACAGAGAATCTACACCCAAGCAAATGACAGCACTATGAATTTCATTATAACCTCTATTCAAAGCCACCGGGATGTGTCCCACTTGTGGAACAGTTGTATTGAAATGCAGGCAGAGCCATCTTTTCAACCTGGGTATCCTCATTTTTCATCCAGTTCATCTACTTATTCCGACTCAAAAGCAATTGGTGAACCCAAGTTACCACTATACAAGGAAAGGGTAGCATCCAGGGTAGCGTCCTCAACCTTGGCATCAGCATTGAGTCATCATTCACCCTCATGATGCTATCAGCTTTCTAATCACCAACAATCTACTTGGTGGTTTATGAAAACATTCAGGACATCAGAGATTAGAATTCGTGTTGACAGTCACCTGGGGTATACCTGAAATCATCTCAATAGAACAATAAAACTCCATGTGCACTTAAAAAAAAAAAATAAGACGACTGGCTGGTCTTCTAGAGCTCCTCAGTTTGAGTCTCAGCACTCGCATGCGAGCTACCAACTCTCTTCCAGGCTATCTAATTCAGTTCCAGGCTATCCAACACCCTCTCCTGGATTCCATGGGCAGTACATACATGTAGTATGCACACATACTTGCACGCAAAACATATCCACACACATAAAAATGAAATACCTGGCTTAAAGAAGAATGTATATATGTGTATAAGCAAATGTTAACTCTGTGTTAACTCTGTACACAAATATACCTGTGTACACATATGTAGACTATATACATATATAAACATACACTGCATATTAAATGTGATATATTTACATATGCACACATAGATTTTTTTCCTTTTGGCTTTGAGTGGTTTAAAGCCTTAAACTTTAGAGTTCTATTTCCTGAATAGTCTAGTTTTTCTAGGGAGGAAGGCTAATCACATTCCTTTCTTAAGAACTTGGGACTATTATATTTAGTCTAAATTTAAATTTACATCTCAACCTTTAGGTGGCCTCCATTCATAACCTCTATATATTAAAACATATAGGGTAAGGTCACACAAAATATGTGACTTTTCTAAAGTCCAAAAATTTGGAGCATTGTATAGTGTATTTGTTGTTTGTTATTATCTGTAGTATTTTCATGTTTTTATAAGCTAAAGTGGATGCTTCCAAGCATTCTCTTGAATATTAATTGAGAAAACAGTCATGAAATGTCTCTATGTATGGTTCTGTACAGGGTGTATACAGCTCTGAGCACTGTCTCCCATGATGCTCTGCTGTATCTGGGGTTAGCCATGTTCCCCAGGCTAAGGTGATTTGCAATTTTGGAAATCAGGATTTTTATCTGAAAACATGGGGGCCATAATTCCTACTTTGATTGTTTCATGGGACTCCTGGAAGAAGCAACTGCAGTGATGAATGTGAAGTAGCTTGCTAAAATATAAAGAGCCATAAAATCTATAGAATAGTTATTGTTATGGTCGTAGTATATGCTCTTAAGTGTTTCGCTATTATCTTCCCCAACAGACTCAGCTGTCTGAAAAGCTCGAGTGGAGTCATTGTTCCTTTGATATTTCCTCAAAGCAGCTGCTACAGAGGAACAGATATGGGATTTATAAAACATTTTGTTTTACTGAGTCACATACCAAGGGTCTCAAAAACTGAAATTTATATAGAGGCTACACAGGGAACATCAGTAAGGACATGGGAAGAAGCTAAAGAATTAATTCTAAGACTAAAGGTATTCAAATTAATGTTCAGAAATATCACTGTAAAGAAAGCAAATAGTAGGCGAAGGTTGCATTCAGCACTCTGTGGACTCACTGAGAAGGGCTTAATAGCAATGTTCTGTTTGGGAAAGGAATCTCCCCCTCTTTCATACCCTGCATAACCTTAATGATGTGTGGGTATTGACAACAACATTCATTGTAATAACTACTAAATGTGAAAACAATAACAAAACATTGTGATCTGTTAAGTAAAATTATATAAGGCTATAGGCTATGTGTTTACTAGTAAATGTGTGTTTGTGTGATTTACATAATATATCCTATGATGTTACTAGTGAAATACAGAGTAACCTATATCCTTATAGCTTGTATCAGACACATCCTTTGTAAGCACTTTATTATGTGACTTTTTTTTTTATTCACAAGCACTTTTGGATTGGATGTTGTGTTACTTTGCACAGAAAGTTTATTTTTAATTAATTTATATTTGAGACAGGGTCATAATATGTGGACTTGGCCATCCTGGAATCTTCTATGTAGATTAGATCAGACTGACGCTCCCATAACTCTGCTTGCCTCTGCCTCCCGAGGACTGGGAATAAAGGCGAGCACCTATTCATCTGTCTGCTTCTGAATCACTTTTATCTGGTAGGTACTATCAAGCGTACCTGGTCAGCCTTCATATTTTGTGTGGCTCTTAAGAAGTGCAGAGCCAAAGCTGTCATAGACTTCTAGAAGAGTGTCCCATATTTTTTGTCAAATGAACACTAGGTTCCAATTGTCCAGTTAGCATTGTCTGCAATTTCTTTCTTTCTTTTCTTTCTAACTTACTATTTTCTTACCATGTTTCACCCTGTAACCTGATGTAGGCTGTGAATATATGTTTCTCTTACTGTTTTAGTAACATGCTGATTGGCCACTGGCCAGGCAGGAAGTATGGGTAGAGCTACCACATTAGGAGAATGCTGGGAAGAGGAAGGCAGAGAGACTCTGTGTAGTTTCTGGGAAGATAGGATGTCTAGGCATTCTCCGGTAAGTCAAGACCATATGGAAATACTTAGATTAATAATTATGGGTTAATAATTAACAGAGAGCTAGCCAGTAAGAAGCCTAAGCCATTGACCCAACAGTTTATAATTAGTGTAAGTCTCAGTGTGCTTACTTGGGACTGAAGAGCAGCAGGACTAAGCAGAGCAGAACCTCTGTCTACAGTAATCTACCTCGGAACCTTGTTGAAAAAAGCTAGAGTATGAATGGCAGAAATCCCCAAGTATGTGCATGTGAGAGAAGAGAGTAATTTGTTTCCCTTGTAATTTCCAGTAGAGCTGTGCAAGCAGCCATCTCACATGACTTTCTATAAGTAGTTGAACTAAAAGCTGTGGTTTCTAATTCTTTGCTATTCAGCCAGCTTTGCTTAATTTTCCCTGCAAACTTTTTAAAGAAAGAGAGAGAGAGAGAGAGAGAGAGAGAGAGAGAGAGAGAGAGAGAGAGAGAGAGAGAGATAAGTAGAGAGAGAGAGAGAGCCTTCTTTAAGTGACTTGAAGTTTGTCAGGGACTAGGGGAGAGCCACACCTACCTTAAAAGATTCTTCAAGGCTGATTGACCAATTAAAGCCTCATAATCCTGGAAAGCAGGAATGTTGTTGATCCAGTGGCAAATTTTTGTGATTGTATAGCCATCCATTTCATGTGATTGACCTATCATCCATGCAGCTATCAGTAAAGCCTTCTACCATGTGTCAACTATTATCTTCCACCAACCCTGAATCTAAGAGTATCATCAGACAGCAATTAAAGCCTATAGGAGAGATTCCTCTACTTTGCTGTAACCTATCTATCTGGTGTCTTCATTTGAAATGTGCCTTGACTTGTGTCTCTGTTCTGTTCTCTAAGTGCACAAGCTTCAGACAACTCTATCCATATTGGAACACACTATTTAGAGCAATCTGAGTCTATGTTCCTAGGCCATAGTCACTCATGTTCATGTTAAGAATGGATCTCTTTTCATAATCCATTTGAATTGAGAGGTGTTTATCATCAACAGACGTGGATGCTCGTCACTCATTTCTCATCTTTTTCTGTTGTCTTGTCATCATAGTCATCACAAGAGAAACACATTAGATTTCCTAGTACTTTTGCTTTGCTTTTCTGGCTATATATTCTGCTAATGAGTTGCAAATGGATGTACTTAGGGCAAGTCACTTCTGAGCCAGATCACTGATCTTCCCACCCCCACTCCCCCCCAGCCCCCCCCCCAAGGAGACAAGGTTTCTCTGTGTGACAGGCCTGGAACTCCCTTCCTAGACCAGGCTGGCTTTGAACACAGAGATCCACCTGCCTCTGCCTTCCTAGTGCTGGAATTTAAGGTATGCACCACCACCTGTGAGGCACTGATCTATTTTTGAGATAACCTTTGGTGTACTTCTCTTTGTTGTCAACTAACAATGTTAGATTTGTTTCCTCTATTTTCCAAGGTCTCTGACTGGTGATCACTGTTAGTCTGTATGTTGTCACTGAGCATTTAGAACACTTTCCTATCCAAACAGCCTTGACTATCCGAAGTGACACAAAAACAACCCCCAACAAACCAACAATTAGAGTCCTGCATTGCAGGTCAATTATGCTGCTCACTGAGTAACAAAGAGGGGGCAAGGTTCTAAAAACAGAGCAAATCTACAGAGATTTTGGAACTTGCCTTGGAACTCAAAAGAAAAGTAATAAAAATCATTCAAAATGAGAACTATTATCTGTCAGAGAAAGAGCTCCATACCTGATCATCTCACAGCTTAGCTTTGCTCACACTGAAATCAAGAACAACGAAATTGCTCCCCGTGACAACCTGAATATCTGGATAATGTGTTTACATACTTTTCATCAGTCCTGCGTTTTTTGACACTTCCTACAGCTAGAAGTGAATGAGAATCCAGAGGGAAATAATGAATGGATTCAGCCCTCATTTGCGTTGACTCAAAAGGCAATTTTTACATTTTCAGAGACTGAAGGCTGTCATTTGGAGAAATTGCTCAAGGATAAAGATATCCCACCAGGTAAAGGAGGAGCTCGTGTTTTTTAAGACATCTCTTCGGTTTCCAGTTTGCAGGTGGACTGGAGGAGGCAGAGGGTTTCAATGCTGGGTGATATTGCTCACTAAGGGCCCTACACTCCTCTGTGCTCAGCAGTAGTGTGCTTCTCAAAGGAGAAAACTGCCCACGTGCCTTTCTGTTGATGCAGAAGCTTTTTTGGAAGAAAGCATCGAGGAGGGACTGTCTCACCCCTGAGAAAAATGGCTCCCATCTGATACTTCTCTGTTTCCTGGGGTTCTTGTGTGGATGTTACTTTAAAAGATCTGGCCTTGGAAAAAATAAGACTTCTTTTAATCTTCCAGGAAAACAAATGCTAACTGGTTCTGCAAATGGTAACATGTACCAACTCAGGTGTGGCTTAGCTAGACCAAGATGGAAGACAAGACAGGTTTCTTGATGTCAGAAGCATCTATGCCTCATTAGAACTGTTTAGAAAGTTTGACACTGATCCCCACTTATGCTCTTTGATATCAAAGCCATAGCTTTATGTTTATAGGGAAGTACTCTGCGGCTATGGTATGCTCCTAACCCTCAGACTTGGGCATTCTCATGGGAATTTAGTGTCTTTTAAAAGAGATGATAAGGAATTTAATGTACTATTACTGGTCTTATTCTTCACAAACTATGACTATGTCATCCTGTAAACAGATTTTTCTTTTCAGTGTTGAAATAGATATGATACTCCCACTAGCAGTTTTAAAATATTTAAGATTGCAAGCAAAATCTTTATAGCTGGTTACAAAACAAACAACAAGCAAACAGTCCTGCCAACTTACCTTGTTTTCCACTTCATGTCTATAAATGATGAGTTCATTTAATTCTCTCTGTATGCACTAAGCATATACATCACTTAATATTTCCTGTTGACTAAATTTCACCAAAAGTACAGAGTTATACTAGTGTTAATTACAGCATTGTTTATTGTAAGTTATTAGAAGGCATCTATGTTATAAAAATAAGAATGGGGTTGGTAATGTTTTGTACAGTTATAAAAAGTAACATTATATACTCAGTCAAGTTATGCATCTCAGAAGGAGATTATAGGAGAGTATATCGTTGTAGCATGGAGAGCTGCCAACCTCACCCCCCAGGGTTCAAACTCCAGCAGTGAAAAAAAAGTACAAGAACCTATGTTTCTCTGAAGAAAATATGCCCAAATATACTACTAAAAATCTGATTAAAATTTAGAAGATAAATTTATATTTTATCCTGGATCTTTTTAAAAGCCAGATTAACCTACATCTGTTGTTTGATGTCTCTTCACTTAACATCTCTCGCAGGCATCCCAGTTACCAGGGCCCTGGTTCTATGAAACACGTCTTCCTGTAGTGCCTTCCATCTCAGTAAACAACAGCTCAGTTCCTTCTGCACAAGTCACCGAAGAGTCACTTTTCACCTTTCATACCAGAAGCTCACTGGTCCTCCATCCCATGTATGGCCAACTTCTGCTTCCAAGCCAGATTTCCAAACATTGCCAACACCTCTCTCTGCCTTTGAAAGTCGGCAATCAGCGAGGTCCACACAGCCTCTTGATCGTCTACTTCGCTCCCTTTATGCCTTGTGTTTGGCTGTTTTCTCTCTAAGAAGTTAGCGACAGCTTTGCAAACCTTCCATGACTTTCTGTTGCTTATAGGCAAGTTCAGTTTGACGACTGCTGTTTTAGAGACCTTGGGAAGCTGGTCCCTAGCTGTGCCCAGCCTCATGCTGTGCCCTCTCCCTTTCTAACCTCTTGTCCCATTTCTTGCCCTGGGGCTGTTTGACAGTCTGTACTCTATTGTTGGAATGTTTCTTCTACTTTTTGTGCTTCATTTTTTTCTTTAAATGTTAGTTAGAGCTCTCTTCCTCCCCCCACCTCTCTTATAATCACTTTTTATAACTTCTCATGCTGTCTATTGTCTATCACTCCTAGGAGAATGGTTGCTTCCTGAGGACTGGATTCTGTCTTGCTCGCTCCTCTATCCCTGGTGACCAACACAACTCCCTGTGCACACAGAAGCACAATACTATGACCATAGAACTGATGGCTATGTGATCACATAACTATGTCATTTCATCATTAAAATATTTGCAAATGGGCTATTCTGAAACTATAAAATAGTTGACTTATTCTAAGTTTCTTTCTCCATGTTGGCCTAGATAATTAGTTGGAAATAAACAAGTATTTTCTTTATTCTTTTATTCCATAGAAACATGATAAAGTAATTTTTCATTTAGGTTGACAGCAAAAAATGACAGCAAAAAATTAATAGGAGTTTTAATAAAAGTGCAATGTTAACAGCCCACAGCCTTTGAAACGTGAGGCATGCTGGGCTACATGGTCTTTCATTGTGATCTGTGGAAATTTAAAGGTATTAAACTAGCTGCAGGCAAACTCTCTATTATTCTCTAATGGTAATAGAACACATTGAGAATTATAAGTTAAAAGTGAATGTGAGTGCTATAGAACTCAGACAAAACGTGTTCTCAGTCTCAGGAAAAGTGGAATTAAATTTTGATCATAGCATGTACATCAGATGTAAGTAAAATAATATTGGATATTTTGAGGTAAATGGGGTTGTATATAATAGAATAAGTAACATTTGAATTGTATCAATGAAAATTGAGGTTATAATGATCCATTTGATACATAGAGAATGCTAACAACTTTATAAAGAAATTTAACTGCCAAAGATTTAAAGCTTATTCTTTCAAGCTTTCAATTTCTCTAGACACAGAGTTTGTGTTTATTATAGTGGCTATCACACCACATATTCTCTGTATTTCTGTAAGGTGATTTTATAATGTGCATGTATGTGTGAGCATCAAAAGGTCATGACTGGGAAATGTCTGTCAGTGTTGAAGGCTAATGAATAAGACGGCACCTTTTTGAATTACTGATGTATAGAGACCTTGGGAGACTGGTCCCTGCCTCAGCCCCATTTCAGCCTCATCCTGTACTATCTCCCTTTGTTCTCCCTCTGTTGGGGCACTAATAGCACAGTGAAGCATTATGGTACTTTGAGTTTAGGACAAATTCAGAGTGCAACATATTGATAGGAAAGTTGCTTTACATTCCTCAGACCTATATTCACTCCCTTGTGAACAGATGTACAGGCATACACACACACACACACACACACACACACACACACACACACACACACACAGAGGGAGAGAGAGAGAGAGAGAGAGAGAGAGAAATTCTGTATTACTTCATTATTTGCATCAACATCCCTCTGTGAGATGTAAATTGACGAGTTCTACTGTGGTCAATATGAATGATTTAGAGAATTTTTAAAGCTTTTCATTAAAAAAAATATTTAGAGTAAGTAGTGTTTTGAAATACTTTTATCTGCTATGCTTGGCGGTAAAATAAAAATAGTTTATTCCCATTCTCAAAGCTTTTTACTGAGGAATTCCAAGATGGAACTGAGAAAATTTTCAGGATGCAGGTGAGTGTCTTTGTCTTTATACAAAAGTTTTACAGCTAATATATAATTTTTAAAGGCTAAGTGGATATTTGGTGTCTTATTCAATATTTTAAAAATCATGGGACTTTACCAACTGTATTTGTATATCCTTAATTAGCAATGAAATTTAATGTTCTCTAAAGCTACTAGTAATCTTTGTCTTTACCTGTAAATGGATTTTGATAGGCAAATAGATTTGTTAACCTTAGGAATAAAACTTGCTTGCGCTTGGGCTATATCTATTTAATTTCTAAGTATCGTTGATTAGATTCATATTTTTCATTGAAATGTCACCTGAAAATGGCTATGAGAACAGCAGCAAAAGAAGAAAAAGAAGTCTCAATCTCTCTAAAATACACACAGAAAAAGTACCCACCCACTTGCAACTCTATTGAATATCACATTAGATAGAGACAAACTCAAACCTGCAGATAAGAATAATCACTCCACACTAGCAGTTCTGGGTCCTTGGAACCTGTAAACCCCATGCACAGAGGGAAAGGACCTTTGTGGGCAGGACTGGGTTAAGGGTCTTACTATGGTGACCCAAAATCTACACACAATGTTTACATGAGATAGAGAAAAGGAGGTTCTGTATGCATAGTGCAGGTGGCCATAGTGTTATGAAGCCAGATTGGGGTGATGCAGCCATAAGGAGGGATGCTACAAATACTGGAAACTGGACTCTGTTTTCTTCCAAAGATGCTGGAGGAAGGGCACATTCATTTAAGTCCAGTAACAATGATCTAGGATTTCTGGCTTTAGGAACTATTGAATATTAATTCTCTCTCCTTTTCAACTGTACGGTTGTGTTCATTTGTTAGGTAAAAAATAATTTTCTGATCCACACTTCAATTTGCTATGCATCTTAAAATTTCTCAGTGAGTTGTCAAAAGCAACAGATTCATTATCAAAATGATTCATTTTAATGGTAAACATTTCTTAACTTAAAAAACACTATCACAAAAATGACTAAATCTTTAAAATAATCTCCTTTTTGAGAGAAGAAGCAGAAAGATTGTAAGATCCAGAGGCAGTGGATGACTACAAAAGAAACACTGTTTTCCATATGCAATAGGGCAGATACACATACAAACTCACAGAGCTTGTGACGGCATGCCCAAAACACGAGCAAGCTTAAGCCAGACAGGACTCTAGAATGGAGAGGGGAGTTGTGCACAAGTTTCCACCCAGAACTGAGAAGCTATTGGTAGTTGATAGCATCATGTGATGGAGAGATTGCTTTCTTTAAAGGTATACTATTGGCTGGCCTCACACCCTCTGGTGATGGTCACTTACCAAAGAGTATACAGGCCAAAATTAATGAGATGTGATGGTTTTGAAATCAAAAACTAGGAGGCAAAGTTGGGTAGGTATTGAAATGGAGGGAGTGACTATGGGAGGAAATTGGGGGAGGGGATAAGTATAATCCAAATACAACATATGAAATTCTCAAAGAATTCATAAAAATTAACCCTTTCAAGTTGACTAACACCCAATCTTTCATAGTTTCTGAATAGACTGTATTGAAAGTATCACAGTGAACTTCAGGCTAAAATGTTTTTGAAATGAAGTGATTGTGTATGTGTGTGTGTGTGTGTGTGTGTGTGTGTGTGAGAGAGAGAGAGAGAAAGAGAGAGAGAGAGAGAGAGAGAGAGAGAGAGAGAGAGAGAGAGAGAGAGAGAGAGATACCTGTAATTGGGTTTCTAATTTTCACTACTTTTTCAAAGCAGTTTAATGTTAAGATTATAGTTAAGATTATAGAATACTCAAGAAAGGAGAACTCATAGGTAAGTCAACTATAATAATCTAAAATGTTACCACATATAAAAAGGGGAATTGTTAATGACAAGTTGATGATTATAAAATCAGACAAGCATATGATGAATTAATTTGCTTGTTTCATTATTAATGAAAAATTTGTCAACTGACCTTAAAAAATGTTGTTTTTTCAAATAACATTCTAGGCAATATAGGTACCTTTTCTTGACATTGTGTTTATTTTACAGATCTAACTGGCTTGTTTATTAAATTAAAAAGCTTTTATTTGAAAACATTCTACATTTAGAGGAAGGTAATAAAGAAGTTATAAATCATATGTAGGGTTTTAAGTTCTCTTTGAATTTCTTTGTTGAAGTGCTAGAATAGAATTGAGTTAGGAATCCTATATTTAGTTTGTTTAGACAATTATGACTCATCAAAATACAATTTTATTTCACTTTCTTATTCAATACAAACGTCTTATTTCATCTCTACAGCAGGAACTTTTAGTGTTTCCTTTTCTGTAAGAATGAACACCTTTGCCTTGTTTTTGGTATCAGAGGGAAGATCTCCAGATCTTCAGTATTCCACATTAAGTAAGAAGTTAGACTGAGATCTTTAAAAAAAAAATCTCTCTAGGGGATGAAGGAATTGCTCTATTCCTAAATACCGACAATTTCCTTTGTGAGTTGATAATGATATGAGTTTTATTGTATTTTATTCACCATTAATGTACTCATTTTTAAGATTATTAATTACTGATATAGAAATATTTGTCTAAGTATTGAGCCAGGCTTGCAACTAGAATAAGCTCTAGTATAACATACAATTACTGTTATTCATTGCTGGGTTCAGCTTACTTGTACTTTATTTGGGATTATTGCATTGTAAAATTTATTACAGATACTAATCTGCCTTTTCATGTGTTATCAATTTTGGGATCATTGTGACATTAGTGTCATAAATCAAGCTGAAGGTCGTTCTTCCTGTCCTGTCCACTGGAAAAGGTCTTTTAAAATGGTATTTATTCCTTGATCTTTGGCAACAATCTCCCCTGAGATCACCAATACCTTAAATCTCTTTGGTTTTGCTTTCTCTAATTATCCATTTAATTATATGATAAGTATTGGGCTGATCAGATTATTCATTTTTTCTTGACAGGAATACAGTAGTTTGTGGGTTCCGTAGCTTCTGGCCCATTTCTTCTAAGTCCCTGGACAGTAAAGTTGTTTGTTTTGCTTTCCTGTTACATGCTTTACCACAGTTCCCATTTCTTCTGACTGTGGCTTTTGCCTTATTGTCTTTGTCATCAGCCTTTTGAGAGAATTATCAATGAGACATGCTTGTGGAAGACTTGGGTTTGGTTTCAGTGGTTGACATCTTCCTGTTTTCCAGCTTCATGGATTTCGGTTCTTGCATGCATGTCCCTGCTGCCCCCTTTGTCTTGGTGTTCTTCCTTCTTCAGTTGGGAACTACAAATGGAGGGCTGTCCTGTGTCTGTTAGAATTGCATCAACTACAATGTAAACCTCGTCTGTTGTAGTCACTTTCATTCAGTGCAATTGTTGGATTTCTGCCTTTACTAACAAGAATATTTAAGTGTTTAACGTTAACTAGCAAGTATTTGAAGATTTTTTTTCTATTACTGATATCTAGTTTGGGTTCACTAATGGGCAGAAGATGTGCTCTATGTGCTTTCAATTATTTTAAATCTCTTGTCATTTGCCTTATGTCTCTGGATGTGATCTATCCTGGTAAAAATTCTATAAAACAGTTTATAGAATTCTAGAAAACAATTCTAGAATTCTAAAAATTCTAGAAAACAAAGTTTGCTCTGTAGGTTCTTGGTTCACGTCTATGTTCTAGTTAAATGTCTTCCTTATAGTTCCACCCTCCCCCCCTCCCTATGTTTCTCCAAATCTAAACCCCAGTCTCATTTCCTGGTTTGGAGCAGAACATGGTAATCTCACTGGTTGAGAATAAGACCACTACCACAGTTTAAAGCCAAATTTGAAGTGTGCTTTAATTAATGGACTCTCTGGCCAGGTCCATCTCTATTTTCTCAGAAAATGTCACCTTATGCAGGGTCTTAAAGTATTTCCCATTAAGTCCAATCAGGGGCAGGCACACATGCTGACGTTTTCCTGCCTGTAAACCTCCTGCCCACGTGATCAAGCACATCTGGTGCAGATGGGTCAAACCAGCTTGTTTAGGGGAGTGAAAACATGTGACTTATTTATCTCCCAAAAACAAGACCATCCAGCATTTTAGTAACTATCTGTCTTGGGCAAGGGGCTTGCAGATCAGAGGCATTTTTGTTTCATGGATCTTTTAGGCACAATAAAACTTAACTTGTAACTTTGAATCTCACAAACACCTAATGCAGCCTCCAATTTCTCTCCGCCACCACTTCAATGGATTGTGTAGACCCTTTTGGCACCTTCCTCCCAGCTACTCTTAGCTTTATCAGAGTCCCAACTACAGCAGGCAGTCTCTGGGAACATACAGGCCACTGAACCAGGGAAGTGAGTAGGCTCAGTGCAGATCTTCACTTGTTTCTTCATTCCTCCAAGTATAATCTCCTAGCCTCATCACTAACTCTGTAGCATAGCAGGCTACCTGGTGAGGCCTTTGTTTCCTCTCTGTCCCCATCTCCAACTGATTACATAGACCTTCTCCTCCAAACTCCCTCTCCTCTCATCCTAACTCTCCTACCCCAGCCCAAAACTCTAGCAGGCATTCTTTCAGAACCCACCAGCAGAGCCTGCCAGAAAAGCAAGTAGGTCATCAAAGAAGGGAGGCAATCTTCAGAACCCTGATTCTCTCCTCCATAACCAATCCCCTTAGTCTCATCCCCAGCTATAACAGACTACAGATTGTGGCTTCTCCTCACTCTCTGCCTTGATTCCCAGAGGACCAAACACCCTAGTGGAACATCTTACTTTCTTCCCACCAGTAATGCCCTTAGCCTGCCCCACCTAAAGGGCTCAACCCTATTTTTAAGTACAGATCCCAATATCAAGAAACACATTTTACCCGGACCTCCCAGTGACCACTTTTATCAGGCTCTCAGAAGATTTTCCTACCAAGCTACATACAGCCATCACATTCTCCTGAGAACCAGAGAAGACAACAGAAACAAGGAACAAAACACCCACCCATCAAATACAAGACCAGATATAAGCACCTAGAATTACAATCTTTGCAAACCTAGATGCACAGACACCAGTGTAAAAACATGATAGCAACATGAACATGTGCCTCCCACTAGAGCCCAGGAAACCTTCCACACCAGGCCCTGAGTATTGCAACATTTATGAGCACAAGAAAAGACTTTAAATCAGCCTTTATGAATATGATAGAGCTGCTTACAGAGATCATAAATAAATCCCTTAAAGAAATCTATGAAAACACAAATAGTGGAAGGAAATGAATAAAACAGTTCAAGACCTGAAAGGAGAAATTAAATCAATAAAGAAAGCCAAAACAGAAGGTAATTGGAGATGAAAATTTAGGAACTTGAGCAGAAAACTCAGAGGCAAGCCTCCTCAACAGAACAACAGAATTCATGATATGGAAGAAAGAATCTCCAGCATAGAAGAAATGGATACATAAGTAAAGTGTTAAATCAATCAATCAATCAATCAATCAATAAATCAATCAATCAATCAATCAATAAAAATCCTCCTGGCACAACATATCCAGGAACTCTGGTACCCCATGGAAAGACCAAATAGAAATGCTGGACCTAGCTCCTAGAGTCCCATTGAAGAGAGAAAGGAGGGATTTTATGAGCCAGGTGGGGCCAAGGTCATGATGGGGAAACCCACAGAGACAACTGACCTGAGCTAGTGGGAGCTCATGGACTCTGGATCAACAGCTAGGGAGCCTGCAAGGGACCAACCTATGTTCTTTCCAAGTGTCTGACAGTTGTGGGGCTTGGTCTATTTCTGGGGCTTCTAGCAGTATGATCAGGACCTCTCTCGGGCATTTGAACTGGCTTTGGGGGGGCATATTCCCCATGCTGGGTTGCCTCTCCAAGCTTTGATGCAGGGAGAGAAGTTTGGTCCTGCCCCTTTCTGGACCATGACTGAAGAGGAGTGAATGGGAAAAGAGGTAGATTGGAGGTTGGGGGAAGGAACAGGAAGAGAAAAGGGAGGGGGAAACTATGGTTGGTATGTAAAATAAATGAAAACATTTAATTTAAAAAAAGAGTAATGGGAAGAAGGAAAGAGAAGCCATGTCACAGAAAATATTTTTAACAAAATCATAGAAGAAAAATTTCCTAACCTAAAGAAGAAGATGCCTATAAAGGTATAAGAAGCATACAGAATACCAAATAGACTAGACCAGAAAGTCCCCTAAGCACATAATATTCAAAGCATTAAACATATAGAACAAAGGAATATTAAAAGATGCAAGGGGAAAAGACCAAGTAACACATAAGGTAGACATAATAGAATTACACCGAACTTCTCAATGGAGACTTTAGAAACTAGAAGGGCCCAGATAAATGTTCTACAGACTCTAGGAAACCACAGATGCCAGCCCAGATTACTACACCCAGAAAAATTTTCAATCACAAGAGATGGAGAAAATAATATATTCTATGATAAAAAAGCAAGAGGCCCAGGCCTCACTGGTAAATCAAAACTAGGTGGAGGTACACACATTAATAGAAATGGGTTAATAATAAGAGAGCTAGTCAGTAAGAAGCCCAAGCAATAGGCCAAACAGTTTATAATTAATACAAGCCTCTGTGTGTTTATTTGGGACTAACTGGCTGTGAGTCCAGGTGGAACAAAAACTTCTGTCTATATACACCTAAAAAAACAGGAGGAATAAATAATCCCAGACAAGCTAGTCTAAAGAGGGGAAATCACACATACTGCCACCATCACTACAAGAAGGTAATAGGAGCTAGATTCCTTGACTCATGTTGTGTCATGGTTTTCCCTTTTTTCAATTATCTATCTATCTATCTATCTATCTATCTATCTATCTATCTATCTATCTATCTATCTATAAATAATAATAATGATATTATTATTATTACTATACACACATATCTATCTATAAATAATAATGATATTATTATTACTATACACACACATGTGCGAGCATGTGTGTCTCCCCCTCCCCACGATCTCAACAGAGAAATTCCTCTTTTTACCCTACAGGTCCTTTGTGTATAAATTAAAGCTTCTGGTTTAGTGTTTTTGTGAGATTCCTGAGTGTGTGAGTAAATGGGTCTCTGTTTCTTGTGCCTTCTCTTGGGTTCTTTTCCTTCTGTTTGTTGGCTTTGTCCACTTACACTGTGTTAGTTTTTGTTTTGTCTTGTGTTTTTTTATTATCCCTTAGAAGCCTGTTTGTTTTCTAATGAGAGAGAAAGGGAGTGGATCTGGGTTAGAGGGGAGGTAGAAAGGGACTGTGAGGTGATGGATGTCCTTATGTATATATGCTTCTCTTATTGGTTGATGAATAAAACACTGTTTGGCCAATAGAGACAGGAAGATAGTCAGGACTAGCAGATGAGGAGAATTCTGGGAAAGGTAGGCAGAGGGATGCCATGTAGCCATCAAAGGAGTTACAGGTCCGGGCATTCTCCGGTAAGCCACGACCATGTGGAAATACATAGATCTATAGAAATGGGTTAAAAATTAAGACAGAGCTAGCCAATAAGAAGCCCTAGCCATGGGCCAACAATTTAATAATTAATATAGCATCTGTGTGTTTATTTGGAGCTGAGTAGGGCAGCAGGACCAGGCTGGAGAAAACTCCAGCAACAGTGAGGAGTTAAGGGAGAAGAAATCAGGATCACAAAGTATAATATGAGAAAATAATCTATTTTCTATAAAGTGAAAGATGTAATAAAATTTTTAAATGTTCTTCATTATAGAGTTCATATATTACTTTTATGCTGCACATTGAAGCTTAGCTGTAATATCTTTTGGTGGGAAGAATCCTTCAATTTTTGTAACTCTTTACATTCTCTGGAAGATAAGAGAAAGGACAGGGATTAAGGATGTTTCTAGGAAGAATATTTCCATATTAAGACATCAAAAATCACCCAACTCTACAAAATATAAGTGGAAAGTTGCTGTTTAATTCTTCTATGGGTTAATTATAACACTATTTAATACTTGACTGATTCAATACACCATTTCTCCCTGAAGGGAGGTAAAATACAAAGTTTCTCAGATCTATTTACGGAGAAATTTAGGTGCAAAGGAGTTACATATCTATGAGTCATTATTACTCTTGTAGGAGAATTAATAATTTTTACAAAGTGTAGTGTCTTTGTCACATCTATTTTTTTAAGTTTTAAACCTTATTGAGTAGCTACTTGTTATTAAATCCCTATGAAATGTAGATTTATTGGATAAGCTAAAAGAGAAATGTGACTGAGATTGTTACATATGTTTGTAATCCCAACAAGTTGTTTAGAAAAATGAGTTGAAGGCCAGCATAAACTACATACAATCCTGAGAGAGAGAGAGACAAAGAGAGAGAGAGAGGGAGGGGAGGAAGAGAGGGAGGTGGAGGGAGAAAGAAAAAAAGAAAGAGAAAGAGGGAGGGAGGAAGAGAGAGGGAGAGAGACAGAGACAGAGACAGACAGACAGAGACAGAGAGAGACAGAGAGAGAGAAAGAGAGAGAGAGAGAGAGAGAGAGAGAGAGAGAGAGAGAGAGAGAGGGAAAACTGGGAGCTTTGTTTAAAAAATATTGTTGTGTTCTTTCACTTTGACAAACCAACAGTGTATTGTAAAATTCAAGAGGCAAGGAAATGCAGAGCAGTGCCCAGAAAGCAGAGCACTGAATTATTCATCTTTGTGTTTCAGCCACCAAATCCTGCTCACTCTCACAGTCCATCTTATTTCTTTTTACCATTGTGGTCCAAAGCCATCATTGATATAGCTTACCTTTTCTGAAAACAAAAAAGCCTGAGGGATTTCACAACACTCTCAAGGCTGGGTAGTTCATTTCTCTGTAGAGTCTTTTTCAACAAAATATTTTTTCCAACCAACAAGCAAAGCAGCCACTGAGAAGAGGAAACCCTATAAAATGTCATTTACCATGGGGTGTTCAATATCAAGCTTGAAAAAGAAAGAGGGTTTTCAATTCTATCAGATGAAAAGGGAAAACAAAACATGATATGGAGGCCGTTGCTAACACATCACTTTATAAATCAGTCATAAGAACTGTAAACACAAGTTTTCCAGTGGATTTTGTACTTTTACAGCTGCTCTTTGATAATGCAAGAGAAAAATTAATCCTTTATAGCCGCCGATTATCTTGGCGATGACTTATTAAACATGTCAATTCAAGTCATTTTAATGCCTTGCATATTAAGTTGTCCTTGAAAAACACATTGTCTATGTTTTAAAAAGACTGTTTAAAAATGCTTTTTATAAGTTGAATAATAATACAGTTCATAATTAAAGCAAATATTAATCTTTCAGGAAATATAAGCCCCAGAGAGTTGGGTATAATTGTTTTTATAGACATGAAGATGAAGATAAATTTATATTGCCAGGTTTATGAGCCCAGGAATCAAGGTGAAGATTTACAAGTAGGTAAATCCTTCATGTTATCAGTGTTCTTGGTTAACATTTCAACTGTAAATAGGAGATCAGCCTTTGGATAACATCTATTATAGGTAGATAATCAAGAGTGTGCTAATTAATAATGACTGAATGATATGCTGAACAAGTCTTATACATTATGACTAGATTTTATTATTAGTTATGTTTTATTATTTTCAACCTGTGTAAACTTGAAAGAAAGACAAGGGAAAGAGGGAATGGGAGAATTAGAATCTCACCTGCACGGAGCATTGGCACGGAGCATTGGTCTGTGAGTTCAAGTTATATTTTTCCCCACGGTGGAAAGGGTACAGTTTACAATGAGCTGGCTAATATTAAAATAGAAATTATCCTCATGGTGGGGGAGATGGATTTCTATAAAGAGCTTTCTGTGTATTCATGAGGACTTAAGTTTAGTGTGTAGCACCCTGTAAAAAACAGCAAAAACAAGTAACAACAACATACCCTCCAATTAAAATACTAGCTTAGTAAGCATGCCACTGTAATCCAGTGCTGGAAAGGCAGGAATCATAAAGCTGGGATTGTTGACCAAACCTCTGAGCTTTAGCTTGCGTGAGAAACCCATCTCAGCAAACAAAATGGGGAATGACTAAGGACATCAGCAAGACATCTGGCATAGACCTTTGGCCTCCATACATATACATATGCACACATGTGCCTCCCCCTCACATACATACACAAACCAGATACACACAAACACCTACAAATACCCTCTCACACAAATCATCTTTCATATAACTTGACTTTGCCACCATGGGGAAAATCTTTAATTTATCAGAAAAGTAATTATCTCTTTTAAATTTTTTTTTTTGCTACAGAGAGATGAGGCAAGATGCTGGAGTGTCTGTGGCCTTCTGCTCTGTTTCTCTGAGGTTGAGGTTGCTGCCCTCTCTGTCTGTCTTTCACATTTGTAATGGCCAAGAAAAGAGGTGCTCATGGTGTCTCATAGATAACATGATGGGAAATAGGAAGTGTGTAACGAATTAGATTCCTACTGTGTGTCAGTTTCAATGCGGTTGGACTGACTCTGTTCAAAAAGTGTAAATACTCATTTTGAAAGAGGTGAGGTGCTTTCTGTCTGTTCGGTGTAGATCATTGCAGGAGCCACCCCTTCCAGGCTGTTTCTGATGGGAGTTGTGAACAACTCTGAAGCCTCATTTTCTGCTTAAAAAAAAAAAAAAAGATGCTTAAAATATACAACATTATGCTGTTTTATGCAATGTAGATGCTAAAAGGTGTGAAGAGTTCTTGTTTTCCCCACAGGATCACAAAGTCAAAGTCTATATGATGTTGACTTTACAGATGCTGTAGTGGTTTCCCTGAGCAACAGAACCTGCAAATGAAGTGTGATGGCTGTGGGGGAAAGGAGTGCCACCCATCCATGGCTTCCCATTCAGCTGACACCCCGAGTTTGTGAGCAAATTGCATTCTAGTAGTTATTTGGCTAATACGTTGCTTGGCACTTGGAATTCTTTTGTTCTTTAAACAATGTGAGAAGTGCTCATTTCACTTCCCATGTAGACCAGAAACTGGAACAAACCAGAGAGTAGGACTCCAACCAATGTTGCACTTTGGAAGACAAGTACCGGTTTGAACACAGTCTAGCAGAGAGGATATGCTTTTTAGTTTTGAGGACAAAAGGGAAAGCACTGTTATCATTTCCCCATCTCCACATGTCACTCACTCTTCAAGTAAACCCCTCTAATCTATTTCTTCCTTCCTTCTTTGTTAACCCTTTATGAAGTCAGCTTAAGTTTGAGGTACCAGAGGGAACTCCCCCACAATGTAAGTGGATTGGGCTAGTCCAGTTACGAATTTAGGGAGCTGGTGGTGCTGATATTGACACAAGAATCTGATAAAATTCTGTGGCTGATTAGAATTCAAAGGCAGTTTTAAAATTTCCCTTTATAGATCCTCAGCATGAAAAGAGGATAGTGGGGACAATCCTGAGGAATATCAAAACTGTTCCTCTTTAGGGCTTTCATGCATGGGATGATAAAATGTAGCATCATTTGAGAAAGTCTCAGTTCAAATGAGGATGAGCATTTCTCCTTGAAGATGGCCTTAACACTGAGTGTGGTAGAAAACCCGTCACAATGTTTAAATACTATTTCTATGAATGACGTAAAGCACTCTGGCTCAGCATAGATGGTGAGGTGCCTGGAAACATCTGGGGACATTTTTAAGTCTCATGATGGAGGAGGGACTCTCCTGGCATCTGGTGGGTAGATGCTAGTGTGATGCTGAACACAGGGCAGCCTCCTACAAGGCCCAGCCCATCTAAATGTCAGTGGTGCAATGTGTTAAGATTTTTATTTTACTTCCACAGACCAAATTAGTTCAGTTATGTAACTAATACAAATGAGATGCAATTGGACTGAAATAGAAGGGTCTGAAAAATGGAAATTCTGTTAAGTTGTCGAATATGAGCACAGTGACATCTCAACCAGCTCCCCAAACCACAGGTGAGTATATGTGTGCCAGCAGCCTGAATCCTTTTCTTTTAGGTATGAGATCAGGGCTTGGGAAGTCCCTCTTCCTAGATTTCAGGGGAGTACCTCGCCTTTCTCGTGTGGCTGAGAGGGACAAGGAGAGGGAGGTATCTGTACTTCCTATAAATGTATAATGAAGAATTTGACATCAGAATTTTGGGGCATTTGTAGCAAGAGCCTGTTCTCCAGAAACCACACAGAAAACAGAATGTGTTAAAAAAGGGGAACATGTTGTCAGATTCCAAAGAAATTTAAATATTTACAAAAGTAATTTTCCAGGAATATATCAAAGCCTGCTGGATGATCTAGACTCTTCAGCTATGTATTTGCTTACCTCGTGAAATTAAGGAGTTATGTTGTTCACCATGATCATGCTTCCAGCCTCTGCTTCTTCTTAATTAATGGAGGAACAGTCTGTTTGGCCACTGGTTAAGAAACCTTTGCTTGAGGGTGTCTAAGGGAATTAAATCACCTGGACATTTGCAACTTATGAAAGGAACTACACTTCAGTGCAGAGTGAAGTCACCATTTTTGCAATAAATCTTCTGTGTTACGAATGTCTTAGGGATTCTTACCTCTTTATCCCCCCTCTTTGTGCCCCCTTTTCTCTGATCGATGCTTATGGAGTTGACTCTGGCTTCAGATTTGCTATGTAGCTAAGGATAACCTCCACTTCCCAAGTGCTAGAATGACAGACCAGCGGCGCCATGCTTAGGGTCGTCCCCTCCCTCTTTCGTTTCCTCCCTCTCTCCTTTCTTTCTTCCCTTCTCCCTCTCTTTGCTTTGCTTCCTTTTCTACTCTTTATTTCCCGTGCTTAAACCATTATAACTAAAGGTTTATGCAAAAGATTTTTCTAGAAACTGTTCCTTCCCCGCAGCATCCATCATTTTATATTCACATCCAGGGATGAAGCTAGAAATGAATAAGAGATCTCTTTCATTGCCCAGCTTATTGGCTCCATTGTGAATCCTCATTAAGTTTAACAAATGTAGAAAGGCTGAGAAGTTTTCTATAGCTATTTACTCCCACATTATCTCATACAGGTACTACCTTCTACTAAGTGTATTAAGTAGTAACACTTCATGACCACTTAAAAAATTCATTTGAATGGATCTGTATTTCTGGGGATTTGTAAATTGTTAGTCATTCCACTGTACATAATTAGAAAATCATATAACCTTGCATCAAAACAATTGTTTATGTATATATTTATTTGTGTCTTTAACAATTTAATTACATGTGTATATTGAATTTTGCTTTCCTCTTTCCTCCCCCCTCTGGTTAAAACCCTTTATCCTTCTCCCTAGCTAGTCTCCGTGTTACCTTCATGCCTTTTTGTTTTTTGGAAATCCACTGAGTTTAATTGAACCTGTCTATAGGAGCAGCAAGGATAGGGGCTCAAGTACTGGAAAGGGCAACATATCAGTGGTTATACCACTGAAGAACATGGCATTCTCTTCCTGAAAACCAGCCAGTAGCTCCACAGGAGGGAGTTGAGCCTCATGAGTCCGTCTCACACTGGCGATAAAATGTTGCTAGGCACTGTTTTGTTCAGATGGGCAGGCAGCTGCGGCTACTACGAGCCCATGAGTGAAGTGACCAGGTTGAAGTCTTCTCTTCATCCTCTTGCCCTTATACTTTTTGACCTCCCTCTTTTTCAATGTTTTCTGAGCCTCAGGGTGCCAAGGAGGTTGATTTAGATGCCCTGTAGTATAGGGACTGGCCCGCAAAGGTCATTCTTAGCCCCCAGACCAGTGATAAGTCTCTGCATTAGCTGCTACCCATCGCAAAATAAAGTTTCTCTGATGAACACAAAGCGTGCATGCACTGGTTTAGGAAAAGCCTCACATTTCAGCTCATATTAAATGGCATGGATTGTGAAATACTCCATCCTTCCTGCTTGTGTTGACATATGTGTTTCTATCCTGAATCACTATGTTTTGAAGGTGATCCCTTGTTATATTTGGTGTTGAATTTTAAATGGTTCATGGAGTCATAGTTTTAAAATAGCAATGAAGAGGAGACTTGGATTATCAGGCTGTGCTGTATCATTCCCTGCTTTAGATGAGTTCTGTGCCATTTAAAATGCCTCTACTATTTAAGGTCAGTGTATTGCAGCTATCCTTTGATCCCACAATGCACCACTCCTTCTGGGGCAGTACCAAGTTGCTTGCAGTATATTCTCACACCTATTTCATGTCATCAACTTTGAGACTATACCACAAATGTAGTAGTATAAAAGCCATGCATATACACATTTTGTTTCTTTGGCAGAAAGGACTCTCTTCCTTGGTCTAGGCTTTCTCAAAGTCCCGACTCAGAAAGCCATCATGAACTGCACTACCTCTGTATTAGGGACATGGGGGAGTGGCTTTGGCAGTTCTGAGACTGATGTCTTGGTACAGCCAACTTCTCTGCATGTCCCTGAGAAGGGGAATGTGGATTGAGGAAAGACATAGACAACAAACTAAAGACAGAGCTGGGAGTGTACTCAGTGAATACTGCACCCACCCCAGGTTTATTTTCCATATCCATTTTATACTCCAAGCAAAAAGACTTTAAAAAAATAGGGCACAGGAACAAACAAGAGTGATTACTTCCTTAATATTCCCAAGCCAAGCATCCTGCTACTGGGTGTTGAGGAACAGAACATCTGTCTTGAACCATATTTACAGGAATATTTGCTTGTTGTTGCCTTTTAGAAGAAGTTCTTCACACTTTCCCTTTGGCATTGTGGAAGCTCCACCGAGTAGCCTTGTCTGGAAGGCACCTCCCTTGTATTCCAGGGCTCAGTCTGGGGCTTCTTTGTAATGGCACTAATTTCCTCAACAATTGCATTTTCTCTTCTAGTGCAAGCCTTGGCTCCAATGCTCCTTTTCCCTCTAAGTTGCACATTTTGCATTTCTTTCTTTCTCCCTCTCTCTCCTCTCTCTCTCTCTCTCTCTCTCTCTCTCTCTCTCTCTCTCTCTCTCTCTCTCTAGCATAGTTCTGCATTATGAGTGATTGCTAGTAACCACAGAGGCACTGTTTGGCTGCCTTGAAGTCTGCTTTGCCATATACATTAGCTTGCTACTCTCAGTGATAGTATCAGGATGACTTGCAGAACATGAGGTGGGGCCTCTTAGTCCTAATTCAGCTTCTGCAGAGTGGTGTCTAACAATGGAGGAAAGGGTGGGCTTTACCCTTGAGTATGTTCAAGCAGGCATCTGACCCTGTAGAGGCATAAATTAGCTGTGTCAGTTTATGTGCCCCTAAATTAAAAAAAAATGTTATCAGCTTAACTGTGATTACCTTATGAAGTCAAGTTTACAATTCTTGAAATTTTTAAAAATTTATTTGGGAAGATTTAACAGTTTCTTCAGTCCTCGATTATATTGTTTGATTCTTCATAATGATTATCTGTATCTCAGTAGTGAACATGATTGATGTGTGTGTGAGTAGCCCTCATCTGTGTTCCAATAAAGTATTGTTGCCATTCCGTAAGAAAAGTAAGCATTTGCAGTTGTTTCTTCAATGGCAGATATGCATTTGACTTCTCTTCTTGATTGCCATGCTTTTTGGCTCACCGAGTACATTTTGGTTGTTGCTTCTTGAATGTTGAATTACAATGTAATCTTTTTGAAGATATTTTAAATAGAAATTAAATTTGTCATGTGTAACACTAGTAAAAAAACATTACTCAACTGCTATGATGGAAATCTGAATAGTTATGACCACGCTTGTTTATACACAGGAAGTGACAGCTCCTCATGACTGTCATGAGCTAGCAGTGGTTCAAGGGTGTCACTGAGGATTAGCAGCTACCTCATACGAAACATGTTAAAATGTGATGAACATGGATGTCTTAGCATACCCGAAATGAAACAGTTGTGAGGAAGTCTTTTCTCCTTGAGAGACTTTGGAGCCACCACAGTTGTGCAAGATTCTTTTAAATTTGTACTTCACAGAGACTTTAATGTGCTAATGAGGTTTATGAGTCTTCCAGGGCAGCCATGTTTGGCAAAATTCATTGCTCATAAATATTCTTTTGAATTTCATCTTTTTGGACTACTGATTTGAAGAAAATACTTTGGAAATGCCTGCGTAGAAACACTGAAAAATTATGGTTAAAAGAATTTCGGAGATCAGCATGGAGGTTCCTCAGGAAAATGGGAATCAGTCTACCACAGGACACGGCAATCCCCCTCTTAGGCATATAACCAAATGATCCTCATGCATGCAACAAAGACATCTGTTTATTCATAGCAGCATTATTTGTAATAGCAAGAACCTGGAAGCAACCTAGATACCCTTCAACTGAAGAATGGATAAAGAAGATGTGGCACATCTACACAATGGAATACTACTTTGTGGGGGAAGGGGGGGGACAATACAATCTTGAAATTCACAGGCAAATTGATGGAACTTGAAGAAACCATTCTGAATGAGGTAACCCAGCACAAAAAGAGGAACATGGTATGTATTCACTTATATATGGATTTTAGACATTGAGCAAAGGATCACCAGCCTATAATTCATACTGCCAGAGAAACTAGGATACAAAAAGGAATCTAGGAGATTCATACAAGGTCCCTCACAGAAGGGGAAAGGGGGACAAGATCTCTTGAGTATATTGAGAGTGGGGGGGGCAGTGAGTGGAGAGGGAGCTAGGAGAAAGAGAAGGGGAGGAGAGGAAAGCACATGATACTAGGAAGATTGAGTCAGGGGAGGAGAGAGAGAGAGAGAGAGAGAGAGAGAGAGAGAGAGAGAGAGAGAGAGAGAGAGAGAGAGAGAGAAGAGAGAGAGAGAGAGAGAGAGAGAGAGAGAGAGAGAGAGATAGCATAAAAGAGGGAGCCATTATAGGTTTGAAGAGAAAACTGACTTTAGAGAAATGTTCAGAGACCTACAAGACTGCCCCAGGTAACAATTTGAGCAACAGTGGAAAGGCTACCATAAATGTCCTTCTCTGATAATGAGATTGATGACTAACTTATCCACCACCAGAGAGCCCTCATTTACTAGCTGATAAAAACAGGAGCAGACACCCACAGCTAAACACTGACCCAAACTGGAATCCAGATGCAGAGAGGGAGGACAAGACCAGGCTACAGAAACCCACAGAGACAGCTGACCTGAATAAGGAGGAGCTAATGGGCCTCCAGACTGAGAGCTGGGATAACAGCATTGGATCAACTCAGACCCCCTGAACATGGGTCTCAGTTAGAAGGCCTGGACAGTCTAAGAGACCTTTGGTAGTGGAACCAGGATATATTCCTGGTGCACAAAAGACTTTGGGAACACATTAGTCATGGGGGGATACTCCCTTAACCTAGAGACAGGAGGGAGGACCTAGTCCCTACTCCAAATGACTTGACAGATTTTGTTGACCCCTCCTGGAAGACATCACCCTACATGTGGAATGGGGGGGGTAATGGGTGAGGAGGGTGGTCAGGGGCATGGGAGGGTGGGAGAGAGGGAGAAAGATCTGGGATTGATATGTAAAATAAGGAAAATAAATGAAAATAAAAAATTATATACGAAAGGGGCACTTGGTTCAACTCAATGGCAGTAATTCTAAATGAGTTTATGGTTTTAACATTAATTTGTATTTAAAATTAAATGTATTTAAATTAACTTTGTTCATTTTTAAAGTACTGTCTAATGATTTTTAATGGTTTGAGCACAAATGAACATTTTATAATTAAATTAATTTTCTTTAAAAAAATAGAATTTCAAGAGAAGAGTGTTTGATAAGGACCTACTGTAGACAGGAATAACAAAGACCTAAAATCATCCATTGAGTATCCAAGGAAGACACTGTTGAAGTTTTAAGGATACTGTTGGAAAAGAGCAACAGATTCCACTACGCTAAGCGAAAGGGTGAAGTACGTCATTGATGCAAACCGTATTTTTGTGAACCATTTGTAATGAAAAAAATGGAGGACAACAGCATCATTTATACCACCCAACAAGCTTGCAGACATGCAGTCCTGTTGTACTCAAGTGAGCATGACTGACTTCCCTGCTGGGTTTTTGTAATCTTAGACCACACCAGAGACTTGACCAGCTGCAATCTCACACCCTCCTGTTTCCACTTGGACATGTAAGTGCTGCATATGGCACCAGGCAAGACAACACACATCCTTCCCCCTTCTTGAAGCAATATGTTTGTTGAAACACTAGGGAGAGAGGTGGTATCAGTTCATAAATAAACGAAGGGGCAGTGGAGATGAAAGAGATCATAAAACACGGACCACCTGGACAGCCACTGTGCACATACATAGTAGAGTGCTCAGGTACCAGATTTCCAACTCACCTAGTTGTGCCTAATGGCTATACTCTGGGAAGCTTAGAGGTTAGGCCAACAGCCAGAACTTTTGTATGCTGGTGAAAACCTATCTTGCTGATTATTTAAAAAGATTTTGTATTTATGAATATGTGTGTGTGTGTGTGTGTGTGTGTGTGTGTGTGTGTCTGTGTCTGTGTAATAGCAAATTAAAAAGAAGAGGCCGTGAATTTGAGCGAGAACAAGAAGAGATACATTGGAGGAGTTGGAAGGAGCAAAGGGAAGGGGAAATGATGTAATTATAATTTCAAAAGATATTATAAATTTTTAAAAGTGTAAATAAAAAGATAGTGGGTGGGGTTGTAGCTCTGATCACTGCCTAGCATATGTGAGCCCCCATGCTCAGTATCTAGTACCACAAAATGGAGCCATTAGTGTAACTTAAAATTTTTAAATAAACACAAATTCAGTCAATATGATTAATAAATGTTTTTCTCTTCTTCCCTTCTATATTTGGCAGTGGGTTTATATTAAATTTCAGAAGCATGGTGAATCAAAGTGTCTAATGCCAGGATTTTTGTAGGAAATTTTAACTAGTAAAATAACCTGAATAGCTAAAATCCAGTGGATCATGGAAACTCTGAGTACAGTCTTAGAAGCAGGGAGGTCAGTTAGAAGGGGATTGAGCAGAGAGGAAGAAAGCAGGTGGAGCATTGAAAGCCGGGGAAACTAGGTTTTTTTTGGAATTCACCTGGGAGAATCAATAAGGAGTGAAGAAAACACTGGCTGAGAATCAGTAAGCAACCCCAAATTGACAGGATGAGCATAAAATATCCATGTATGTGGTAACTTCATAAATGGCCACATTAATTAAAACATTTCACAGCACACATGGTTAAATGTCTAAAATTTTTTCAGAAAATTTTAATGAAATTCCTTTTAAAACATAGTACAAATTTCTGTCTTGTAATGAATAACACTGAGTTTAATTAACCACTTTCTGATGGGTCTGGATCAATATGTGAACCCCACCATTCTCCACCAGCAGATGTGTGCCTTGTCGATCTGGAAGGATGCTACTGCAGCTCGAAGTGCACTGAATGACCTGTCACCTCTCCTCCAGCCTCATCCCATATTACTCTTCCAGTTTGCCTCCTGTGGTCTGTGACTTGCCTGGAAAATAAGATTATTTCCTAGTTGTATTTTTAACTAAACACCTGAGGGCCTGAGGTCTTTTGTGAGGAAAAAGCAAAAAAGAAAAAGAAAAACAAAAACAAAAAATTTCAATTCTTTAAATTATGTGGATTTCACTAGAGAAGTTTAAACCCAATCCTTTCTGGTTATTTGTTCAACTTTATTTCTTCTCTCTTATGCCCTGATTCATTGTCACAAAATGGACAGTTGAATTTTGTACATGAGGGGTCCTGAGTTTGAGTCAATGTGCATTGTGTATTGGTTAATTTGTATCCTGTCTAATCATTGGAAAAATGCTTTAAGGGTCTACCCAATGAAAGGTGCCATTGGGAAAATTATACAGCAAGGTTTTAACTGATGGGGAAATTCAAAGGAGAAAAAAAGCCCTGTGATATGTAATCATTTTAGAAAAGAGTATCAAAAGTGTTCTGGTCTTGTATTGCATTATGTGGGTGTACATATATATGCGCACATACAGATAATTTATAATTCAAGTATTCCTATTCTTGGACCTGAGCTGGCCAGCTAAGCTTTTTTGTATATTAATATCGACTGGTTGTTGGGTAACAGCCTTCAACTGTGCGTCTCCTGAAGAATAGGAAAAAAGTGATCATGGAAAGTGCTTTCATTGGAGACTAGTAAATAAGAGATTCCATTTCAACTCCTCCAGAGCGAGAGCTCTGCTGCGATTATAATTTGAGAGTGAGGTAAAGGTGAAGGAGAACAAGGCGATAAAAGTCTAAGGAGTTTATTAATATGAGACAAGAATAAATATTTCATCCATGATTCCTTTTAACATTATGGGATGCCAGGAGTTAAATTAAACTTGGAGAAAATATAAAAGTATGTCTCTCTCTTTCTATATATATTTTATAAGATTTCAATATATTTTTAATGTAATTAAAATGCTGTTTTCAACCTTGTTAGACATCAATGAATTTGAGTTTGGAAATAATACAGAATGGAGATAAAGTTTAGTAACATAAAATTTAAAACTGAAAAATAATATAAATATTAATGAAAATGATCAATGAAACATATTTTAATGGGGGAAAATGTAATAGGAGAGTGGCAGTAGTTAATTTACTATAAAAATCATAAAACATTGTATGTAACATATTCTAAACAATTAAATAAACAAATATGAGAAAGAGTCAAAGTGATAAAAACCCCAATGTGAATATTATTATTTTTTTGTGCTTATTCTATTACATATATTTTACTAAAATTTTAATAAAATACTTATAAAAGTGGAGAAAAATTAATGCAAATATTAAAACAGCATTTCAGGGAGTTTTTGAAAGATTCTGAACTAAGGTATGAATAAGGAGGAGGTTTGATAACAAATTTAGGATTGGTTTATCAAACAGTGCTTATACTGAACCAAATTTACTTAATGAGCAATGGAGAAAATATATTATTTCTACTCCAAACTTTTTCACCAGAAAAAAAAAATCATAGAAACAAATTGAGCTAAAACTAAATAAAAATGTTTTAATTATTGAACTGAGCCATCATGAAAAGTTCACATGTAACTAGAAATTTGTCACATTGCTCTTAAATATGATTTGAGCAAAAATCAGAATGCATTAAACGTTTCAAATATTGTGCCAAGGAGGCAGTTGCTGTATATTCCGCCACAGTCTCAGTGTCACTGCAAGAAAGTATCACCTTCTCAAAATAGACCCCAAGATGCTTACCTTCTGCGATTTTGCTTCACCTGCCCTAGCAACAGAACCTAACCACTTCCTTTGACTGTGGTTGAGAGAAGTTGGAAATAGCCATGAAGAATTAGTACACGTGGTGGGGAGGGATCTAAGTGCCTAAAGTATACATGGATGGATGCTGTTTTTGTGCACTCGATAATGTGTCTGTGATATGTTAGGTAATAATTCAGTGTGTAATAAACAGTATTTTTTTGTTTGTCATTTGAATCACAGGCTGGTTAATAGAACATGTTAAAACAACACTTCAAAGGCTCTGTATGTCTGGCTCCTCCCATGGGCTGGAGGACATGTGGGTGGGTAAATGGATCTTCTCTTCCTTGCTTCCTTCCTTTTTAAATTTTATTTATTTATTTATTATTTATTATTGTAGAAAACAGCTCTGTCAAGACATGAATATTCTTTTTAAGGTGTCTTGGGTAAGAAGTGCCATTGAATCAGCAGACATCTGTGTCTCTTAAAATATACCACTGCATGTTACAGGCTTCATGATCATGAGTGAGATATTCAAAGAAACCCCACCAGTTATAGAACAACTAAAATACTGAAATACATGATGGTGTTTATAATAGCAGCCAACTTGACAGGAAAGAAGGAAGCCCTCAGAGGTCAGGAGCAGTACACAGCTATAAATGCACAGCATTAATGGGTTATGAAACAGGAACTTGACCTAGCAGTATCTGTGCCCCTGGTAACTGAATACTGGGCTTGTGTAGCATATGAAGGAGTGAGGCGTTTTAAGTTTTGGATCTAGGTAGGTGTGAGGCACTATCAAAACACTGGAATCATCCAACACTAGAATCTTCATAGCATGAATGCAGATAAAAAAATACTGGTTGGAAAATGACAATAAAGAGCATGGCACAGTTCAAAAATAGGAGGAGGACAGTATTTCCTGAGAATTCTCAACTGTCGCCCTGCACCGACACATATTGGGGCACTGACACACATTAGTGTTCTTGTATAATTTAAAATTTTAATAAAGCAGGAGGTGAATATCAACTTGGAGTTCAGAAATGTCTCAGCTTGGCAATACCCTTATACACATGGCAGGAGCAAACATATACCTTAAGGAATGTATTATACTTCCTGTTTGTTTTGAGTTATGTTTCATAGCCCAGGTTGGCCCAAAGCTTACTATGTAGCCCATTCTGATCTGGAACTTATGATACTCTAATGTAAACCTCTTAAGTTCTGGAATCCGAGACACAAGCTACCATATCCAAATGGATACACTATACTTTAAACCTAGGATTCAAAAGGGTTCTATTCTCAGCATATAATTTTTTCTTACAAAATGTTTAACATTTAACATAAACTGTAGCAAAATATTATTAATAGTTTCATTTTCAGACAGAGGCATATATTATATTATTCTATATTATACAGTCCACTAACACTCATCTGGTTATCAAGTAATCCTTAAACACATATATATATGCACGTATTCTCATGCACACACATGTGCACACACATATAAACACATGTACACATGTACAGACAGGTATACTACTTGCACACACACCTGTACATGCATACACACAATATACACATGTACACATACAATAAAAACAATATCTTTAGTCTAATAAGTACACCAATGAATAATGGGGAAATGAGAACCTGGAAAGATAGGTTAGTCATTAATGTGCTTGCCTTGCAGCCATGAGAAGCTGGGTTTGATTGCCAGAAATGAACTTAAAATCTTAATGTGAGCATGTAATCCTAATGCTAGGGAGACTGAGAAAAGCAGATCCTTGGGACTTTCTGGCTAGCCATCCAAGTTAATGAATTCCAGGTCAGTGAAATACCTCGCTTCAAAATATGATGGGTGTGTGTAGTGGTATCTTGTTTATACTCTACCAAATAAAGCTTGCCTGAAGATAAGAGGGCAGAGGTAGCCACTAGTTAATCATAGACGTATGGAGAAATGTACAGACAGACAGAAAGTGGTATGGATGGACAGAGAGAGGAAGTAATAGGGTGGGAGGAGACAGGAGCTCACTCTTTTTTTGGCTAGGAAGTTAGAGAGATAAGGTGTGGTGGTTGTGGCTTGCTCCTTCATCTCTCTGACCTTTCAGCATTTTCCCCTATATCTGACTCAGGGCTTTGAATTATTAAAACCTATTAGAACTCGTGTTGCAGCTCTGCCTGAGGAATGACACACACCATTGTTCTCTGTCCTACACATGCATATAGACACATGTGTACCTCTCTACACATGAACATGCATATATGTACATTCATAGAAATGAATGATAGCAAAGAACAATGGAAAATGACACAATTTTAAATATCTCATTTGGAAGGTAGAAGAGAGGTAATAGATAAATATTACTGTATTGAAATTAGAAACCGGAGATCTGAAGTAGTGAGATAAATATTTACAACCAAGATATCTTTGATTCTACAGTGAAAATAAAAATGAACAAATGATAGCTACCCAAATTAATACAAACAAATGTCAGAATGTAATGATCATGTAAGTAAGCTAGATATGAAAGGATGCATGCTATATGATGGTTCTTACAATAGTTTAAGTAGTAGTCAGAGCAGAAAGGCTGTGGAAGGAGGCTTACTGAGAGGATTGAAGACTGTAGTTAGCCCAATGCCAGGAAAACTTACCTTTTGGGGCTAGCAGAGGTGAAACAAAGAAGAAGTGATGGAGAGTTGTGTTTATAGGGTGCTATTAATATTCAATTTCATACCCTAGATAAGGTTCATGAGAAAGCATATACAATTGTCTATTATATATATTTAATGATAAAAGTTGATTGATAAAAAAGAAATAGTATACTAGATGATAGGCCAAGAGAAAAATCTGCAAGGCATGGAAGAAAAATTAAGGAAGTTACATGGCAAAGTAAAAAGGTCCAATATACATGCAAGATGATGCATCTCCCAAACACAATTCCAGTTGTCAGAAATGATGCTTGAAAAATTTCCAGAATCTTGTAAACAATTCTTATTCAGGAAGGAAAGGGAATTTGAGATTATGCAAATAAAAAAATTCACTCCAACTTTTAAAAAGTAAATCTATATAGTGCTGAATATAAAGAGTGTAGTTTGAAAAAAGAAAAGACAGAAAGTGATGATGACAACAGATCCTTCAGAAAACGTGGAGTCAACAGAGTAGAGCCAGGTGGTGGTGGCACACGCCTTCAATCCCAGCCCTCAGGAGGCAGAGGCAGAGGGGCAGAGGGGCAGAGGGGCAGAGGGGCAGAGGGGCAGAGGGGCAGAGGGGCAGAGGGGCAGAGGGGCAGAGGGGCAGAGGGGCAGAGGGGCAGAGGGGCAGAGGGGCAGAGGGGCAGGGGTCAAGGGGGCAGAGGGGCAGGAAGGCAGAGGAACAGAGGCAAAGGCAGGCAAATTTCTGTGAGTTTGAGACCAGCCTGTTCTACAGAGTTAGTTCCAGGACAGGCTCCAAAGCCAAAGAGAACCCCTGTCTTGAAAAAATAGGCTGTGGACTAATACCTTCCAACATTGAGAGCAATGGCTGTCAAGCCAAGAGTCTATATGCAGTGAAACCAAGTCCCGGGAATGAAATCACAGTATAATTTTAATACAAAATATAAGGAAGATCAATTGTGTTTATTATAAATAGACCTGGTGTTAGGGCATTTTTAACCAAGTTTTTGAAGGAAAGGAATAACCTTGTAAAGAAAAATTTGATTCAAGAAGAAAATATAACTTAAAAATGGTAGATATGATGCTATAAAACATTAGCAATATCCATGGGATAGGCTTACAAATCGAGCATGAAGCAATACCAATGAAAGAAGACCTAATAGGAGCTAGTGCCTAAAATTTCCCAGTTATTCACTACAGAGAGGAGCTGATTACATTAGAGTTCATTATGTTGTATATGTTAAAATACAAGTAGCTGTTGAGAATACCCACACTGTTGATGAGAAATGAAAGAAAGGTGAAGTAATCTTAATCTAAAAGAAACCACCTGGAGAGGAAAAACCATAGAAGAACCTGGCTACAGGTGTACAGAGAGTGCTAGTGGAAGAAGCTTAATTGTTACAATACAAAATAGTTAGCAGAGGCTGTCAGACAGAAAACAAAGCAACATGTTGCCTATTCTTTATATAAGATACACAACAAAAAATGTAGCAACAAAGCAGAGCAGAGTATACAGAGATGAAAGCTACAGTAGGTAAAGCTGGACCACAGCTAGACAGCGTACTTGTGTTAACTTCCAACCATGTAGAGTTTGAAGTGGGCAAGCATTGTTGAAGAACCTTCTTAAGTATCAAATACAATTCAAATGAATGAGTAAAGGTGTATGAGGGTAATATTATAGTATTGAAATGTGTAAAAAAATTGAAAGGACTAGTTTTTAATGACAAATACATAATTCTGACGAGCAGCCTGGTTCATGGTCACCAGATCACTATAATAAAAATTGTCATAGCATGCTCATTCTAATTGTATTTTAAAAACACTCAAAACATTGTAGTAGTACACAATTTCAAGTATGCCTAACAAATTTATAGAACTGATTAAGTATTAGATAAAAAAGCAAATCTCAAAAAATTGCGGAAAAGGAATTTCTTCCATATCGCTTTCATTAATCATAATTTAGTATGATTAAAAAAAATACAGCATACAATTGTACATTCTCTTAATTTATTTTGAAATTTGGGAACATATTTCTATATAATTTATGCATAGAAATCAGAAAACTTAGTTCATAACTTTCATTGAGTAGTAATAAAAATTCTATGCATCAGAACTCAGAAATGTTTTGTAATGAATTACTAGCAGTAAATATTCACATTTTAAGGAGACAATCTGAAAATAATCCTTTTAAACATGTGTCTTAGTGTTCTATTTCTGTGAAGAGACACTATGACCAAGGCAACTATTAGAAAGGAAGACATTTAATTGGGGTTTGCCTACACTTTCAGAGGTTTAGTCCATTGTCATGATGGCAGGGAGCATGGTGGCATGCAGGCCGACACACCACTGGAGAGATAGCTGAGAGTTCTACATCTAGATCCAGAGGAAGCAGGGAGAGAGAGAGCGACACTGGGACTGCTGGGTTTTTGATACTTCAAAATTCACCCCTGGTGGACACACTTCTTCCAAAAGGACACACTCTCAAATAGTTCCACACTAGTGACCAAGCATTCAAATATGTGAGCCTATGGAGAAGCCATTCTTACAAAAATGACCATGCAAACACCAATTGAGAGGTATGTGTTTGCTACAGTGTTAGGTGTAGAGTAGTCACATTGTATGAAAATTTGCCACCTTTCCTGGTAGTGTTTCTTTGTCAAGGCACAGACTATGTATCAATACAAATTTCTGACATACTCATGTAAGCATGGATAAAGGAGTGACAAAGGGATGGCAAGCATTCATCTATTTTAATTCTGTGAGATTATATTAGGATTCAAGGAGGGGATGGACTATGAATTGGGCTAAAAATACTTAAGTAGTTAAAAAGCAGAGAATGTAACACTACTGTGGTACAGATTTAGGTTAGAGGGTAGATTAAGTTTACGTTTCTAATTGAGCAGTTCTAAGAATTCATATACCCTATGAGTGTGCCCAAACACTGTACAATGTGCTGGGATTTAAGAAAGAATACACCCTGTATCAACTTATCAAGCAGTAGAAGTAGAAACAGGAATTTCAAACCCAATGGGGCAAATGTTGGCTGAAAGTCTAGAGATACTCATTGTATAGGAAGTGGATCTCATCTTGGTTTGAGAAGGTGGCCAGAGAAAAGGCAGACGGTATCTTAGGAGATAAGATTCTGGTGCAATGAAGACCAGATTGCAGAAACACTTAAAGACAGCTGACCTGAACAAGGAGAAGCTAATGGGCCCCTCAGACTGATAGCTGGTAATCCAGCATGGGACTGACTCAGACCCCCTAAATAGGGGTCTCAGCTAGAAGGACTGAGCAGTCTAAGGGACCTCAGACAGTGGAACCAAGATGTATGTATTCCTGGTGCACAAAAGGACCTTATGGACACATCCTCCATGGAGGGATACTCCCTTAACCTAGAGACAGGAGAGAAGTCCTAGTCCCTACTTCAAATGACTTGACAGATTTACATGACCCCACCTGGATGGCATAGCTCTACATGTGGAATGGGGGTGGAGGGATGGGATGGGAGGGTGATCAGGGTGCATTGAGGGGGAAGAGAGGGTAAGAGGGAGGGAGGGAGGAAGAAGAAACTGGGATTGACATGTAAAAAAAAAATCTGGTGCAATGGATGTAAGAGAGGGGACTCTTTCCACAGGAGGCCCATATTGGCTTCACTGAAGTGTGATGTGGACTCTTGCATTGGCGAGATTTCAATTAGTTCAGTGTGACCAAGCACTTAGTGGAGTTAAAAAGGGAGTTTTCTCTGGGAACCAACTAAATCTTATATTTAAAAGTAGGGCAAGAGGATTCTCTCGAAGCATTTTCAACATGTTAACTTGACCTCAGAAAGATCTTTTTGATTTATCTCACAATAATATAAATTATAAATAATCAATATAAATTCCTCACAATAATACAAATAAATTCATATCAAGCTGAATAAGACATAGAGGATAAGTCATTCAGAAATGATAGGGTAGTATTCCAGAATATGACATGAGAAGTAAATGGGTTCCGGAGACTTTTAGGAGATAATAACAACAGAATCTGACTGTTACTGTGGACAGGGCTATGAAGGAGAACACAGAGACAGGCTAGCCCATCCTTCTGGCAAGGTGGGTGTTTTCTGGTGTTACCTGAAATGGAGAACCTAGGATGAGCAGAGGGAGTGAAGTGGTTTACAGTGATAGACTGAAACCTTCAGCATTGCTGTGGGAATGGATGATTTCTCATCTTTAGAGGATGAAGGGCACGATTTTGAAGAATAGGTACAGTGATGGGAAAACTTGAGAGCTATGGAGGGTGCACAGAAAGCAGGAAGGTGGATTGCCATGGAGATGAAGAGTTTCCTAAGATAACTCAGTGTGCAGGATGGGAAATAAAGGCAAAAAGAAGGAACCACTTGCACTATGGCAGCGAAAAATTTCTAGTGATGTTGAGTCAATCCTATTTCTGCAAAGTTGAGGAGACACGAGGGCTGGCTTTATATATAAGCCTTGGGTAGTCAACGTGTCAAATAATGCTGTTATTGTTTTAGTAACCTATTGGGGAAGGGTACAAATCACGCACATTTTGTATGGGAAATTAAGAGCAATCAGAGTATGTGCGTCCCTAAGTTTCAGGAAATATTATGTTTCCAATAAGCTGCTAGAGGCTTGAACCACTTGAAACGCTCATTGGAATGCCCAATAGATGTGACGAAGCAACCATGTGTAGGTGATGGAGTTCAGGCAGGCAAGCATAGAGCATAGTTTAGCAGCTTGGGAGTCTACTTAGTTTAGGCCATGCATACAGCCCTCTCTAGTAACACCCTTGGCAGCCTAAGACTCTTACTTGTATGTAATATGCCCACACCCCTCTCTGAATAATGTACCTAGCAACTCATTAGCAACATAGGACCCCATCTTCATTAAGCTAATATGTACCCCACTCTGAACAATGAATTTAGTTTAACCCTCCATTAACAATGTTCAAACTTATATTGTGTGAAGTCAAACTCAGTTATGTCTGAGTTTAAGAGTACCGGAGACAGAACTAGTTTTGGAAGATTTTCAATAAGACAGTCTGGGTCCTCCAAGTGAACTTTTAGGGATGATTCCCTATTGAGCATCTTATACCTATGTCTAACAGGGGATGCATATGATTAAAACCAGATGTATTATAGAAAATGATTATATAACTTATGTCACTCAAAATAGGGAATCTAAACTATGCCCCTTAGGAGCCAACATCTTGCTCTCTTGAACCCCATAAAAAGAAGCCAAATGCTATTATCAGGGCTCAGCTGACTAGTGTACTTGACAGTGTACTCTTTTTTGATGTATCTTTATCACTTTGTTTTAAATAAAAATTCACCATGACTTTGCAATCTATATGAGCCTTTATTTCTATTCTTTTGAATAAGAATCCAAGAGCCTGAAAACACCAGGCTTAAACACAAACACAAGCAGCAGAGTGGGCCATTGTGTTTCAGTGAAGGGAAGAATTGTGGGTATGTTAAAGTAAGTGGAGCAAACAGCAGTTAGCAACTGTTTCTACCTTACCAGTGGTTTACAGACGAAATGTAGTTATCATTAGTATAGTGTTTATACTTAGGCTGTATAAACTATTTTCATTTGACTTAACTCTTTCAGTTCTTTGAGACAACAACTTAGACCATGGGGCTTGAGCTCAGTAGCCGAAGGAACGTTTGGAGTACAGCGATGTCTACCATTCTACCATGATTATATTATTGACAGACCAAGTTAAAAACATGTAATCTAACGAATTCCCTTATAGTGCATTTCTTTGTTATGGTGACTCTTTCCAAACAAAAGGTTCTTGGAGGACAGGTTTTCTACTCATACAAATTGTCATTCTTTTATGTGCCACAAACACATGCTCAAGTGGCCACTTTTTCCAGTTTCACCAGTAATCATTTCATTTTAATCAGCTAGTTGCTGATAGCCCAGATGAGCATCTTGTGTGCAGTTTTATTTAGCACATTTCTCAGAATGACTGAAGTGTCAGAGCTTCCCAGGTACACTGCTGCAGATGCCAGATGCACTGAAAGGCAGTTGCCAAAAAACATCTGGAACCGTTTGCAGTATGAAAGGGAATAAATAGGCTTCTGGAGGAGAAGGCACATCTTCTGCAATCAGGTTCCTTAAAAGGTTTTAAATTCCAGACATTTCTATCAAAAGTACAACAATTAGATTTTTGACAAGAACTACAATTTGTGGGTTAAATTCTTTGATCAGAAATAAAGGCTAATATTTCTGGAAGCAGGGCTTCAGTAAAGCATTAGGAAGAATGTCCTAAGAGTCTATGATTGGAATAAGGAAAATATTTATATGTTGTTTTCTTTCTATTTTCTTAAGGATTTGGAAAGTGATAAAATATATAATTCTAACCCCTCTTGGAAAAGGCATAGTTATGTATGTGTGTAAATGTATATATATATATATATATATATATATATATATATATATATATATACACACACACACACACACACACACACACACATATATATACACACAATGCCCCACATATATACATAACATTTCTACTTGCAGCTAGCAAATCTTGCCAGATAAACACCCTTTTCTTGGTTTGTTGGTAGGAACTGCAGACCAGTGACCATAGGTGTTGACTGATTTACTCACAAGATTGACTGTTTTCTTTTGGAATCTTCTGCTCTGATCTAAAGACTCAGGGAGGGTTTTGCAACAGCTTTGATATGAATAATCTGATGGGAGAGGATTGGAATGAGAGACTATAGTGTGTGTGTGTGTGTGTGTGTGTGTGTGTGTGTGTGTGTGTATGCATTTGCTCATATGTACTTATGTAACTTATGTACTTAGAAGGAACACACATAAGGAAAACAAATAGGTATTTATTTTTATACATACCTGCTTGCAAATTTTAAGATAAAAATAAATGGATGTAGTCCTTCTGTTAGTCAACTGTTTTAGAGCTATGGAAAATAGCGGAGAGCAAATTTAAGAGATCAGAGATGTTTTGGTTAATAGTTTCAGAGGGTACACAAGACTGCTGTGGACCTATGATAGGCCAGAATATCACAGCAAAGAGGGCACCATGGAACGGTGCTTCACACCCTATGGAGGTTGTGAAGCAGAGAGCATGACAGGACTGCTACAGGGTCAAGGTAGCCCCTTACGGGCATGGCTTCACTGGTATATTTTGGAAGTGAAATGTCTCTTACAGCTCTTGTGTTAAGGTTTGGTCTGTGGTCCTGACGTTGTTTTGGAGGTCTCATCAACTTCAGGAACTGGGGCCTAACTGGAGGAAGTAGGACCCTGGGGCATGCATTTGGAAGTCACACCCGGTCTCTTTCACTCTCTCTGCTTCCTTCCTGCAGGATGAGAAGACCCTCCCCTGCTGCAAGCTCCCACCTCCATAGTGCTCTGGACCAAAACTCCGGAACTCAGAGTCCAGATGCATGTCTCCTTTAAGTTTTCCCAGTCATTGTGCACACAGCTCACGGAGTTACTAAGGCCCTCACCCACCAAGAACTCCTGCTCTGTGCCACTTCCTGCAGCTCCACCACCTCCCAGCCTTCCGTTCAGAGTCTGCATCCACCAGAGAGAGCCCTTGTGACCCACCCTACCCGAACACCGGAGGCGTGCTTTACTAATCTCCAGGTACCTTCCAATCCAATTGTGCCAACAATACTAACCATTCCACTTCTTCTGAACTGAAGATGTTAAAATAACCTGAAAACCCTCTGTTTGGTTGTTCATTTTGGCCAGTTGCTTCCACCCTAGCAGGATGCCAACTGGTGCAGATACGAAGGGGACAGCCATGGTGACTAGGAGATTTGAAGTTGGTCATGCTATTAACTAGCATGCTGGTGTATTTCAGCAGTGGCTACTATGATCCTTGGGTTTTCATTCAAATTTGCTTGTAGGAATTTTCTTCAGAAAGTTTACTTTTTAACCAGTGTGTAAAATGAACAAGAGGCCCCATTGAAGCTTCATTTTTATAACTGCTTTTACTGTTAGGCCCTGGTGAAATCGCCCCTCTCTCTAGTTCCCCAGCATCATTCATTTTCACAAAATGAGAATCACCATCTCTGGACATCAGACTTCTAAAGGCCTTGCCTTAGTTGCTCAATATGTTCTTTTATACATTAGGTTCCTTCTGTATGAAAATGGAATAATTATGTTCCTGTTGGGATGATAAGAGATTGTGGGAAATGCAAGATATAAAGATAATATGTTAGTGTTCAAAAGAATTGGGGGATTTAAAGTCACAAACAGGAGATGAATCAGAAAGGTTCCCAGGACTGGCCTTATGTCATGGTGATCCGGCCCTCATTTTTCATCTTTATATTCTGACTTGATTTTATTCATCTGCAAGCATTTTATGGAATGTCTACACCCTTGGTTCTCATGTTGGGTGCATGTGCAGACAAAACATAAGTGTGTCCTTCAGAGAAAGCAGCAGAAAGATCAACAGGAAAGCATATGGTCTATTGCGTGGTAAGCCCTAAAAAAGGAAATGAACCAGGAAAGAGAGGAAAGGTACCATGGTAAGTTAAATGTGGGGAACAGGAAATCCATGGAACATGTGACTGAGGACATGTGAGTAAAGAGTGCAGATAAGACTAAGGTGGGGCTTCCCTGAGGGGAAAAGGTAAACACACATGCTCCGAGGTCATGCAATGCTCATGCTTCCCATATTCAAATAGTAGCATGGAGATGACATCCAGTGTTCTTTATCATCTACAAAGTCTGAGCATTTCACCAGAAGGACACAGAATCCTCACGGAACCAGTCTCCCTTCTTAGAGAGTGGTTACCGTTCTTAGAAGATGGTGCCTCCATATTTTAGATCCCAGGCTTAGAAGAATTAGAAGAGATGCAGGAAGCGAGTCCCACATTTGATTTAAGGCAGAGGACACAGGAAATTGTTTTATGTGCAGAGATGGCCTGAGTAAATGTGTATTATTGACAGGAATTCCCATTCCTCAGACCCATGGGGAGTGGAAGTCTTCACTGGGGGTCTGGCTCAGGAATTGACAGAGCCTTTCTCTGGTCCATGTGGGAAAGTTGACAGAGAGTACAGGAAGCATTGGCTTCTGCTTTCTTCACCCAGACATTTACAGTTTGAGACTTCTCCCTTATAGAAGAAATCTCCCACCCAGACTAGCTACCCCACCCCTGTGCTGGATGCAATAAATGCATTGAGGTTTTGGATTGTTGCATAGACAGAGAGAACACAGCTCACTCACTCCTAGCTTTTGTGTATGTTGGTTAGTGTGTTTGTCTTTTCTTTATTTCCTCATTGCCCCTGTCATATTTCCAGGTTTAAGACACACAGGACACAGCAGTCAAGTGTCTACTCCTGTGCTACCATGCTGTGTCACATCCTTCACTACAAGAGAGGCTAGGAAACATAGTCTTTCTTTTTGGGCAGTACTGAAAATATAAAATAAAATTGAAATAGGGAGAGACAAAGGGAAGAAGAGGAGAAGGAGGAGGAGAAAGAAAAAAAGGAAGGAAGAGGAAGGAAGGAAGGAAAGAGGAAGGAAGGAAGGAAAGAGGAAGGAAGGGGCATTTTCTCAAAGATAAATTGAAACAATGGGTGGATATTGGTAAATGGGATAATTCTAAAATGGCACCTTTATTCACAGCTCAGTTCCTCTATCACTGGAAGTAGACAAATTACTTTGTAACTCCTATGCAACCATTTTGCCCTCTAAATGTGCTCCAGAAATACAAAAAAATATTCTACAACAGTAAACAAATGAATGTGTGTATGTATAAGTGTGTGTGTGTGTGTGTATGTATGTATGTGTATGTATAACACACACACACACACACACACACACACACACACACACACACACACATATATATATATATATATATATATATATATATATATATACAAACAACACAGAAGTCTCATAGTTTAGGATAGTCTTTGCCATTAGTTTTAGATCCAAATAAGCTTTCCTAAGAAGTACAATTCATTGACATTTATTACAAATATTTGATAAAATAAAAGAGAATATTGTTTGTACACGCAGGAGTGAAATATAATCAACTCAGTCACCCAGTTACCTTCAAACCTTTTGAGAATAAAATGGTATACTAGTATCATTTCCAGTGGAAATGTAGAAATGACTGTCACTGATTCCTATTTCCTGGTGGAGGGGGACATCTCAGGCCCTGAACAAGCTCAGATCTGAGTTGACCTGTCTAAATGGAGGTTGGAGGACAAACATTCTTCCAGGAATGCTGGTATTTCAGTAAGTAGATCACACTTGGCTTTACAAACTCAAGTGGCTTGTGGGATTGAGGAAAGCTCTTGAGTTCTCTTTTGTCTTAGGCTGGACTTAAGCTTTCTGAGACTGTCCCATTCTTTGTCACCATGTGTGTTTCCACTGCACACTGTTTTGGAAGAGTAGAGTGGCCTGTTCAGGACCAAGTAGACTTCCCTGCCTCTGGTGTGAGATTTGTTACTTAGCTGGTTCCATCTCACTGATGAAACAGCGCCCTGACAGTCATCCAAAACTCAACCATCGTTTTCTGTTCATTTCCTCAGCTGTTGGTAATTCTTTATCCCGGGTCTGTAATTTGGGTGTGAGGGAGACTGGGTCTTTTAATTTTCATCTCTTAAGGGAGTTCTATAATTGAATAGGTCTTATAACGCAATCAGTTCCTGGAATTTTTTTTTAATGACTCACTTTATTAGCCTTGTTTTGCTGTTGATGTAAAAGACCTTAAAACCCAATTCAAGCTCAGGAATGTTCCACTGTCACTGCTTACACTGTAATGGCTCTGCATTAAAGACCCATAAAACAAACTGTACTCTTGCATGCTGCTGAGTCAGCCATCTTTAACAGTTACTACAACCTTTCTGTTTCCCGTTAGCAAGGCTTTGTCTTTATCACACTGAAAGTGATGGGATTTGACATTTAGTCCTTTTCTGTTTAAGCCATAGACTCATTTTCTCTTTCCTCCATACCTTTTTGTTTTTTCCCTTCTTTCACAGCAAAAAAAGATTTTCATACAATGCTTTCTGAATGCACATTCCCTCCCCGTAGTCCCTCAACTACTCTTCTTCTCCCTTCCTCTCCATTTCCACACCCTTTGTGTTCTTCGGTAGAAAGCAAACGGCATCTAAGGGGTAATTGTAAAATAAAATAAGACAAATCAGAATATGACACAACAACCAAAATAGAAAAAAGAACCAAAGAAAAAGCACAAGAAACGCATATAGCTGCAGAGAGACACACACATTCGTATACTCTGGAATTCCAGAACACTCAGCATCCGAGGCTGTAATTTGTAAGCAAAGGGCATGCAATGTAGAACACAACAACAACAACAATGCCCAGACTTAACATTATGACACAAAGAACCCCCAATGATGCTATTGAGCTCATTTCCTCTTGGGCATCTATTGCTGGCCATGGGACCTGCCTTTAAGAGTAACTTGCTATTCCAGTGAGATTCCCTTAGAGTAAACAAGTTTTTCATTTGCAAGGGTCTACCAAATTGAAATAGCTTCTGGTTAGGGATGGGTGTGTGCATCCACTTCTCCTTTCAGCTCCAGGACCCCATCTGGTATAGACCCCTGCAGGACTGTGCATGCTGCCTCAATCTCTGTGCATTCATATATGCTGGGTATAGTAGCCTGCACTGTGCATTCATATACGCTGGGTATAGTAGCCTGCACTGACATACGTATTCCCTTAGAGTTTGCAGAACATCTGTCCAGATCCTTCTGGCTTTTAGAGTCTCCACTGAGATGGCAGGTGTTATTCAAATAGGCCTGTCTTTATGTTACTTGACCTTTTCCTCTTGCAGCTAAAAAAAAAAAAAAAAAAAAGCCTTCCTTTGTTCTGCGCATTCAGCATTCAGTATGTTGATTACTATGTGATGGGTAAGGGGTACTTTCTTTCCTGGTCCTGTCTATTTGGTATTCTCTATGCTTATTGTACCTTGATAGGGGCATCTCCTTCTCTAGGTTAGGGAACTTCTCTACTATGATTTTGTTGAATATATTTTATGTGCTTTTGACCTGGGTTTCTTCTCTTTCCTCTATTCCTAATACTCCAAGATTTGGTATTTTCACAGCATCCCAGATTTTCTGGAGTTTTATCTGCCGGGATATAACATTTTCTTTGACTGAGGTACATATTTCTTTTATAGTATCTTTAGTGCCCCAGATTCTCTCTCCTATTTCTTGTATCCTGTTGGTGAGGCTTTCCTCTGAGGTTCCTGTGTAATTTCCTAAAATCTTCATATCCAGATTTCTCTAAGTTTTGATTTTCTTTATTGATTCATTTTTTCATTGTAGGTCTTAAACTGTTTTATTTATTTCTTCCAACTGTTCATGTTTCCATAGAATCTTTGAGAGATTCATTCATTTTTTCTTTAAGGACCGCTCCTATATTCATAAAATCTATTTTGAAGTCCTGTCTTGTGTTTCAGCTATAGTACAATTCTCAGGGCCTGCTGTGATAGGATTTCTGGGCTCTAGGAGAGACATGTTGTCCTGGCTGTTATTGATTGTGTTTTCACACTGCCATCCAGACCTCTGAGCTTAGGATGATTCCAATTCTAGGTGCTGATGTGTGGTCTTGTTTTTGTTGTGTGGGTGTTTTGTTCCTTGGTTTTTATTGCCCTCCCTGGTTCTTGGGAGAGTGTGGTTTCTGTGGGTTTCCCAGGAGGAAATGCTTCTGAGATCCTGATAGGCATGACCACTGGGGATTCCAGTTACAATTTTTGTTGTTGTTAACTGACACTTAGGGATGGAGATTTGCTAGAAGGCAAGTGGGTCTTAGGGTATCTACAGAAGGAAGGAAAGCAGGGTGTTCCACTGGTATCTGCTTAGTCTCCTGCACTGGGAGTAGAGTGGGGGCATAGCTGGTAGTTGGCTACAGAGCTGGGGATGTGACTGGCTAAATGGATTTGGGGGGAAGGAATAAGAGTGGCCATCTTAAGACAGCTTGCCCACTTCCATGGGTTCCCTGACTGGTATAGCAGGTGGGTTCTCAGTGTGTTACCACCTTTTGCTTCTCAACCAGAGCATTCTCTTTTCTTCAAGTTAGAAGTGGATTTTTCTAAGTACATTTATTACTGTGAGGTTTAAGAGAGATTGTCATGAACATAGAAGAAGGAGGCTTTGTGATGAGTTTTGTTTTTGTTTTTGTGATATTTGGGTAAGTGGCCTTAACAAATCTTTGACCCTTGGAATTCTTTGCCTGAGTCATATCACCTAAACCACTGCCTTCTTCTTCCTACTGGCTTCTCTAGTCAACCATGGCTTTTATTACTTTGGTAGTATATACTTATATTATTTTTTATATTTTGGACTTACCTTCTTCACAGACAGGGGTCTATAACTTCTCTGTATGTGTATGAGCTTGAGTATGCATTGTGTGTGTGTGTGTGTGTGTGTGTGTGTGTGTGTGTGTGTGTGTGTGTTGGAAGGTGGATGCCCACATGTGTACATGAAGGCTGGATGATGACTTTAGATGACATTCCTCATGTTTCATCCATATTTTCCTTGACCAAGGGTCTCTCCCTGGCCCGAAGCTTGTGGAGTAGGCTCTACTGAGTAGCCAGGGTGGCTCAGGGTACAGCCATCTCTGCCTTCTCAGGGCTTGTATTATATGTGTGTGCCACCATAAGTTAAATTTACATGGAGTCTAGGTATCACAGGTGCTCATGCTTGAAAAGAAAGTATGTTACTGACTAAGCTCTTGTCCCTGATTCTCTATAATTGTATTGACATCAGATCTTCATTTTGTCTTCTGTCTCTCACACATGGGCACAAATAGTCTCATGATTGTGACTTGGTAATAATCTGATGGATGCCATTATTTCTTTATTCATTTTCTTGTTTCATTTACAGTAGTATTTAATCAAACCCAAGTATACTGTATAGAAAAAATGCCTTCTGAGCTATTAAAGCAAAGCTTGGTGGCCTTGGCCATTGTTGGTTCAGCCTTTGTCTGAGAATGCTGGAGAAGTGCATTCATCAACAGAGACACTTATAAATGTCCCTTCCAGAAGTATTCATTCTTTAGAAGTTCCTTGTGTTAAGTATGTCAACCATTGTTAGCCATCAATAGGAAAGAATATGTGAATCATTTAATATCTAAAGAGTTCTGTCAAAGTCTTCTCTTTTTAGACCAACAGTTCTATGTTCAGCCATAGTATGTTACTCCAAGATACCAAGGTTATACTAATGCCTGTTTCCTATGGAGGCATTTTTGTGCTTGTCAGTATTTTGTCAACCTAGCACAAGTCAGGGTTGTCTGGGAAGAGAAAACCCAGTGGGGCGTTTGCTCAATAATGACTGTGTGGGAGGGCTCACCCACTTTGGGCAGAAGCATCCCTGGGCCCTCAATCCTGAGTTATGTAAGAAAGCAGGCTGAACAAGGGAGTAAAACAACATTCCTTTGTGTTCTCTGCTTCAGTTCCTGCTTTCAGGTTTCTGCTTCAAGTTCCTGCTCTGGTTTTCCTGATAATGACCTGTAAGCCAAATAAACCGCCTCCTGTCTAGGTTGATTTTGGTAGTGGTCTTTATCACAGCAACAGGAGACAAACTAAGATGATCTTTGAGTAACATGACTGTGAACAGAATATACACAAGTTGTCAATGTCTTTTGTTTCTTTTTCTCAGTTGTCATGTAACAGCATTTCCTCTGTTCCCTCATCCCCAGAAAGAAACGAAATGAGAAAGGAAGGGATTGGAAATGAAGAACCAGTGGGAATGGGTGTGGCTATTTGGAGAACAGCTCGACTCACTTAGCGAAACATCTGAATACCTTCAGTGCTAGACACAGCTACCCACTCATTTTTCAACCTTGGTAGATATTGACAAATCTAACTCTCTTTTTAACTTTCATTTCTTAATTTCTACCTTCCCAGTGAGACTCTTCTAAGCCACTTTCACCCAAATAAACATTTTTATTCATTTTAAAATAGCTAGGAAAAAATCTCAGAATGCTTGAAGGTCTTTAAGTTTCTTGCTAAAAAACACATTTGTTTTATGTGTATGGGTGTTTTGTCTCCATGTATGTACAAGCACCATGTGCATGCCTGGCACCCACAGAGGACTGCAGATGTCTGTGAGCCCTAATGGGTGCTGAGAATCAAACCTAGGTCCTATACAAAAGCAGCCAGTGCTCTTAACCACTGAACTGTCTTCTAACCACAAGGATTTTTTATCTTCTCATTTCACTTCTTGAAGCTGGATGTTCTCAACGCCAGTATTAATGAATGTTAGAAAACAGTAGATTTCATTACACTCTTGATACTGCAATTCAGATCTTGATCTTTTGGTCTCTCTCTTAGTGAAAGTGCAAGAATATTTAAACTTTTATAAGAAAATTAGCTCCAGGTTACATTTCTACCCCTTTCTCTCATAATGTACTTCATCTTGTTAAAATATTTTGTGTCTTAATTATTTTGTACTTTCATTTTTATTATGCAAAATTATTCAGAATAAAACATGCATATTCTAAAAAAAAAAAAGTAACATGCGGACAGTGTTGCAAAACTCCAGGTGGGAGCTGTGACTGTCATGTAAAAATGACATATGTAAAAGTTATAAAATATACAACTGAAGTGTTTGAAGGAGAAAGGTGTCATTTGGGGGAGATTTATTCTCAAAGTCATAAGAAAAAAAAAATTGAGAAGCGATTCCACCTGTTCCTTCTAGAGGTTCTCATTGCATTGCCATGTTTAGTGGCAATTTGTGTGCTGTATTACAAACAATTTAAATAAATAAAAAAAATAAGACAAGCTCTTGCCTTCTGGAAAATAGAGGCATAGTGGTAGAATTAAATATGTTCATTGAGTTGTTAGGACCAGTTAAATGACATGAGAAGGCACAAAAATGGAGACATGCTTCTTTTGATTTATCTATATGATATATGTAAAAATTTCTGAATATGTCCATCTAGACCCTCAGTCCCAGGAAGTAGGAAAGCAGTAATGAGAGTGAGGGGCTTGGCCTGGTGATTGCTAAGAAGCAACAACGTAGTGTTGCCTGCCTTCTTCTACCTTGGAACAAAGCCAGACAGCACATCTTGAGCAGTCTGGCCCACAGAGGCCCAGAGTAAGATACAAATGTCCCTATTCTCTTGCCCATGTCTCTGGAAAGGAGCTGAGTGAAATGGTTCATTGAAGACCCTGAGAATCAATTGGGTGACCCTGCACACATGTACACTTAGAAATAGCTGAACTGTCCATTGCTAAGAGTGGCATCTAGTTGAGCTCTGTGGAACAGATACTCTGCCTCGTCTTCCTGACCCTGAAGTATGAAGAAGCTGAGAAGATCTCTGAGCTGGTTGGTCTCAGAGGCTAGTCTACCAAGTCACAAGTGCTGTCTTTGGACACTACTGTGTCCTACCTTAGCCTGTAGTGTACCATGTGGCCCAGACACCTGACAGACAGACATCCCACAACTGTGCATGGTGACCATAACCACATGATGCCTCCCAGGCATCCCCAACTTTCCATGATCTACAGAAACCAATGTGTGTCCCAATATTGCATCGCCATGTACCATCATCAGAACTGCTTGTGAACTTGTCCTGCTGTTTTCAAACTCACATTAGTCTCATATTTACAACAGTTTGACTGGAACATACCAAGGAAGGAATCTTTTGGGGTCCAGTCTATTATTGAGTCTTCAGACTTCCTGGGCCTGAATGTCCATGTCTTTCCCAAGGTTCAAAACCTTTTTGGTAATTATTTCACTGAATTGTTTATACCTTTTATTTTCCATTGAACCTTTTATTTATGTTTTTAGAAAACCCATACTGTGCTCAAAGGTGGCTTTATTCTCTAAGTGAATGGATGAACACACACAGAGAGAAGTAAAGCACTCACATAAAGTACACATGTAAAATAGAAAATGAAGAAAAACAAATATATATATATATATATATATATATATATATATATATAATCACAAAGATGAGCCACAGAAGAAGGGAAGAACAAAGAGTATGCAAAAAAAAATAGTGGAACACATCGACTTGCTCATTTAAAAGACAGACCAGCTGAATGTATTAAAAATAAAAACAAAACTTCTACAAAGCAAGAGCAGTTCAGCTCTAGAGCCAAGGATACCTGCCTCTGGGAAAGCCACTTCAGCATTGTAGGTACACATGGACTGGAAGGGAGTGGGTGGAGAGAGATGCATTATAAAAACAGGGAACTTAAGTAAGTATGCAGAAGTAGATATGATTCAATTTGACAAAACATACTTTAAATGTAAAAAGGGAGATAAAGAAGGTCATTATATAAGAAAAAGGGTTTGGTTTTAAAAGATGCAAAAACTGGTAGTAAATACATTTTCACTCAACACTAGAGAGCCCAATTATATTCATTAAAACTATAAGCCTGTAATTGATAATGCCATTCTTTTTACTTCTTTGTGGTAGTGCTAGGGATCCCAGCTTCTTGTATGATAATCAGGTACTGTTATTACTGAGCATCACACCAATTTTAAAAATTATCAGTCCAAACAGACTCTAAGAAAATAACAGCTAGGGAGTTCAACACTCTGCTTTCATAAATAGAATAATCATCAAATTAATAATGTAACACTAGATGGAAAAAAATAACAAAGAAACATTGGTGCTATAATATGTACAAGGAGACTTAACAGGTATTTATAAACGATTTCATCCAACATGCAAGAATAATTATATAATATTGAGAATAGACTACATATTAGTTCACAAAATAAGTATTAGAGAATTAAAAAAATAGAAATTATGGCATTAATATTTTTCTGAGCAAAATGAAATAAGAGTAGATATCAACACCATGATTAACATTACAGTTGTACACATAAACTTGAAAATAAATCAGTATTATCTTGAATTGGGTCAGTGAGGAAATTAAATGGAAAACCCAACTATACAACTTAAAGTATTAGAAAAGGAGAACAAACTGAAGCCCAAACTATTAGAAGAGAAGAAATTACAAAGACGAGACAGAAAAATAAATCAAACATCAATCAGACAGTTGCTTTTCTGAAATGATAAACAAAACTGATCAACTTTCAATTAGAGGAGAAAGAGAGAGAGAGAGAGAGAGAGAGAGAGAGAGAGAGAGAGAGAGAGAGAGAGAGAGAGAGAACTCACATGAAATCAGAGATGAAAACAGATGTAAGCATGATGCTACAGAAACATAAAGGACATTAGGGACTATCAGCACAGCAAATCAGAGACTCTAGAGGACATGAATACATTTTTTTTTTTTTGATATACATGACCTAACAAAATTGGACACAAGAACATAGACAATTGAACAGGCTAATAGGAAGTAACATTGGCTTAATAATATAGAAGCAGGCTTATCTTCCAAATTTTACTATACTCTCTCCAAGTATTAAAAAGGAGAGAACCTTTTATCACTTACTTTCTGAGGCCAGCATTATTCCCATACCCAAACCAGACAAAGACATAAAAGCACACACACACACACAAAAAACAACCAAAAACAAAAAAACAACAAAAAACTATAGAACATTATACCTGATAATAACAGTTCAAAATATTCAAATCAACAGCTCTAACACATCACATTAACATAAGCAACAACAAAAATATGATATTCTCAAGTGATGCAGAGCATGTATTAGATAATATTCAACATAAAACTAGATATAGAAAAATACATCTTCATACAATAAATGCTACATATAAAAGACCCAGAGCCTATATCATATTGAATAGAGAAAAATTTTCTCAAAGATCATAAATAAGACAAATATATTTATACCCATATTTCTAGATGACATGTTACAGATAGAAAAACCTAAGACTCTACCAAAACCTGCCACATCCATTAGGATAGAGAATTCAGTAAAGTCAAAGGGTACAAGAACAAAACACAAAATTTAATATCTTTTTTTAAACATTTATTTATTTTATGCTAGACATAATTATACATGCCTTTTTTTTTAAATGAAAACAAACATTTATAAACAATATTTGGGAATTTGGGCATCGTTCTTTCCAAACTGCTTCCTGTGGGTAGGGGGTGCTGTCATGGGGGAATCCTAAGAAGATGCAGAAATCCTGGCTATAGTGGTCTGCAAGGCTGCATTGTCCCATTGACATTGCTTCGGGTGTGGGGGGGGGTCTTGCTCGATCAAACCACATTAGTCTGGAAGGAATTCACAGCTTTTCATTTTCTGTGGAAACAAAATTAGAAATCCTGTTCCCCAGTAACTTGTCCTTAGGCTTAAATTTTGAAGTCAAAGCATTTTAAAATATATATATATATATATATATATATATATATATATATATATATATATTGAATTAATCCAGCAGCATTTTTTCCTTCTTTTTTTATTAATAATATAATTTAAAAATTTTACATGTAGATCCCAGTTTCTTCTCTCTTCTTCTCTCCAGCCCTCCCTCCCTCCCTCCCTCCCTCCCTCCCTCCTCCCTCCCTCCCTCCCTCTTACCCTCTTTCCCCTGTGACATGCACCCTGGCCACCCTCCCCTCCCATCCCCTCATCCCCTCATCCCCATTCCACTTGTAGGGCTATGCTATCCAGGTTGGGTCATGTAAATCTGTCAAGTCATTTGAAGTATGGACTAGGACTTCTCTCCTGTCTCTAGGTTAAGAGGGTATCCCTCCATGGGGGATGTGTCCCCAAGGTCCTTTTGTGCACCAGAAATAGATCCTGTTTCTACTGTCTGAGGTCCCCCAGACTGATCAGTCCTTCTAGCCGAGACCCATATTCAGGGGGTCTGAGTCAGTTCCTTGCTGGGTTCCTAGTCATCAGTCTGGGAGGCCCAAGCTCCTCCATGTTCAGGTCAGCTGTCTTTGTGAGTTTCTGCAACCTGGTCTTGTCCCCTCTCTCTGCATCTGGATTCTAGTTTGACTCAGTGTTTGGTTATGGGTGTTTGCTTCTTTTTCCAACAGGTACTATATGAGGACTCCATGATGGTGGATAATTTAGTTGATGATCTCACTATCAGGTAAGGGCATTTATGGTAGCCTTTCCATGGTTGCTCGAATTATTAGTTGGAGTTGGTCATGTAGTTCTCTAGACCTTTCTTTAGGTTCAGTTTTCTCTTCAAACCAATAATGGCTCCCTCTTTTATGCCCCCTCTCTCACCCTGACTCAATCTTTTTGAAATTCAGTAATGAAATGGTTGAGAAAGAAATTAAAGAAATAATTCCATCTACAACAGCTATAGCAACAAAGTCCAGGACTAGCTACCTAGAAAAGTGAATTATCTATCTAACGAAATCATAAAACATCAATGAGAAAAACTTAAGATGTTAAAAGAAAATGAGTAGACATTCTGCATCCATGAGCTGGAAAAATTAATATTGTTAAATGTCCCTACTATATAAAGTTATGTACAGAGTTTATGAAGTTTCTTTCAAGATACCATGATATTTTACATAGAATTGAAAAAAATCTTCAGAAATTTGTATGGAAGCACAAAAGCTCTGTGATAGCTGAAGCCATCTTGAGCAATTACAGCATTGCAATGCTTTGCATCAAGATATATGAAAAATATTAATGACCCAGATAACACAGTTCCCACTCAAAAATAGAGGATAAGTGAATAGGACAAAATGGAGAACTGGAGATAATTGTACAACTCATTTTTTTTCCCACATGGGTGCTAAGAATACACATGTAGAAAAGATGTCTTCAGTAAAGATTGTTCTAGAAAAACTGCATATCCAATTGCAGCATAAGGAAGAAGTTCTGTCCACACTCACATCAAAATGGCTCAAAGGCTTACATGTGTTGTAATTTTAAAAAATAGTGCTTTAGAGAAAGCTTGGGTGCATGGGTTTTTTATTAGGGGAAAATCAATGGGGAAAAGTGGGGAGAGGGGAGACCAGCCTCTGGGGATAGGAGTGACAGAAGAGAAAGGTAGAGAGAGAGAGAGAGAGAGAGAGAGAGAGAGAGAGAGAGAGAGAGAGAGGGAGGGAGGGAGGGAGGGAGGGAGGGAGGGAGGGAGGGAGGGAGGGAGGGAGGGAGGGAGGGAAGGAGGAGGAGGAAGATGGGAGGTGGGCAAGGCCCTTTTTAAAGGGATTATAGTGAATAGGCACAGGTGATGCTCTTAGTGGCTGCAGCTGAGGGCTTATCCTGTCAGAACTCCAAGGGCAGGCCAGTACACATGCCTGAATACTAATAATATATATAACTCTAAACTATTTTGCTACTAAAAGAAAAAAGCTGAACGTCTTCAAGACATTGTTTTTTATATAATCCCTGAAACACAGGCAACACAAGAGAAAATTGTCTCCCTCAAGCTAAAAGGCTTCAACACAGCCAAGAAAATAATCGGCAAAACAGAAGAAATACTTAGGAAGTGTTGGGGAAAAGGAAGAGGCTGGTACATATGGGGTATTAGCCAAGAGTACATTCTGAGTACTATAATATGGAAGGATCCATATGTTTGGCAATGAATTATTTCAAATAGCTAACAGAGATTATTTTAAATGTTTTTTAATTAAAAAAATGACCTGTCAAGGTGAGAGACTTCAATTATCTTCTAATCATTACAAAATATACAGTGATATATCACCCTTTATATATATATGTATGTATGTATGTATGTATATATCTGTGTGTGTATAATCTATATATATATACATATATATATACACGCATTTATATATGACATTTATCAATGAAAAGAATTTTTATAATGTAAAGATAAATTTTATTTACAATAAATTAAAAATTTTACAAATTCTAATTTATATAATTCAATGAGATTTGATAAAAAGCCTTTACAACCACCTAATCCACACCCCAGGGACGGTTGGGCTCTGACACCTGCCCTCACATCCTTTTACAGATACAGCCCCCTTTTGTAAATGTTAACACTGTTAATTAGTTTTGTCACATATTGATCTTATTCTCTAAAAAGATGTAAGTCTCTACAATCTTTTAATTCAAATGTTCAACTAGCAACTCAGTAAGAAATTCATTGTGTATATAGCTACTACTTAGCTTTTTCCTGGACTGGAAGAGTGGGAGGTCTTAGCTTTCCAGTCATAAGCTGTAGAGCAAATTATGTTTCTAAAAATCTACATGTCAAAAGGGACCTGGAAAGCTCTGCATACCAGGGAGATAAGGAAGGCAACCTGAACACTACCAAATCCCGCCTTTTCATTTTTCCAGCAAAATCTTCAAGTTAATCAAATTTTTTTATATGCTGTGATCACTCTTCAGTGATGACTATGCAGGTTTTTGGATCTCTGTGTTTTGAACGTCTTTTATAGAGCTCATCAAAATTCTGGGTTTTCAAAGAGTTATTTAATGCCCCAAAACAACACAGAAATTCCTGGCACCCATCTCCCTCTCTAAGAGAAAGTGGGAAGGCACTCCATTCTAGAAGAAGTTCACATCAGTTCAGAATCCGGAAGGCTTGGCTCAGTCTTTCTTGTGCATCCTTTTCTGGGCACCATGGTGGTAGCAGAGATGGGGCCACAAAGCAAAAATGGTCCTGAGGTGCACAAGCTTCCACAAGACCAGTCTCATAGGAACATGATTTTTCCTGAGAAACATACTTGTTTTTGAGAAAAAGCAACTACAGAGCAAAATCTTGGGGAAGGTTGAAAACAGGTACCATGGAAAATATTCTTATTGATTTTTATAAGTGTATTTGGCAGTGGCTGTGTGCTGGGTTATCCAATGTAAGCATTCGGGGGTTTTCTTTTCCATTGGTAGTATAGTAGAGTTTCTCTCAGTAAACATTTGCTTTAGGGAAGCATAAAAGGTCAGTTTTGGCCAACTGCATCAGCTCCTCTACTGCCATCTGTAAAAAATTTAGACATTGCCTTTTTGTATGACCCTTTAAAAATACACAAGACCTAATTCTATCCTTTTCTCACATAAAACTCCCATTGGGATTTAGTGGGAACATTTTTTCAAGTTAAGTTAAGAGGAATGAGGACGTTTTACAATGGCCTCTTGTGAGAACTTCCCTGGGCAGAACTTGTCTAACTCTTCATTTCTCCTGAGAGAGTTTTACGATCTTTGAAATGTCCACATCAACCCCATGCAGTGAAGTCTTGGGACTTCTTGAGTGTGTGCAGATAGATCCACCTTGTGGTAATATTCAAGCATCGTGTTTGAAGGGGAAAGAGAAGGTACCTGTCAGCACCCACCCTGTCTGTTCCCATAGCTCATTCTGAAAGAGCATATACTGTCCATACTTGGCTATGTCAGACACTTTCCTGAGAGACACATGATTTCAGCCAATCCTGGGCATTTGGCATTGCTACCCTGGAGTTGCCATAAGGCAAATGAGACCCAACCAGCTAAAAGTACACCAAGGCTCCCACAAAAGATCCAGTATTATTCAGACCATCCGTGATGGCTGGTTTTGGTTGTTTGTACATGCCTGCCCTTGCCAGCAAGGAAGACTCGACTCTGGGTAGATCTTCTTCATGCAGTTTTAATCAGGATCCTTTAAACATGTTGCTTCTGGCCCGCAAGAGAGAGAGAGAGAGAGAGAGAGAGAGAGAGAGAGAGAGAGAGAGAGAGAGAGAGAGAGAGAGAGAGAGAGCAAGGGACCCCTGCACAGGCTTAAATACCCTTGAGCTAACCAACCCCAGTGAGCCACGTGGACCCTGCAGATAGGCTACTCTAATACGGAAGCAGACAGGCTGAACAGACTTAACCAATTAAGGGCTTGTTTACACCAGAGAGCCTTCACCAGCGTGAAGGTGTAAGGCGAAAGCCAGCACCACTTTAAGGCGTGGCACTACGCAGCTCTCTACAGTTCCCCCTTTTTGTTTTAATAATGCAACAGGCAAGGGTAGTGGTCTGGTCTCCAGTAAAGCAGTGGACATTGTAATGACCCTGAATCCTGGTAGTCAGCCAAGTCAGTGCCATACCCGTCTGGCATCTTTTTCCTGGAGGTGAGGCCTCAGACACCAACCCACATGCAACCAGACTTGCCCTTCTTGGAGTTGCTCACTTCCAGAGCTAACTCGGAGTGCAGTGCTAAGCCATACAACCTGAGCGTGAAGGATCAATACTTGTTCATGACTGTGAGCCATGCTTGGGGAGATTGTTCTGCCTCAATGGCTGTAAATGCCTGGACAACCATAGCTGCATACCTCATCTTGCAAAGGCACCACAGGCCCACGAAGGAGATAAGCACCAAGAGTACAGCCATGGCTCCCATTCCCGCCCACTCTTTCAGATGATCCATGGCAACGGGAACCATGCTGACAATCCTGCAGCCAGTCCCGCATCCACACGTGTCGAATTCACTGCAATGATGGCCACTCGCAGCTGTGCCATCAGGTCATCAAAGTCAGCAGACCAATTTCCTAAAAGATAGCTAGACAACTGTTGTGATAAATTAGCAGCACGTGTAAAGTTCTCATACTGAATGCTGGTAACACACAAACTTGGATATTTCATTTCACATCCCAATTGGGCCAGCTGCCACAAGGTATCTATTTGCTCCTGCACCAGATCAATTCTTTGGTTTACAATCATTAAACCTCCTTTTTGTTGAGCACCAATTGTGGATTGAGAATCCAAGGCATTAGCCACATTCTTGGACAATTCATTTAGCTTACAGACTGTCTGCACCGATGTGCTCATAGCCACAGCAGTCATGACTGAACCCACAACTATGGCCCCTGCTCTGGGCTGTTTACCCAGAGAGCCTTCACCAGCGTGAAGGTGTAAGGCGGAAGCCAGCGCCACTTTAAGGTGTGGCACTACGAGGCTCTCTACAGTTGTTAGCACAACACACCTGAGAAGAGGGAACCCCAGATGACAAATGACTATATCAGATTGGCCTGCAGGCATGTCTATGAGACATTTTGTTGATTGCTACTTAGTGTAGGTGGTGTCCTGCCTAGGTAGGTAGGCCTGGGTTATATGTGAAAGGCAGCCTCTCTGAGAAAACAGCATCCTCCTGTGCTTTCTGCTTTAAGCTCCTGCCTTGACATCCCTTGATGACGGACTGTCAAGTGTAAGATGAAACAAATGCTTGCCTCCCCAGGTTACATCTGCTCTTGTTAGTTGTCTTAGCAATAGAAAACTAAAAGACCCTTGGTTCCTTTGCAGCCATTGCTGTTAACTGCAGCCTACTTTGCATTGTTCTCTAGTATTCCTGCCCTCTGTCTGCCGTAAAGGGAAGGTAGCAGGGGCCCTTGCCTCTTTGTAAGGGGCCTGACTACACAGATTTCATCTTCCCACTTTGGCCATCTTTGTCTGGCCAGAGCAGGGGCCATAGCAGTTCAATAAATAAATGTGACATTTAAACTTTACTCCTTTTTGTGATCATGAAGCTTAGTTCTTGTTATGAAAACTAGACAATAGAGAAGAGTGTGTTTTCTTCTAAATTCATTATCATTCATATATTAACTAAATATATGCTTGATACATGGTTCTATTCTCCCAATTTAGAAAATCATAATCTTGCTTTTTATCTGCTTGTATAATAATAATAATAATAATAATAATAATAATAATAATAATAATTTCTCCACAGATTACTTGAACTTGGTGTTTATTAAGAACAGGACAGTAAGGCTTCTAGCCCTCACAGAGCTGGGAAGGAAAAGAGAAGAATTGCACACTTCACCTCCATGTTAAGCTTTGTAGGAGCTTCTCAGTAGACACTGAATCTCCCAGTCAGTTCAGGGGATGCTATTACATGTAGATCAAAATTGTAGTGAGGAAAGTGACAGAGACAGCTTTTGATCTGCTCATCAGTTTTTTAAGGATTATAGTTTAAAGCAGTTTCTTAGCAAAATTCTAGGCCCTAGTAGGCAGGAGTCCTGGATGCACATGCACACTGAGCCAAGAGGGTCAGCCTTGCGAGGGTGCTGGCTTGGCTCAAGGGCTTCAGAATGCAGTGCTCGTCAAGACCCTTGGTGTAATATCATCAGCAGTAGCTTCTTCTCCTTCTCCTCCTTCTCCTTCTTTTTGATTTTACACAAGTTGTAAACATGGTTTCAAACACACAGAGGATTCTAAATGAACACCATACTATGTCTTTCTACATTATCAATGTTACTTTTCAAATATTCTTTTATATTTTTATTACCAAAACCAGAATTTCCTTCTCTGTTCTACTTCCTTTCTTTTCCTTCTTCTTCTTATATGGGAAATATCCATCTTTTAGGTACCATTACACTCTTCTTTTAAGATGATCGCAGGTTGTGCTTAGAGCTCTAGCTAGGTAAGATGCATATGTGGTCCATAGCATGGACTATTTGTTTCATAAAGGAATCCCTCCCCCCCCCCTCTCTCTCTCTCTCTCTCACTCTCTCTCATTGTTTTGTCTGGTTCAATTAGGATCTGGAAAATATATAATTAATAAAATAATGAATGTAATAAGTAAACATCCAAATAAGATGGAAATGACCAAATTTGTGAATAAAATGACCCAAGACTTTTTTCTTGCCTACAAAAACCTTCTAGTTCAAAGCATCAAAATTAAACACATTTTCGGATTCAGAGAATGTGAGTAGACTTTTTCATATTGCTCCACGATCCTAGATAACTGCTCAGTTTGAAAACTCAACCCAGAAGGACTATCGATTTGCATTTCAAATATAAACCATCTATTTGGTAATTGCATCTATTTGGTAATAGGTGTGGTAGGACTTGTGCAGTAGGACTACATGCATAAAGCCATCAGTGACACAAAAAAGGATTTAAACCCACTGCTCCACACACATTTCATGGTGAGAAACTATGTAAATAGTGTAAGAAACTTGCAAATTAAAGGGTTGGTCATCTAAGTAGACCTTGGAAGGACAATGGCTTAAGAGTTATCATAGAGCGATAGACTGCAGGTTATCTGAAATTAGACAGAAAATTCTAAAACCAGTGCAGCTCCTAATATAGGCTGGAGAAATGATGTGGCAGGGAATGTGTTTGAGGAGCATGTGGGTACAGGGTGGATGCCTTTGGGATTCAGGTCACTGGAGTATGTCTTTTTGTATTGATCATGATTATTTCATGGAGATGACAGTGTAAAAGCAAGTAGGAAGTTTGCACTATCCTCAAATTGTTCCCTCATTTATTACAAAGGAACGTATTTATATTTTTTAAAACAACGATTATAATACAGATGGCTATATTTTGTCAAAAACCACAAATAGAAAAAAGAGAATCATTTGAAATGAGAACTATTTAATGCTTAAGAATTGGTTAAACTATTGCACAAAGCTGTTCTAGACATGTTAGGTCATGCTCCTTAGTACATATTTAAGCTGTTGCCATTGTCAGCACATTTATTCATGTCCATTTCTATGATACTATGTGTTTGGTACAAAGAAAGCTAAGTAGGCATGGTTTGGGTTCTGCCGTGTTTATGACCCCAGTACTTTCTGAGGAAAGATAAGGATAGGTAAGATAAAGACAAGGGAGAGAGGAGGCAGCAGGCACTCTTCAGGATACAGGTGTTTTGTGATTTGGTCCCACCTGCCTCAAATTGTCTCTATGCTTAGACCATATTGTTTACTCTTGGTATATGAGGTGAAAGGCTGTCGGAAGGAATGTGGGAGTAGTCCAGAGCCCAAAGAGGCTGAAAAAGTCTCTGCCTTTGTAGAGATCATGATCCAGTGGAGGACAGATGTTTTTAGAAACCACATGTACTTCTTATATAACTGAAGAATGAATGTCATGAATGCCCTTTTTATTTTGGTATCTGTCATATGTGCAGTTTTCATATGCATGAAACTTAAAAAACTGTATTTCATCCTTCAGGTCATTTATATAAAAGATTTTACTAATGTATTGGAGCTCTTTGGTTCCTACTCTTAGATATAAACACTATCTTGAATTTTGATAATGTCATTTTTGCTGTTTATATTACCTTTATCATAATGTGTCTATCTCTACACAATAGTCTGTCTGCAGTTCATTGAACTTTAATGTGAAGATTTATAATCTTAATATAATATCAAAGATTTTAGCCAAAAAATTATGTATTGCTTTATATGCAAATAGAGCATAAACTGATGTAAGATAGGGAGGGGCCGTGGATTTTCATTAATAGATTAGGATTCCTCTTTACTATGCAAATACTGCTGAAGTTTAAAAAAATGAGTTTTCTTCATTTATTTCCAACTTGGAAAAATTTATTTTTTAATCTGTGCAAGTGGTCAAATTCAAAGAGCCATACAATGCCATTCAATTTTCTTCTCTGAGCTCCTATTTTTCCATACATAATATCTGGATTCAGTAAATACGTGTTTGGCTTCTCACACTAAGTCCAAGCAATTTGTGACCCTCCTCTTGCTCCCCCACCCTGCCCCTCCCTCTTACACATACCCATTCCACATTCTGTGAGAATTATTCCCTGCCTCCAGTGCAGTGGCCTTGCAGTAGCTATTTCACTGTCTGCTTTCTCTCCTAGAACCTGTTCTCAGCCTGACCACCTGGGTGATGATGTAGACTAATAAATCAGACCACATTCTTACTCACTCTAGCCTTGTCAAATATTCCCATCTCATCCAATGTGAAGTCTAACTTGACCAAGAAAGACATAAGGCTCAATTTTACTGACATAGCCCATGGCTCTGAGCTTGCCTATGATACCAATCATACGTCTCTGTTTTTGTGACTTGGATACCAGCTTTTCCTTCTTCTGCAGGATGCTCAGGTGTGTCTTTGTCTTTGAACAATCTTCTTGTTCAGGTTTTATCTGAGTCTCACTTCTAGAATATACTCTCTCTGCAATGATCTTCCTTCCCTGTTCTTCTGCTAAGTTACTCATTTTATTTTCTGTAATGCTATTACTATCTGACATCATTCTCATCACTTTGTTGTTCACTATGTTTATTTTCTCCTCTTTTTAGGATTAAGGCTTCCCAGGAGCCTGTCTTTCTTGTTTGGTACCATGTTTCTGGCACATCTTTTAGTGCATGACATTTAGGTTCTAGCCATAATTTTGGGAAATAAGTGAATAAAAGCTGAGAAAAACAAAAGTGTCTTTTGTTTTCTCTATTTAAGAGCTGTATGCCGTTTAGTGTAAATGCCTCCAGCTTAAACAAAAGGTTTGAGCCTAGACAGTCATCCCAGCCTAGTTAAAAGTCTTAACAATAGTAAGCATGTAGAGATGACTTACTATATCCAAGACATTCTCCTGTATTCTTTCCATCTATTAGAACACAAGGTAGGTACTATAATTCCAAAATTCAAACTGTAAGAAAATTATGACCCCTGAAAGTTATTGGCAGTAGAGTTATATTTTAAATTAGGCAGCCTACCTAGAAAGTTAGATATCTTAGCTACTGGTCCATCTTCATAGATCATAGATCTCTAACCATAAAGTCATGTTGTCCTAAGGTCTGACCAATTGGCCAATCCATAGAATGGTATGTACCTTGATGGGTTTTTTTCTCCCTTAAAAAATGTAAGAAATTTAACAATCAGGCAAGTATAAGAACAATTGCACAATTATGGCAAGTAAATGTAATAACATTGTAAAGAGTGCAAACATGCATTTTCTTTTCTCTTAAAAGAGTTTTAAGCATGAAGCAATGCATTTATTGATTAGTAGCAAGTGGACTTTTTGGTACACATCCCATCATACTTAGTCTGGATTGGGACTTGACTGTATTTTTTCTTTAGCTTGCAGCTTTTAGGAAGGACATCTGGAAGTAGTTTGAATTTTACTTTAGAGCCTGTGATGCCAGCCTGTGTCTAGCCTAAGGGTATAAGGGGACAAAATTGAAGAGAAAAAAACCTGTGACTTTCAGAAAATACAGCATCGGGGAAGAACAGGGTAGAAACTCATATGGAAAACATGGTACTGCCAAAACCAGGGAGAGAAGTGGGAAGCCATGGCAGAGCTTGAATCCACAGGCAAGTTTGTCAGGGCCACTGGGTGTACTGGGTCTGCTGAGGTGAGCTAACATACCAGGAATCACACAGCTCTTGTGTAAACCATGTATGTATTCCTTACATACATGAATAGTTATATCATGCTATATTGAGAATCTTCCCTTTATGGAGCTGGATGTGACTGAACATCCTCTTAAAGAATATTACTTTTGTGAGCCTGATAATGATATTCTGTGGCTCAGAGAAAAATGAGTATGGGATACTAGCTATGGAATTAATAGGAATAGAATTATAGAAGTCTATATGTTGGGAAACATTTGATATTCTCAGTCCCTGTAGTCAAATGTAGAGTATGTGTCAAATGAACAGGAAAGACCAATCAAGATGTTCTGGGACTCAAGGACCATGATATTGTAAAATATGCCCAGGGTATTATATTGTCAATTTATACTTTAAACCTTGAAAATTTGAAGAGTCATTAACACTTGTTTGAATATGTTTTCATTTCTTCTTTAGTTTGACTATTTTACCTAAGGAATGAAATTCAGCCTAAGAAAATTAAATATTGAACACTTTGTCAAAATCAGCTTTGCTCTAAAACCATGGGACCTGTAAAAAGAGTAGTTCTCAAATACCCATGCTTTTCAGTACTAATTCCTATTCTACTTTATGCATGTATATAACATGGTAATTTTTCCTTATTACCCTCTCTCATACTTTACTCCCTCACTGAACTGCTTCTCAGCAAATTCCCCCTATTTTCATGTCTTTTGTTTTGTTTGTTTTGTGACCCACTGAGTTTAATTAGGGCTCCTTGCATGAATTTGGATAGAGGTTGTGTTTTCTGGAGCATAGAGTCCTACCATTCAATATACTTCTAAGGACTCCTAAGGAAAGCAACTCAACCTCTCCATGTCGAAAAGTGTTCTACCTTAAGGACAGGTAAGTTGGACCTAAAGGCTGCAGCAGGAAGAATACAGTGGCCGAACAGTGAGCATGCACTTAATTTTGAAATCAGAGATGTTACAAAGCATCCAGCTACTCACAAGAATGTGAGAGCTCTGGACTTCCTTAGTGTGTGGGATGGAGACTTAATTCATTTCATTTAATTATGAAAGTATTAAATTCCCCTAAGGCAGAAAGACTTGGGAATATTTAGACAGCAGACATTTTGGATTATATATGTTAATAGTTGTACTTAAAATACTGGAAGAAAAAGTATCACATGGCCATTAAAGAGAAGTTAGTAGTGGAAGATATAGATTGAAAGGATCCATCCTATTTATATTCATTACTGTGGCAATTGGCATTGGGTATCTCTGGTTGGGTCTTCAATGGTGAGGTATTTACCTTGGGAAGAAGAAAATTAATAATTTCAATCCCTGGTCATAGCAATTAGTTACAAATATAAGAAATAAACCAACCAAGTCAATGCAACAAAGTAAAAAGAAATGGGGAGGAATTTACCACAAATTCTAGTTTACTGTACATCCAAGTTTTATACTGACTTTTTGGTCAAATTTATTTTATAACAATGGCTTATTACTAGGGCTGGCACATGCATATTTGTGTACATGTACACATACACATTTTTGGTGATATTTTGTTAGGGCTCTAACAAATAAAACTTGCCTCAGAGGGCACAGCTAGCCAATAGATAGCCATAGAAGTCTAGAGGTGTATACAGACAGACAGGAAGTGAAATGGCTGGGTGGAGAGATAAACATAAGATGAGAGGAGACAGGAGCTCAACCTGTTTTAGGTCTGAGGATTTCATAGAGATAATACCTCTAGTGGCTGGCTTCTCTGCTTCTTTGATCTCTCAGCTTCCATCCCCTAATATCTGACTCAGGGTTTTCATTTTTAAGACCAATTAGGACTTGTGCTATATCTGGTACCCAGCGTGGGGCACAAATCCATGAAAAGGATGCTTGCCTTCAGCTTTGCAGCCACTGACACAGGCCAGACCTGTATACAGGGCTCCTGCTGGAGTCATTGCCTTTGCTGGTTAGGTTCTCTCTTTTTTCCTAAGCCTCTAAGTGAGTTTGTAATTTTTTCTGTTGTAGCCTCTCCGAAACAAGCTCTACCAATGTGTGGGCTCAATTTGCTGCCTGGGTTAGCCCCTCATGACCAGTTAACTCTGCCACATGTGTTTCGTCCCCACTGTCCCTTGTGTGCTTTTTTAGACAGCAAATTGCCTCTCCTGGTGGGTTTGTGGTGTTTTCCTGGGCTCCCTCCTCTGGCTGCTGCCAACTAGGTAGATGCTTTGATACTCACTCTGGCCTCTACTGTTGTATCCAGCAGCAGCCAGCTTCACATTTCACTGTCATCTGAATCGTATTCATCAGATTTGGTGAGACAATTGGGAATTCTTAAAGGGAGGAATTAATTAAAAGAGAGGATTTTTTGTTGAAACAGATCATAGAGATATTCAGACCCAGACAGAGGAATTTAAAAGGGAACCAATCTCAGCATTGCATTTTAAGATTAGAGAGGAACAGCCCAAGGTTTTCATACAACCAACTTTAATTTATCCAGTCACCTTATAGGAACAACTACCAAATGATAGATATCCCCAAGGCTGTGCAAGAGTTGAATGGACTTCTACGGAAATACTATATTTAAATCTCCTTAAGGTGATTCAAGGAATTGATAGTCTAAAATGAGATGCATTCACCTTTTGCGAAGCAGATGTTAAACCCATAGTCATTTTGTAATAGTATCCCTCAAGACTGGAGAGGCTTTGTTATAGCAGTCTTGGAATCTGGTCCTCAATTACAATGGAGGACCTAATGGAAGGATGAAGCTTAGACCATTGAACAATGAAGTAGGGCTAAAGGTATGGAAATTTCCTAAGACCAACTTCTTGGAGAGGGAGAATTTGCTAATGTACAAAGGCAATCCCTATATGATGACTGCACACTGGCTTTATGTTGTTCAGCAGCTTTGAGTGCTTGGGACAGAATTGAAGAAGTAAATAAGAAAATTGAATCATTTAATAAAGCTACACAGGGCCCAGACAAAACCTTCACAGAGTTTGTGCAAAGATTGACTTAAGCAGTAAATAAGAATGATAACACATTCAGAAGCTAGACAAATAATAATTGAATCTCTAGCTTTTTAAAATGTTAGTGGGTAAAAGGGTAATCAGGACATTGAAGGCAAGATCAGCACCCTTGGAGGAATGGATCTGATATACAACCAATATTGAATATTATGACCATAACAATGTTTGGATAGGAGAAGTGATTTCCAAAGGTTTGAAGAGAAATCAAAATGTCAAGTGTTTCACTTGTGGTAAACTAGGTCAACTAAAAAAGCATTGTATACAAGGCCTTCCTAGAAACAAAAGTATAATCCAAACAAAATTCCCCTCCCTCCTGAATTATGTAGAAGGTGTGGCAAGAATACGCATTGAACTAATAAATGTATATCAACAAGGGACAGTCAAAATAACCTGGTGACATGATGAAACACTTTAAGGAGCCTTTCACAGGCTCCCATGCCAAATTCAGTTCAGTTGTTTTCTGTCATTGTAGAGGAAATACCTTCCCAGAGCAATTAAGAAACCCGATGCTTATAGTAAGAAAGCATACTTCTCTCTGGATGATAGAACAGCTGTAGAAGAGAGAACAAAAATGTCAGGAGAAACCATAAAGCAAATATTTTGGCAAACTTCTATAAATGAACAAAAACTAAAATTAAAAATACAAATAGATGGCATTTTCATTGAAGGCATTGTAGGTACAAGAGAGGATGTAACAATAATTACACCAGAATCTTGACATCCAAATTGGCCTTCTCAGGAGGTACATGTTCAGATTTTAGGGACTAGAATGCTATTTCAGGTAAAACAGAGCACAAGATGTGTCAAATGTATAGGACCAGAAGGACAGAGAGGAAAATTAAAGCCATATGTGACTAACATAGCAATGAATTTATGCGGAAGTGATTTGTTACAGCAATGACTCAAATTAACATTCCTCCACTTTTAGAAACAAACCATAAATTAATGTATTTCTAAGAAAAATTAATGTGTTTCTGTGAAAAATATTAGAAGCTATTATAAAGAACAGTCACCAACCATTCAGGTTGTACAAGAACAGAGCACAACAGCTGTTGATCTTTCAAAGGCACCAACAGCCCTAACCTTAAAATGGTGGATGGACAAACCTGTACATATTGAACAATGGCCTTTAACAACTGAGAAACTGTAGGCCTTAGTATATCTGGTACAGGAGCAACTAAATGCTCAACATTTTGAAGAATCAACCAGACCTTATTAAAAAATAAATCTGGAAAATGGAAACGGTAACAGCCGAAGATGGGATGTCTAGAGTCTGGAGTTCCTTTGCCTTCTCTATTAATGAAAGAATGACCTCTTATAGTTATTGATTTAAAAGATTGTTTTTTCACTATACCTCTACAAGAAAAACACAGAGAAAAACTTGCGTTCATGGTGCCTACTGTGGGTACCCATAAAGGTCAAATGTGTGGCTACAGAAGTATGTTTTGGCCATCTTAGTCTAAATGACAACAGATCTGCCCTCCTGACCTTTATTCTGTCTCTCTCTTTATTATCTATAGGTAGACTTTCCCTCATCTACACTGCCCCACTCAGGTACAGTCTTGGGGCTGCTCAGCTGGCACCGATTGCAGCCCCGCAAAGACCGCTCCCGACAGCCCACTTAAAATAATATCCAGAATGTTAAGAGATATCAATGGAAGGTTCGTCTACAGGGAATGTTAAGTAGCTCCACACTGTGCCAATATGTTTAATATGACAGCAATTGGAAATGATACATGAGCAATTTCTTCAATGTATAGTTTACCATTATATGGATGACATTTTACTATCTGATTCAAATGTTGATACTTTAGAGAGAATGTTTGAAGAAGTACAGAACAGTTTTCTTTGTTGGGGATTATAAATTGCTCCTAAAAATCACAGAGAAGATTCTATTAATTATTTATGTTATAAAATAGGCTTACAGAAAATTAGACTGCAAAAGATGTAAATTAGGAGAGATCAATTGTTGACTCTTAATGATTTTCAAAGACTGCTAGGAGACAGTTCCTGACTAAGGTCCACAATTGGAATAGAAAAGAGTGAACTGAGTAATTTGTTCAAAACTTTAGATTGTGACAATGACTTAAATAGTCCAAGAGAATTATCAGATGAAGCTGAGAGAGGATTGGCTTTGGTGGAAAAGAAGTTACAAAATGCACATGTGAATCGTTTGGATCCAGAGCTTGATTACATTCTGGTTATTTTTACCCTCTAAGTATTCTCTCTCCTACAGGAATATTAATGCAGACAGAAGATGTTATCTTAGAATGGATTTTTACCACATAAACAGAGTAAAAAATTAAAAACATATGGAAAATATCTCTGAGATGGTTCTAAATGGAAAAATTGAGACTTTACCAATTAGCAGGAATAGACACATAGAAATTGTAGCACCTTTAGTAATGATGAAATTGACAAATTATGGGCAGAAATTGAACTTTGGCAAAGAGCTTGCAATAATGTGTTTTTTTGGGGGGGGGAGATTAACAACAAATATCCTGAAAGCAATAGAATTCTACTAATAAAGTGAACTACTTGGATCTTTCCTCACATTGTATAGGGAACACCAATATCTGGAGCCCCACCCTACATTCTATACTGATGCATATAAATCAGGAAAGCCAGGTTACAAGTCAGAAAATTTAAGTGAAGTAACTCAAAGCCCTTATGTGTCTGTCCAAAAGTCAGAATTATATGCTAGTCTCATGTTATTAATGGGTTTTACAGAACCTTCTAACATAGTTACTGATTCACAATATGGAGAAAGAGTTGTTCTACATATTTAAACTGCTAAACTTATACCAGATGATACAGAATTGACTTTATTATTTATTCAGTTACAAGAAATAATCATGAATAGGAATAATCCCATATATAAAAAAACACACATCAGATACCATATGTGTCTTCCAGGCCCTCTAGTACAAGGTTGATAAATCACTGACAGAAAACGTGCTAGAAGACTCAGAATTTCATTTAAGAAATCATGTCAATAACAAAGTTTTGAAGAAAGATTTTTTTCATCACTTGGCAACAAGCCAAGGAAATCATAAGGAAATGCCCTACTTGTTCCTTGTACAACCGGAGTCCACTCCCAGCAGTAAGTAACCCAATGTTACTCAAAGGAATGACATCTCAGATGAATGTGTTTAATTTTGTAGAATTTGGAAAATTAAAATATGTACACGCACCATTGATACCTGTTCAGGATTTCAATGGGCAACTGCTTCAAATTCTGAAAAGACTGATCCTGTAATCAACACATTTGATAGAAGTTATGGCCAACATCGGAATACCTGTACAAATTAAGACTGATAATGCTCCTGCATATGTCTATAGTAAAATGAAACAGTTTTTTGCTTATTATAATATAAAGCATATTACAAGTATACCAAGCAATCCTACAGCACAAATAGCTATAGAAAGATCAAATTGAACTCCAAAATAAACAGAAAGAGGTAATAAAGACTCCCAGAAATACATTAAATAATGCTTTATTAAACTTGAATTTTCTAAATGCTAAGAACAAAGGAATTAGAGCTGCAGAGAGACATTGGGTAATTGAAAAAAGCTATTGAATTTAATCAGCCTATGTACTTTAAAGATGTGTTTACCTCAGAATGGAAATCTTGATATGTGTTATACTGGGGAAGGGGTTTTGCCTTTCTTTCCACAGGAGAAGAAAAGCTATGAATACCATAAAAATTGATAAACGTTCAGTTTGAACAAGAGAGACCTCTTGATTAAAAAAGGCGATAGTTATCAAATAGCACAGCTATTTAGTCTAAACTAACAAATGGCTTTCATTTGAGAAGATATTACTTGCCATAAGATAGCCTCCCTAAAATTAGTGTTGGGGAAGATCTTTGTTTTTGTCTTTTCTGGAGAATAAAGTCATCCTTCTAAAGAAGCTAAAGAACATTGGATAGATGAGGAAAATCATCTATCCTGAAAAAAGGAAAATCATCCAGGAAAAAGTGTTCTCAGAAAAAGACTAAATTGACCTATTGGTATATCACATCTCCACAGGATAAAATTTCATAAGTCTTCTCAAATGCTTGTTTCTGCTTTTTTCTACTGTCATATAATACAAATGGTCTTTTTGTAGTCTTAGTCCAACTAAAAATTAAAGGTGGCTTTGGAGTTGGAGTGTGGCTGTCTCCAACCCCAACATGCTTGTTAAAGTAAAATCCAAAATCTCCATCTCATGGGACAGAAGAAAAACAAAAATTAAGGAATTATTGTATTCCCACTAATCTCATAATCCTTTGGTTTTATTTTGAATCTTTAAAGCTTTCTTTAAGGGGTAAATATTATCTCAAAATTTATATGATTAAAAATGCATATTTTAAACTTTTGTCATGATATTAGTGGTCATACACAGCACTAACTAATTCTAGAAAAAGTTTTCATCTACATTCCTATACATTTTGGATATAGGTGTCTATCAGATAACTAGGAATTAAGTTTTGTATTCTGGATGTACATAGTAAATGTTGATCCTTTAACTTCTTTGAGATCTGCTGCTTATGACATTAAAATGTTTAAGCTTTCTGCAGTGACCCATGACCATGACTAATAGCAACCTTTGAAGTCTCCAAAAGGAGGATAGGCCCCACAACAATGATTCCACCAGGACTATGATAACATCATTAGCTGAAAACCATCACCTAAAGATTGGCTTGGCACAACAAACTGCTCAGGGCAATTTCGAGGTGACTAGCTGAGATGATCCAGCTTCACAGACTACTCTGGCCTACTCTAGCCTATTCTAGATTACACCATCTTTAGATCTTCAAGATCTTTAGGTGATCTTGAAAGCAATAAATTAATAAAATAATTTTGTTACAATATACTGTATATACATTTCTAATCTTGTTCAAAGTATTGTACCTATACAGCTCATTTAACAATGTAATACAAAGTTTTATTCCTTGAAAGTTATTGTTACCAACTAATTAGGACATAAAGAAATGTAAGTTAGTAGTTAGTTATTATAATCGAACTTATAGTCATAATAGGGATGTTTTCCAGGTCAAATAAAGATATATTTTAAATAGACAGATCATCTTCAGACACTTCAGAGATCTGCAAAACATGGCACTTAAGATGTTTTAATTAAAAAAAAAGATTTTTTTTTGTTTTGTTTTGTTTTTTCTTTTAATGACAGTGAGACATGTGTGCTCCTGGAAGCACCAATCTACTTCAGAAAAAATGATAAGCATCAAAGAAAATCCATATGGAGTTTATATTTTCTTTGTGTCAAAAGTTAGCCACTGGGCAAGAAAGTGCTCTTGCCTTGGCTGCTGACAGTATGGTGTCCAAATTGAACAAGCAAGATACAAAAGAAAGCAACTGCCAAACTTTGCCAAGACAAGGTAGGATAGCCCTTCAAAATATCTTGCTTCATGAATAGTCCATCAGTTATGCTAGGCTGTAGGCCTAAGATGGATGCCCCAATGTTACGGAGGACCCTTGGGTGACTGTCAGGGCAGTCATCTGTTTCTGTCATTTCTCACATTTTTGGAAGTCTTTTTCTTGCACTTCCTGCTTACTTAATTAATATTATTTCCTTCTTAGGTATCTGAGAGAGTTGTTTACCAGACTCAGAAAAGAATCTCACTATCTAGTGTAAAGTGGATAAGGTTGAAAGGCAATAAAAGATAGTTTTGGTAATGCAAGTCAGAATAGAGAGTGTATTAGTTATAACACTTTAGACTCATCACGATAGCATAAATAATGGAGTATTTTCTCTGAATTTGTCAGTTATTATTGGATGAGGCATTATTGATGAGTTTATTGCCTACGTATATTATGTATGTTTGTGGTACTTATGTTATAAGTCTTTCTATTTTAACTACAGTCTTCTTTTTTATTTTAGATGAAAAAGTGGAAATTGTTGGTGTATGTGTGTGTGTGTGTGTGTGTGTGTGTGTGTGTGTGTGTGTGTGTGTATGCAAAGATCAGAAGAAAACTTGTGGATATTCTTTCCTTTTGCCATATGAGTCCTGGTGGTGTCAAACAGAATATTAGACTTGGCAGCAGTCACCCTTCCCTGCCTGGGACTGGCATGTTTACAGGGATTTTTATCTATGGGCTCAGAAGGAAAATAAGTCTGTCCCTTGATTTGGTTTGGACTCTGTCTGCCCCCATTCCTCCATCTCCTCCACCATGATGGCTTATTATATAAAACCTGAGTTGTGTCTATTTACAGATTAATTGCTCATTGCACTTGCACATTCCTTCACAACTAAAAAAATATGGTAGTTAGTCAATGATAAAATATGCTGCAAAATTATAAAACATAAAATTTAGTTACTGTTCTTTATTATGAATCTTTCAACAATTCCATACACACATACAATGTATTTTGGTCAGTTTTTACTTCTATTATCCTCTGTCATGCCTTACTCACTGCCCACTGAATTGCTTTTTCCCAACAAATTCCCTCTTGCTTTCGTGTCTTCTGTTTTTCTTGTTTTGTGCCCTACCAAGGTTCAATAGAGTCCCTTGCATAAGCATGGATAAAGGTTGCAGTTTTATGGAGCATGGCAACTTACCATTAATGCCTTCCTGAAGAAAGTAGCTCAGGCTCTCCCTGCCAGTGGTTCCCCTGGAAAAGGCAGAGCTCAACTTCATGGGCCACATTCTTGTCAATGATGGAATATTGACAGGCATTGCATTTTAACTTGTTTGATGCAACTTTCTCTTACCTTTAAGACAGAAATGTGTGAAATATTGGACTTACTACCATGTCTGCAACATCAGTCTCAATTGAGGATCTTTCTGTGATAGAAGAGCCATCTTAATTCTAGAGAAATAACAGAGACATTAGTACTGTGGAGATGTAGTGCTGTAAAGCAGATTTATGTCTTGTCTTTCTAATCAAGGAGAGTCAACTGCTTACAGAAGAGGTAGGGGCAGGAGACTAGAGCATATTAGCTATGTCTCTGCATACTGCAAACTGTCATACTCCTGTTTTTAAAAAATAGCCAAAAAAAGTTTTTTTCTTAGAGATAGATGTGGAGGCCAACATTTGTGATAACTACTGGCTTGAAGTTACAGGAAAAGATGCCATCTTTAACAAATGGGACAAATGGCTTTTAATGGCTAAAAGGGTTTCTATGCACTGGGGAGCTTGTTGCTCAACTCTCCCTCTAGTTCAGTTCATAAGAGAGATTTAAAGCAGGATTTTTGAGAAAAAAAAGAATTCTTTCTGTCTGTTTCCCACATGCTTTAAGAATTCTTTAACACGAGCAGTGTCTCAGTGCCCATTGCCTATTCTGAGTTGGTGTACCTGGACTTAAAAAGAAGCCAGCCCATGAGAGGCTTTCCCCTAGGAACATTCTGCATGGAAAGTGCAAAAGAAAACCAGGGACAATATACTGCTATCCATGGAAACTGAATGGATAGAAATATTAAAAATCTCTAAGACATGTTGCTGTGCTTTTACACACAGTCCACAGAGAATGCTTATAGTCATTCTAGGTACAAGTGAGCTTTGTGTGTTATAATAATATAATTTTAAGTAGAGAGTGGTTTGGGGTGGTGTGGAAGAGCTCATTTTTAGAATGTATAGACCTGTTACACATGAGTGAGAAGTTATTATTAAGGATGGCCAGCCACACCCAAAACATATACAGTAAATAAACCATCAGGTAAAAGGTAGAAAACAAAGCTACTACTGAGATGGCTCAGAGGGTAAATGTGTTTGATGGAAAACCTGTTGTCCCGAGTTTGATCTCTAAGACCTACGTAGTTGGAGGAAACACAGAGTACCCAAAGTTGTCCTCTGTCTTCCATATGCCACACTCAATAAACAAATAAATGGAGGTAACCAGAGAGAGGTAGAGAGACAGAGACTGAGAGATGGAGAGACAGGGAGAGGAGATAAGAGAGGAGAGGAGAGAGGAGAGGAGAGGAGAGGAGGAGGTATAGAGAAAGAAAATGCTTGGGTTTTTGCTGGAGCAACTCATACCATCCATTGAAAAGAACTCTTTCCTAATTCCAGTGTGTTTTTGTTGTCTTAAAATATTGTGTAGGAACTATTTTTGGCAGTCCTACTTCCAGGAATCCATAAATCTGAACAAATTTCCACACACAACAATAACCTCACAAAAGCTATAGGAATGATATTACAGCACCTGGGAAAGCACTGAAACAAGAGGCTGGAGGCAGAGTTTCACATGACATGCAACCTCAGGCATCAAGGTACCTAGAGTGGTGCCCTCCATTGTGAAGAGGTATCAACACATTAGACATCCCTAATAGGTATTATGCCTAGAGGCAGGAAGGTACCCAAAGTTTCTGGATGGAAGGGTGTCCTCTGGACTAGGCCTGCAAGGCCAAACTCACTTCAGTGTGTAGGAGATCTTCATCCCCAGACTCCATGCCTATGTGACAGGCTTGAACTCTAGGTCATTTGTACACTGGTTTCATCCCTGGTGCCATGGAGAAGCTACACATAGCCTGTAATGTCTGTCAAGCTGACTTCTATGATCCTAGTGAACAGATTAGTACTTTTGATTAAACTCAGTTTCTAGGCTTGGTCTTATGGGTTTGGGATCCTGCTTGATCAGTACTAAGGCAGCCTTTGTAGACTCAGGATCTAGGCTGATACCTGTGAACTGAGCTTCCAAGTTTCCTTTGGGATAATCCTGAACTGAGGGTTTAGTCTTTGGAGAATCAAACTTACAAACTGACTCCAGTGGCCCCCGGTTCTAGACTGGATCCAATAGCACATTCATCTTAATGCCCACCTCAGTAGGATGCTTACTCCATAGAACTAGATTCTAGGCTTGTCCTTGGACCAGACTTAGCTCAGCATTTGTTGCTCTGGAAAATTCTCAGGACTAGATTAGCTCCATAAACCAAGCCCCAGGACATCCTTGCACCGTATAGGCCCTGTGCCCATGGTCACTAAGCCAAATTAACCCCTATGGATAAAGGGTCTAGTCCCAGTCAGAATTGAGCTAGTCCATATATCATCCCAGGGCTTCAGGAGAGGTCAGCACAAACTGGAACTTTTGACAAAAGCATTAGGTGGGCATTTGCAGACATAGGATCTAGGGTGACTGAAGCATTAGGTGGGAATAGCTGATATAGGGTCTAGGTTCTGCCCAATGCCAGGCTGGCTCCACACACTTATTCCAAAACTGTGATACCTGTAACTCCACATTACAATTTCCAGTCTACAGCAGTAGAACACAGACTAGATCAGCTCCTAGAGATGCAGGAGCAAAGACTATCCAGTATACCCCAGTTACAAGTTAGGTCTTATAAAGATGGGCCTCTGGCCAGTACTTAAGTATTCAACTTCTAAGACAACACTAGCCAAATTTAGACAGTTTTATGTTATTTTTTTCTTTAAAAATCATTGTATTTCTTAATGTCTCTATTCTCCTTCATGGTTCCTACAACTCAAATATTTCTTTATTTAATGCCACATGAATCTTACAAGCTTTCTTTACTTCTTCTAGTTTTTTTCTCAGCTATTTTCAAGCATCCCTTCTTTTCCATATTTTTCTGTTCTTCTATTGTCCTGTTGTTGATGTTCTTTATTACATTTTCATTTAATTCATTGTGCTTTTCAGCTCCAGAGTCTTGGTTTGGCATTTCCCCCTATATTACAATTTCCATGTTTCTGATTTTGTACATTATTACCTTTTTGATTTCAGAGAATCATTTCTCTTTATTTTCTTCAAGTTTGCTAAGTTGCCATAAGGCCATTTGGGTTCTTTATCAGGTAGTTCCTATATATCTGTGAAGTCATTGGCAAGGAAGCTATTGCCTATCTTTGGCAGAGTTGAGTCTTCTTGACTTTTTTTTTTCCGTGTTTCTCACTATCTTTAAAGGATGTCAGTACATTTGAAGAAGTGATATTCAAAGAAGGAAATAAAAACTATCATTCAAATTTTTTAGTGTAAGAGAGAATAGTTCGTTTCATGAATATAATAAAACTTTGATAATAAAGTATACCAATACACCACAAGAAAACTAGTGAACAAAACATAAATAAAAATATTACCTGGTGAACATAAGTGCATGAGATGAATAAAATACTTTCAAACTGAATCCCATAATATGATCAAAAGACAATTCACCATGAAGTGATGTATTAAAGGGATGCAAGAGTATTCTATGACACACAATCTATGAATGTTGCTGTACTTTTAAAAAAGCAGCTCAAGAGAGAAAGACACCATGAAACAAAGTTCAAGAGGAGGGGATTTTTATTAAGGGAAAAGGTTAGTATAAAAAGGGAAAGTGGGGGAGACATGCCTCCAAGGATAGGAACAGCAGTTGGGGGGGGGAGAAAAGAGAGGCAGAGAGAGAGAGAGAGAGAGAGAGAGAGAGAGAGAGAGAGAGAGAGAGAGAGAGAGAGAGGAAGTGGGCAGGGCTCTTTTAAAAGGGAGCATAATGAATAGGTACAGGTGGTACACTTTACTAAGTAGCAGCTGAGGGCAAATCCTGTCAGAGACTCCAAAGGCAGGCTAGTGCAGATGCCTGAATACTAACAAATGTAATATTCTATATTAATAGAACTAAGGGCAAAATATCTATGATTATCTCAATAAAATGTCAAAACGCACTGGAAAAAATTCAATATACTCATAAAAAATACCTTTAACGTATCAGATCTGAAGGGACATACATAATGTAATAAAGAGGTCATATATGACACACTGATAGCTAATATAGGCATTAGTGGAAAGCTTTTCTTTCAATATCAAGAACAGACAAAGAGGCCCAACCACTTTTTTATTTTATCCAATGAAGTACTAAAAATGCTAATCAGAGTAATTAGGCAGAATAATTTAAAATCTTCCAAACTTACTATCAAATCCAAAGAAGTTAAATATCTCATTTCATTCATTTACTGGTTACTTGTTTTGTTGTTGTGATAAAACACCATGGCTGAGGCCATGGTGTTTCACTTATGGTTCCAGAGGGATAAGAATCCGGCATGATGCTGAAACATGGCAGTAAGGAGCAGGCGTGGCAGTGGGGGCAGGAAACACAGTAAATGGGAAGTTGGAGAAGCATTTTACTCTCAAAGCTGCCCCTAGTAACACTTCCTCTAGCAAGGTTGTACCTCCTAAGCCTCCCCAAAGAGCATGGTCCACTCGGGAGTGATTTTTCAAATACCTATGGGGGATGTGGACCATTCAAACTGCCACAGCTGTTTAGTGCATCACATGCTGTGAGTTCTGTGCATTTCTCAGTGTTCCAACATGCTCTAAACCATATTTCCAGGCAATTCACTGGGCATATGACTATCACCTCACTTCTACAAGTCTTACCAAGGCTTATCCAGAAATTATTACATATCTACATCTCCATTAGTTTCTAGAAGTGTCCCAAGTTAGGAGCTCAACAAATGAATTGTGCTTATGATAAATCAGCCAAATGAAAAGAGAAGATTGCCTGCTTCAATACATTCTGACCAAGTCTGACATTGTACATCATAAAATATCGTGAAGAGAAAGCTACAAACATCTAAAAGTCCAATATAATGATAGTGTCTTTTGTCTATGCTGTTTGGTGGCCAACCTACGTAAAAGGTTACCTGTGGAGAAAATTCACATTATTTTACATAACATGATAAATGTGTATTATATCATGTTTTTATTATAAATATTATCCATGAATCTCTATGTTTTAAACCATGGAAGAACTACTATAGTTAACCCTTATAATAATTGATAAGAACATGTGAACAGCATACAATATTCATGGTTAAAATTGTGCCAAACACATGAGAGCTGATGGGATTCATTTTAAGGCAAGGTGGATACATGTGGAAGTAGTGTTACCATGAGAACTTCCTTACTTCTCTGATTATTTAAAGGGACAAGGCAGTTCTTTTCATCCCCAAAGAAATTATAATTGGGACACTTTATGGATCCATATTGGGAAGATATTATTGGATTATTAACCTCAGTATATCTCATATATTAATCCACTGTGCCTCAGTCCCTAATTCTACTGCTGTGTTTATCAGACTGAAGAGCAAACTAGGGCATCATCAGAATGTCCTCCTTTATATTATTTGTCTTTGATGGTTCTTAGTGCCATTCCTGCCTTTGTATCTTTGATAATTTACCACTTTGGTAAACAAAAGAGGCTTTAAATTATTAAAGTCTACTAAATTATTAAAGTCACACTTTTCTTTCATGGACTATATTAATTTATCTTAAGGTTACAAATTTGTTACGGGGATCCTTCTGCTTGTCATGGAATGTATGTCTAATGTATACACTAGTATCTGAAGGAATAACCACAATCTGGGGTTCAAATTTTGAAATAGGACAATTTTATAACAGGTCCCATGAGTTTCAGTCTGATACAGAGATGTGTTTTATATCTTTGGTAGTTCTTGTTGCTTCAGAGTCAGCAGTAAGGATAATATACTTATCCTTGTTCTTACTGTAGGTCGTCTGTACAAAGTGAGAAGCTACTTCCTAAGGGATGCTTGGCTCCCCCTTTGCTGAAATTTCTGTGTTTGAAATCCCTGGGTCTTAGAATTGGGATAGAGGTTATGACTACATCATGGTAGGTCAAGTCCCATGCCAGCCATCCAGAATCAGAATTTACTCTAATATACAGATCAAGTAGATTATTCATGTAATTTAGAGACTACCACTCTATAAACAATTGCCTGTAGCCCAGGTCCTAGAGTTTTGGATTACTGGTTAGTTATTGTTCTTGATAGACATCATGTTCATTTTACTTTAGGACATGTAGTGCCACCAATTGACCTTTGCAAATTTAGAATCTGATCTACCTCTGAAAGCATGAGATTCATTCTATTGTACCTGCTTTCACAGGTGCCCAGCGTGTATCCAGTATCTAGTCACAGAGACAAGCTCACTTCCTTGGCAAATGGCTTCTTTCCTCAAACTTGTGATGGGTCCTTAAGTGACTGACTAAGGTACATAAAGGGAGGATATATATATATATCCAAATTTCACATCTATATGTGCAAGTTGATTTCTCTACATTACTTGAAGAAATTTTTGTCATTATAACTTCACTTAGCATGGAACTCATATTTCAATTAGCCAGCTAATGAAATAATTAATACTGTTCTCATATACTCTTAACTATCACACATTTATTTTTATAGTTTACATAATAATATATGCATAGATACAGGTTTATATTTATATATAATTATACATTTGTATATATGATGATAATTTTAGCCCAATCTAAAGTTACACTAGTTTATCCTTAGTCTTCCCCAAGTTATTGATGTAAAGTAGGAAAATTATGTCATCAATTTGGTCTGTATACAGTTTTTCTGCTAGGTCTGACTTTGTATTGGGCTGTTGGGCATGGCAAGATCTGTGAATAGTTGGAGATTTAAAGATGTCAGCAGCAACAGAAGTGGTTATTACCAGAGTTGAGACAAACTTTGAACCTGCCTCTCTGGACAAAAGCTAACAGAAGATCTTAAAGTCAGGAAGTCTCTGAACAGGAAAAGAGGGGCTGGCTCCTGACAAGCAGACCTAGGAGGAATGAGTGTGCAGGGTTACTTGGAGCCCTCAGCATCACTTTGAGGGCCCATTTCCCCAAATATTGCTATTTTAATTCATTTTACTGGTTAGTATCCTTATTTTCATGTAAGAAAATATTAGGCTGCAACTTTAAATGATATTTCAATTATGCAAGGTATTTGACCACATTTACTGCTTGATTTTCATCTACTGAGTGCCAACTTTTCAGCTACAGCAAATAAGAAATTCTTTTGTGGAAAAAGGCCTTAATTTCAGTTTGTGCCTTAAGACCATAGCGGAAAACTGAGATTAATACTCTAAAATTATGTAATAATATATTACACAGACAAGTGTGTGTATGCACATGCACACACACTCATATAGAGACAATCACACACACACTCACACACACACACACACAGTCTTTATACTATCAACAGTCATCTTATTCCAGTCATGAATCCTTTGGCTTTATGTGAAATTTTACAGCCATGGCACATGTTACCTCCAGGTAATAATTTAATAAAAATGTAATTACTGCATGTCTTCCTGATGGGAGATGTTATTCTGTAAATATGTTTCTCATACTGGTTAATTAATAAAGCACCGTTGGGCCAATGAGAAAGCAAGATAGGCGGGGCTAGGAGACAAGGAGGAAAGAGGAAGTGGTAAGGAGGAGTCAAGATGTAGGAAGGAAGACGCTGGCCGTGGCTCCCCGATAAGATGACCACGTGGAAATACTTAGATAAGTAGAAATGGGTTAATAATTAAGACAGAGCTAGCCCATAAACAATAATGGTAACTGGCCAACAGGATTGTATCAAATACAGAGTCTCTGCGTGTTATTTGGGGCCGGCACGCCAGACTGGCGGCGGCGGGCGGGCTGGTGGAAAACGTACATGCAACACCATTCCTTGCCAGAGGCTTCTCAACACTAATGTTCATTTTCTTCTGTTCCACTTTCTACAAATAGTCAATCTTGATTTCAACCTACCAACCTCATAGTTCCTCCACATCACTGAAAATAATATCTCAGTATTTGTATTTGCAACTGTCCCTGAAAATATCTGTATAAATGTTATTAGTTATAAAATAGGGTGGCCCTGGCCAATAGTGCTAGAAAGGTATTAAAGCAAGGCATGGTGTCATATGCCTGTAATTCCAGCACTTAGGAGGTAGAGGCTAGAGACCAATGTGCTCAAAGCCAGCAGAGTTTACATAGTGAGACCTTGTCTCACAAAACAAAAGGCTTTTAGGTGTGTGTATTTCATTATTTCATAGGCTTTCCCATAAGAGAGAAAAATGAACTAGGAAAATAGTAGGGCTTGCTCTTGGAATAACATTCCACGGGTTCATATTACAAAGTATTTCTCTTCTATGTGAGCTGTGTTTCTCTTTTTTCTTATCAGTTTCTCTCATGGAAGATTTATTTTCCTGTGCTTTCCTGTCATTCTAGTATTAGTGCTTTTAAGATAAAATTTAAATTTTAGATAGCATTTATTGGATCATAGCTATCTAGAAGTAAAAATATACATGCTGTTTGGGCATGAGTAGGGATCAATATGAACAGTTATTCCTAATATAGATCTGTGAAACAAGTTATTCTAACAAGACAAGTCTTTTATTCACTTAAAGCACAAAGTTAGATAAATTTTTCAGGTCTCCTTACAGTGTCCTCATGACTGAATTTCAGCCAACGAGAGTCAGAGAAAAGTCATGTGCATTTTTGGCTTAGTATTCAGGATTTTCTTGTGTTTGTTCCCCTCTTGGCTAGCTAGAAGGCAAATGTCATCCAGCAAGTTAAAAGGCAAAGTCATAATATGGAGAGAGGACTCACAGACAGTGAACCGGTCACATGAATCTCGCTCGGATTCAGATCAATTGCAAAGAGCCTGTAATACCTTTAAGATATTAATGCTGGATTCCTGGATGCTCCCACATTTGACTTTTGTGACTTTAAATATTACCCTTTTTAGTGTATTTCTGTATTTTATATAGCTATTTCTAATAATATATATATATATGTATGTACATTATATATAAATATATATTTGTTTCTGTATTTTATCTAGCCATTTCTAATAATGTATATATGTAATATATATGTATATATAATGTATTTATTATATATATCATGTACATTTAAAACACTAATTACTGATCTTGAATTTGCTTTCTTGTTTCACTGTTCTGAACTGTATATATTGTTTAACTATACCCTGGATCCTCAAGCCCTGGTTCCCAAAGACCACGTTTCCTCTCTGGCTCTGATATCTAACTGTAAATATAATCAGACAACCTTTATAATGTAACCAAGGTCTCCCCAACAAAAGTGAATGCTATGACAGCATTGCAGGACGAATTCAAGAGGAGATCCCCTTTTGTTACTGCATGGTGTGACTAATGTGATGTAAGCCTTGATGTTTGAGAATAGATCTCTCCCTGAATATATTTTCTATCAAAACCTTTTTAAAAGTTTCACTTAATAAAGGCCTGTGTGAAAGCTCCTGCATGAAATACATGATTTGGATAAAAATATGGAATTATCATTATCTTTCACATGTTTATGTACTTCAGGCCCTATAAATAAAGCTGAGTGACTCTGAAATCTTGCCAGTTTTAATACTGAGTTGATTAAAGTGGGAGATATTTTTCTCACTTTTGTCTTTTTTTCCACATTGGCTATTAAATTGAGATGTATTTAAAATTGTTTCTGAGGAATAGATAGGAGCTTAAGAGTTGGTCTTTCTTCCTCTGATTGAAGATGTAATATCACATAATGAACATCTGCCTATTCCTCCAAAAGGAAGAGAGATGGTCTCTACAAAATAAATATGCCCAACAATTCCTGGGGAAACACTGAACAAGAGGACTATTTTCCAATTCATATTTTCCTTGTAGAGAATAAATTTTTCTGAAAGCCTGAGGGACCGTTTCCGCCACTGTTGGGGCCTTTCTGGTGATGACAGCTATACCTGCTGTGGGATTGATAAAGACACTCACAATTGTGTGCTGATAAACTCCTAATATTTAAAATGTGGCTTTTATGTTTCTGTTCAGGGAAGATGCAAGCTGGCAGCTTTGGTTACAAAGCAAATGTATTTTATACTATCTGTGTATTTTTCTAAATAGGATGTTCTCACATGAGGTTTAGCAATAAAATACATCCTTCATATTTCTCTTTAGCCTTCACTTGTTGGAGAGGGTAAAGTAGGCTTCAGACACATTGGATCTTACTGCTAGAAGAATATCGTTTAAGTAAATGAGACACAATGACAACCTTATAACATAGAAAGCTCTTGACAATCAATTTAATTAAGTGCTTGAAATCCTCTTTGTTTATTCAACACTGTTTGAGATTTTATAAATGCCAATAAGGAACTTTTAAATTCTAGGTTCCATGCATTACTTTTGCGTAAATTTAAACACACTAAATTAATACATAAGCCGGCGATTTACCACTGTACAGCAGTGAGGTTAGAGACATATATTCTTGAAATTACTAAAACCCTTTACGCTCTTAGCACTGTGAAAATCACACAATGGGTCCCCCCACTGTGTTTTAGGGTGGAGGGGAAATGTGAGAAAAAGTACCATTTGAACCAACATTTAACTTCATCTCTTGGCACTCTTAGTTTTAAATTTTCCACATTAAACACTTGAAATAGGATTCTTTTTGAAACATTTATGTACTTTTGTGGTGAGTTGATAAAGTTATATGAGTAGTTCAGATACTATGTTCAATTTAAGTATTTTATTGAAGCTAAGAACATTGTATAATACATAACGCACACACACACTGGCCTGAGGACATGTAATGAATCATTATGCACTATCTTTCATTTTACTGAAAACTTATGGTACAATTTTTGTCTAAAATGTTTGAGAGTCATGAGAAAAACCATATATATTTATAAGTGAGATCCATTTGGAAGGACAACAGCATCATATTTGGTTTTGTTGATATGGTTTTTAACTTTTAAGCAGTCTTTGTTGAATAAAATCACTCTATGGTTTATTTGTACTTACTCACCCACAGAAAAGGGCAGTATTTACTGATGAAGTTTAGATAATTGAAATGAAGAATTAAATTTTAAAAAATTGAAGGCATAGTAGAATATACACGGTCCTAGGTAACTTCCAGTTGTCAACTTTGCACACCTAAAGAAATGCCTTCATTTGACTGGCCCAAGGGCATGTCCACAGGGGCATTTTCTTAATTGGTAATGGATGTAGGAGGGTCCAGTTCATTGTGGGCTTTGCTACCCACAGTCACATGGTCCTGGGTTGTATAATGTAGAAGAGTAAGCCAAAAGGAAGCAAGCCAGTGAACAGCATTCCTCTGTGGTCTCTGCCTCTATCCCTGCCTTGGCTTCCCTCAGTGATATCATCACCAACTTAACCCTTTTCTCCACAAATGACTTTTCATGAGTAGTTTGCCACAGAGGCAGAAGAAGCAAACTAGAACATATATAAATTAAAAATGGGGGATGGGGTACTGGAGATTAAGGATTAAAGGGGGATGGGATATAGAAGGGACACTGGGTGAGTTAACCAAAACTGAGAATGTACAAAAAACAGCCTTGTCTTTTCCTCTGAGATTAAGGCCTATTATTATACTGCTAAATGAACACAGCAATAAAATGACTCCCAATTACACATTGTTATGACCATAGAGCAGTGCACAGATCACTCAAACCTCAGCAGAAAAGCTTTTTCAGGTTGTAGATGGTAATAATGCAGAGACCCACAGTTGGATGGTATGCCAAGAGTGAGGGACTTCTGAGCACTCAGACCTAAATGTGATGTCTTTGGCAAACCCTTCCCCTCAGTGGTTATCGATGTATATGGAAGAGGAAGAAGAAAGATAGTTGGAGCCAGAGGTGGCAAATGATTTCCAGGAAATGGCTCTTTCCTGATGTAACAAGGCTAACACTCATATGGACTCAGAGACTGTGACAGTCTGCACATGACCTTCAAAAGTTTAAATCAGACAAAATGCTCAAACTGAGAAGGGAATATGCATAAAATGTCCCAGCTGTAACCAAGAATTTATTTGCAATTGATAGGTGCGGGGAGAGGAAAAATGATTTTTCCCCCATTTTATGACACTGAGTATATCAACCACATCCAGGAGAGGCCTCATACTCCAAATTAATTTGCCAACATAGGGGTCTCTGTGTGTATGTGTGTTGTTGTATTTTTATTTTTTAAGAAAGTGAAAGGGCATAAAGTTGCATGGGTAGGGAAGGGAGAGGACCTGGGAGGAATTGGGGAAGGAGAAAGAATATCACTCAAGTATACTGTATGGAGAATTTTAAAAAGGAAAAGAAAAAGATTTGTGGAAACCCATCAGTTAGCAACTAATTTCAAAACACAGCACTAAAAGTGAAAGTTTTAGTAGAATTACCTTGCCTGATTGGACAATGTCACTCTCAGAATACATGGATTATGATTAAAGCTGCAGTGTAAGGTAGGAGGTACTTTATTATGAGTTATTGGTTAGAGAGGCTCTGGAGGTCTCCAAAACAACATAGGATATGGCCATTCCCAGAATAACTTCATGGTAAGACCAAAATCTTTGGGTGCAGGACATAGAAAATTAGATCTCAAATCTACTAGGAAACTTCCTTCTTGAACTTAGCTTTCATAGTGCTCTAAGCTTCCATACCGGAAACTGAGGGGGAAAAGCCATCAGTGGCTGTACCTAGTGTTGGACCCTGTGTGGTATAATACCAAACTGCTAGGCAAGATATTCCCACTGGAGCAATAGTGGCATTCTCTAGTTAAATTTGAAACCTACTCAACAGGGGGAAACTTTATGTCTGGTCCTGCAATCCTGATCAAAGACCATGGCTGTGGAAATCATAAGCCCTAGAGAATAACTGGGATTGTTGTTTTGCTAAATGGCCTTGCTGTCAAAGTACATTCTAAATATTGATGTTTATGTCCATACACCTGAGTTGCTCATAACCATGTCCAGAGACGCTTCTTTTTGCAGAAGAGTCAATGGAGAGATGTATAAATAGTCAAAGTGCTAGAAATAAGAGAGTAGGTGTTCAACCTTAAATGTGACATCTATATTCAACTCCTACCCTCAGGGATAAGAAAACATTGAAGAAGAGAAGGTTAAAATAATGTATTAACTGAAGATGTGGAGGAGGACTGTGAAATACTTTCCTATGGGCCTGATGTGTCCATTACACTGATGAATGTATAGTAGGTGTGATTATCTGCACAAGGCCCACACAAGATCAAACCATCCCAAATTCTAGCATAGGTGGAACAGATGATCTCTAGGCCACACTTCTTACTGTGTTGCTTGTTTGTATTGTCTCTTGAGGAAAAGAAGAAATGAAATCTGTAGGGGAATACATTGGGAGGATTGGGGTTAGATACTATCTGATCACCTTTTCATTGTATGCATAAATGGAGATCTCAACAATGAAGAAACACGGAAAGAAGAGAAATTCGGACATATTTCTTAAAGTAATTATGATAAAAATATGCCTACTTTTGCTGAAGCTTCCTAAAATAAATACATATACGTACACAAAAGATGTTTAAGCTGAGCAACAAAATCGCTACTAGACACCACAGGCTAATAAACAAACAAACAAATAAACAAACAAAATGCCAGGAATAGGTTATTTTTGTTGGAGCTGCTATCCAGTAAGGGCCCATAGATCACCAGACATTACAGGATATTGGCAATGCTTTTGGTTTCCCTCCGGATTTTTACACTAAGATCCTATGGCTGAAGACACCACACACTTGAATCATATAACATGGAAAAATCAAACAGCTTCTTTTCTGGACACTTCATTGCTACTGGCTAGTTTTCATAGTGCTGGAAGGTGCTATGCATACTGTCAGGGGAGTAAAGAAGTCATCATTCTTACCCAGTTGTGAACCTTGAGAACTACAGTAATGACTAGTATGGCAAGGCATGTCCACTGGTACAATAGTGGCATGAACATTCTGGGAGCAACAAGCCACTTTGTGATTGGGTTTAAGTGGCATAGTATTAAATTGACTCCTGGTGACTTATTGCTATTAGTGTGTCTCCTGAAGCCTCATCAGGAAGCTTTTATTTATCAGGAAGCAGTAGATGACTGTTAACACAGAAACTTACAACTGGTCAAGGCTCACAGAATGAGTGATATTGGAATGCTCAGACCTAAATAGCATTCCTCAGTTATGAGGGTGAAAAAATGGCACTTTCCATCAATGGTGGTTCTGTACTTCTGTGTTGGGGTAGGTGGTTGTTCCAGATAAGTTATTTTCTCAGTTGTGTTATGTTCGTTCCATCTGAGATGCATCTATATTCATCCCAGATTCTACCACCCATCTCTCCATCTCTTCATCTCTCTATCCATCCTTATGCCTATTTATTCATATGTCTATATCCATCTATATGTATATCTGACTTCTTTTCTGTCTGTTGGTCTATCTTCTATCTGCCATCTATTTATCTATCTACCTATCATCTATCACACTCCTACTCCTTGGAGTCAGGCATCTGCTTGCTTGCATCCTCAACTCTTATTTCTGTTTTCTTCTCTTACCTCCTTACACTTCAAGTGCCTCTGTTTTACAATGCCAACTGCCCTGGTACTAGGGAAACTTAAGGGTTGGCTATCTTTCTGGGGTAGAGGATAAATGGAAACTTGTTTTTTTGTGATTTTAGTTACTTATAATAAGGATGAAAATGCCATACATTATTATTGTACTATTACATTTAGAAGACAGCAAATTGCAGGTATTTTAACAGTGTTTAAATCAGACAAGAAAATAAAACAACAGCAACTACTTTTAAATAATCATGGGTCAGTCATTTTTTTAAAAATAGAATTTGGTTGCATTGCAACATTATGCTTAATTTACCATTATTTTATGAACTTGGCAGAGCTTTGCAAAACTGTACCACTTAAACATTTTGCTAAGTGAAATGTAGAAAGACTAAATCTGTATTGAATCAAGCAGAGCACAAAATGTACTCCAAAGACTTTCAGGAATGAATTGGAAATGAAGGGAAAGGCATGTTGTCTTTACTGATGAAACTGAGAGGCTATAAAATACATTCTCTTATTTGTTCTTGCTGAAACTTAAAATGCAAGGAACAATATTTTAGAAGTCATAGCACAAAGTATAATAGTAGGTATAATATCCTCCAGAACTAAAGATTGTAAAGCATTTTAATATATTTGATTTCCTACCTGCCACCATCAAATGAGAAGAGAGCAATTAAAGACATTGTCCTCTGTTTCCTGACAACCGGGTTCACATAGCGTATGTACAAAGCAGGCGTGCTGGTGGCTCTGAAGTCACATGGTGTTTAGATTAACCAGATAAAGAGTTACCATTCAACCCCTGAGTGAAATTGAAATTCCTAAATAAGCTTATATGGAAGCATTTATTATAAAAAAGGGTGTTGGAGACAGTGAATACATTCTGTGTTTTAAAAATCAAATCTATGTCAGAAAGCATGCTAGCTTATGCTTATTTCCTGTCTCAGATGTCTCTAGAGTATGTTTTAGTTCTTCAGTGCCTAACACATAAACATCGACAGAAGTACGTGTGTATTCTATTTTCTATAGAGTTATCAGGCAGCTCCTGTGTCAACAGTATTTGCATATCCAGGGCAATGGGGTCTGTGAGGTGACCCTAACACAGACATCTGCCTTTACAGAGATAGCGTTTACAAGGCATTTGATCTTGCTGTGGGCTAGTAACCCGCCCCCTGTTTTGTTTCTTCTCCTGAATGTCTGTCTAGTCTGTACTGAAATTTGTTTTGGTTGCTTTGATGTGACTAATGGATTTAAAATCACTTTATTTTTGGTATAGTCAAAGTTTATTGCTGTTTCACTTGAATTGGAATGAAATCTTCAAATATATTTGATAGCAATTTGGACATTCCTGGTTGGTGTTTAACTGATGTTCACTTTAACCAAAGTTGTTTTTTCTATATGTCTAAGATTAGGAAAACATTTTGTAAAACATTATAGAAAATGCAGATCAAGATATTATAATTTTTAATTAAGATTATTTATACTTAATACATTATTACATATATAATTTTAATTAATGTTATACAAAACAACATAACATATAATTAATAGAATCAAGTCCTAATATTCAATATTCAGTTAGAATTAGAGTTTGATGATAGAATTTTAAATTTTCATGCTTGTAAGTTTTAAGATTTAGATAGAAGAACAATGTACTCAGAATACTGATTTTTCTGTATTGGGATGCCATTGATATTTCTCTGTCTCTGTTGAAAGGGTGGATCAAGATCATCTTTACTCCTGACTCAAACTCCATGAGGAGCCAAAGTCCATTTTCCTTCTGAAAATCTTGTTGCCTTGTGAAGAACACTGAGGTGGTGGGCTTATAGGGGTGAATGATAGCCATGCATGGAAGTAAAGGTTGATGGGATTTGCTCTCTAAGTATTCCAAGTCATCTCACTGGTGTACACTAAAGAGAACATGGCATTATGGTGATGGGAAACTTAGTATGGCCACTTGCTTAGCAAATATTATTGTATTGTGACAAAATAAGTAAATGTTCATTTCTGTAAAGGGAAAGAATAAAAAGCTTAAAACTAAACTCATTCACCTGTAGCAAAGTGACTTTTAATAAAGGTGTTAAGACAACATATTTGAAAAACACCAGTCTCTTCAATAGCTAATAATGGGAATATTACAGATCCATATAAAGAAGAATTTACCTTACTATGTACAAACCTAACTCAGAATAGGTGGAAGACGTAAATACATGGCTATATAGAGAGGGGATGGAGTATTTGTTGGATAAGAATCCATGAGCACAGGAATGCAGTAAAAGCTGACAGGTGAGAATATATTGAACAAAAGTGCTTTTGTGCAATAAAAGATTGACAAAGTGAGGGGCAACCTACAGAATGGAGGAAAAGAGTTCACAGCCGACTTGTCTGACAGTGGTCTGATATCCAGGGCAGAGAAAGGACTTAAAAAACAAATAATCCAACTGAGAAATTATCATGGACCTAATTCAACATTCCCCAAATAAAGATATGAAATGGTTGGCCACCAATGAAAAAATGTTCAGCATCACTAATCTTCAATGAAAACCAAGATGAGGTGTCAGCCTACACTGGTGAGAAGAGATGTTGTTAAAATCACAAATCCTGGAGAATTTGCAGAGGAGGGAGAAATAATAACTAGCATTGGTGGTGATGTAATCCAACATATCTATTAGCGAAACGGTATGGAGGTTCTGCAAGAGTTAATAGAACCATCATAAGATCCACAAAACCCACTTCTGAATATAAATCAGTGGGTCCACAAAACACCCGTGTTCATGTTTTTACAGCACTTTTACCATGGCTAAGACAAAGAATTGGTGATCAATGGGCCAGTGCTGAATCTGCTGTGTACACAGAAGTAAATATCATTCAGCCTTTAAAAAGGCAAAATGCAGTGATTTGTGACAACATAAATAAGCACTATATTAGAGGTCATTACACAAAGTGAAGTGACATAGTACTGTGTGATGTCACTCAGATTTTAAAAATGCTAATGTTACAGAAGTTGAGAATAGAATAGTATTTTCCAGATGCTTGGAATACTGGTAGGGAGGGGTGACGGGAAATGTTGGTGGATACAATAATGTACAAGGCACTTATGAAAAGCTAGAAAAGTAGATTTTGAATATTTTTACCATAATGAAATAAAACTAATTTCTTTTAAATATATAACTTTGATACTTCGTAATGATAAGATGTGTTAGAATTTTATGTTTCCTTTAACTTAAGAATTCTTTAGATCAGTGGTCCACAATCTTTGGGTCTTGAGCCCTTTGGTGGCCATATATTAGATATCCTGAATATCAGATGTTTATATTATGATTCATAACAGTAGCAAATTACAGTTACGAAGTAGCAATGAAATAATATTATTGTTGAGGGTCACCACAACAAGAACTGTATTAAAGGGTCACAGTATTGAGAAGGTTGAGAACCACTGGGTTAGATTATTATGGTCAATAAAAAAGTAAATTAGAAGGGCTATAGCTCAGTGGTACAAGCACTGGCCTAGCATGTGTGAGGTCTCAGGTTCAATCCTTAATACTAAGAAAAGAGAAATGATGTAAAAATCTTGGTTTTTAAAAGTAACTGTTCTGCTTATGCAGTATGCATAATCATTTTCATTCTAGGATCTTTTATTTTATTACTCATCCCTAGTCCTCTCTGGCTAGTCAACAAGGACTGCTCCCTGATATTTGCCAACTTTTGGTTATACTCAAAAACATAGCTTTACATACCATGCTTTTGTTTCATTATTGTGAAGGTATATTTGTCAGAGGATAAAATATGTTTTATTTAATGGTGTGTTGGCTTGATTTACAACATTTAAATATTTGGACATATGGTATATGGGCCTCTGTTTGTATTCTTGTCCTGGGAGAGTCTACATATAACAACTTTATAAGGTTGGAGCTGTCACTCTCATCATTTAGAGAAGGGCCCTAAGCTCAGAGGAATTAAATAAATTGCTTATGACAGTCTACTGGGTAAGTGGAAGAGCTACCTTTTCATCCTGGTCTTCGTGCCTGCAAAGCATCACGAAACCACAGCATCAGTTAGTAAGGACCACAATCCCTGCTTTGGACTCTGTGAGGAGAAAGGATGGAGGACATACTACAGCTGGATACAACTCTTGTCAGCTGCTCTCTCAAGAAACATCAAGTTATGAGAGAATGAGAGAAGAAGGAGAGAGATGCAGAGGGAGAGGAGGGGTGTGGAGGCACACATTTATTACAGTGTATGTATCAGAGGTTGAGAGAGGACCAGAGGCTGATGCTGAAACAGATTTATAGTATCAAAGCATTTAACATTTTCAAGTATTTTTTTTAAATATGATGACAAAAGTATATTCTACTATTTTTGGCCTAAGTCAGGGTTGATAGTAGCATTCTGTAGTGAAATGACTCAATACAAGATAACAATGAGTGTTCACAAATATTAGAAAGAAAATGTGTGGCTTTTATTCTAAATGAGGAATTTATGTACTCTTTAGTGAATGGCTTTCCTTGATATTAAGATTATTCCCTAATGGTTAGAGCAGTGGTCAAGATGGCTTGTTTTGGACACTACCTTCTTGGATCAAGATCTTGACTTTTGCACCTTAAAACTGCATGTACAATCTGGAGAAATTTCTAAACCTCAGTTTATCTCATCTAGAAAGTGGGAATCATAATAGTTCCTCTCTCAGATAGTTAATGATGAAGAGCCACTATGCATCTGAAAATTCAGAATGAGGCTTAATTTTATGTACATAGGTAGTTATTAGCTCCTAATGAATACTGATTTACTTCAAATAAATTCCTGTATTGCTATTTACTAAACAATATTTTTGGCATTAAGTGAAGTAAGTTATTTAAAAATGGTTCATTTGAGTCATTTGGTTTCTAATAAACATGTTTAGGTGTTTTCTTTCTGTATATACAAATCTATTAGATTGAGAAATATTTTCTAATGGTGTGTTTTGAAAATGTGTCCTCTTACACATGCATACTTGATAATATGATTAAAATAAATTCAAATTCACTGATGTTTATTTTTACTTTAAATTGTGCACATGTATGTGGTATGTTTGTGTTTCTGATTATGCATATGTCTGTGCCTGTGTACATGGAGGTGAGACGTCAGCATCTGATGTCTATTCCATCACTTCCCACTTGACCCTGGAGCTCACTGATTGAACTAGGCTCACTCCAGCATTCTCCAGGGACTCCTCTCTCCCTAGCCCCTGGGTTTGGGATTACAGAACCCAGTTTTTATGTTATTGATGGGGATCTTGATACTCATTCAGTAAGCACTACCCATAAGATCATCTTTCTCATCCTGATAGACTATCATTTTATTTTTTTGTTTTATGTGCATGGGTGGTTGCCTGAATGTGAGTTAGCATCATGTGCAGAATTTGTGGCCCTAGTTGTCAAAAGAGGGTTGAATACACATATAACTGGGATTACAAACTGTTGTGAGCTGCCATGTAGGAGGTAGGAATTAATTCTAGGTTTTCTAGAAGAACAACCACTGCTCTAACCACTGAGCCTTTCCCCAGCCACAAACTGGCTACTGATACACAAAAGACACATGGCTCTTGGATATACTCTGAATCCTTTTATTTTGCTGAATCCTTTGAGCAGATTATCTTCAAAATGTCTGACCATATGGAGTAAGTATAGTTATTAAATAATATAGCTACTGGATTACTTGGACATATTGTTTAAAGACCATAGAATAGAGAGATGCTCAGAGGGTAATAGTTCTTGCTGATCTTGCAGAGGACCTGGCTTCTGTACCAGCATACACAACAGACAGCTCACAATCTGTAACCAATTTCAGAATATCTAACACCTTCTTCTGGCCTTCTCAGGAGCACTCAGGCACACACACACACACACACACACACACACACACACACACAC